>CM075985.1:5578238-5645794 GCA_038087875.1 Malacoraja senta
TAATTTCAAGTAACCCTTTATTGCCTCTGTCCTTCCCCCACCCTGGTCGTACTGCTAGTATCGCTGTTTTGTATCCCCCTCATTATCACCTCCTCCACAGCCAACAGTGGACCATTGTGGGCTCTTTGGTCATCGCTGCCGGCTCTGATCTGTTCTGTACCTTTCCATACCTCTCGTTTCCCTCTCCCCTGGCTCTCAGTCTGAAGAAGGGTCGCGTCCGGAAACGGCGCCTATTCCTTCTCTCCAGAGATGCCGCCTGACCCGCTGAGTTACTCTAGCATTTTGTGTCTATCTTTGGAGTAAACCAGCATCTGCAGTTCCTCCCTGCACATTGAAACACGCCTCCGTTTCCCAATACGGTGCGCATGTTTAAATAGCACAGAATATCCTGAAGGACCTACAGAGCCACACAACCCTCTTGCCAATCTAGCTTCAATGAAGAGGTCCCATTTACACATGGTTTACAAAAGCTGGCTCGTTGCCCAACTTGCTTGAGTCTTTATTGAAGCATGTGTGCACCATATTGGGAAGACAAGTTTACTTCCTTTGTAACATGAGGTGAAGAATCACAGGAGTCGACAAACTACACCACTGGTCAGCACTGTGAGTTAGGTTGTTCCATTAATTATCTTTGCACTATCGTGTTCAACAGAAAAATAGCATTGTTTAAATATTTATTCTTGGAATGCGATAAACGCTGCTCATCCAGTATTTAGTGCCCACCTTTCTCACCCCGAGGCTGTTAACATCAACCCCTGGGTGAAAGTTGCAAACACAGATGACTGACAGGGTGAAGAAAGTGAAGACAGGGGATCCCAGTAAAGGCAAACCACCATCTTCCACGTTGTCCGCTAATATCGCCATCTTGCTTCACGTTGGCGCCGTTGTGTGGTGACGCTAAGCCTGCTGGTCCCAGAAGAGGATCTGCTATCATCCATTACAATCTTTCCACTGTTAAATCTTTATTTGCCCTTTATCTGTGCAACAGTGGACGGGTTGATTATATTCATATGTAGGAAGGAACTGCAGATGCTGGTTTACACCGAAGATAGACACAAAATGCTGGAGCATCTCAGTGGGACAGATAGCATCTCTGGAGAGAAGGAATGGGTGACGTTTTGGGTTGAGACCCTTTTTCAGACTCAAGAGTGTGAAGGAGGGTCTCGACCTGAAATGTCACGCATCCTTCCCCTCCAGTGATGCTGCCTGGCCCGCTGAGTACATCCAGCATTTTGTGCCTATCTTTGATTGGATTCATGTATAGTCTTTTCTTTAACTGGATAGCACGCATACTCAGTCGGAGCGAGGTCACTGCGAGTTCAAGTCTCTTCAAGACAATCGCGTCCCAAATCTAAGATGATATTTTAATGCAGCAATGAAGAAAAGATGTACTGGTAGAATGAAGAAATAAGAATTAAACCGACATCTCGGGCAGCACGGTGGCGCAGCGGTAGAGTTGCTGCCTTGCAGCACCAGAGACCCGGGTTCGACCCCGACTACAGGTGCTGCCTGTACAGAGTTTGTACGTTCTCCCCGTGACCACGTGGGTTTTCTCCAAGATCTTCGGTTTCCTCCCACACTCCACAAGGACGTACAGGTTTGTAGGTTAATTGGCTTTGTATGAATGTAAATTGTCCCTAGTGTGTGTAGGATAGTGTTAATGTTAATGTTAGTGCTGGTCAGTGCAGACTCCGTGGGCCGAAGGGCCTGTTTTCGCGTTGTGTCTCTAAAACTAAAAATGTCATCTATCTTCTCAGGTGTGTGCAGACCATGGAGATACTGGACCAACAGACCAAGGTTCGGTCAACGAGAGACATCCAAAACTGACTGCTCATGTAGGAGCATGCATGGCTGGGAAGGTGTTGTTTCAGAGTACAACTGCGGCCACACTTCAACATTGCCTCGTCGACTGTGAAACACTTCGGGGAGTCTCGAGGGTGGAAAAGGTGTTAAGAACACAAAGTCTTTCTTTCCCCTTTGAGATCTGAATCGACGGCCTCTAGATTATAGTTCGCCACCATAATAAGCAACTGTGCCCTAGGCAACGTGTGAGGCAGTTCTCAACTTGTTGTCAGTATGAATGGAATGAAGCATTAACCCAGGTCGCAGGTTTTTATCCTGGAAGACAGTTCACATCTACAATCAGCCTGCTGAGTTTACAAGATGGCTCCATGTATGGATGAAGCTGGCAGGGCAATATAAGAGAGAACATAACATGGGAATGATGGGCGGAAGAGTCTGTTTCTGTGCCATGACTTAAAGCATCATTGCTGTGGTGCTATATTCTTACCATTTCCTTTGGAGACTGTGCGTTCACAGCATTATGAGAACAAAGTGTGACCCGGTGGATCGGTCGCCGAGATTAGATCATATATATTAGGAACTTTTGAAACTTTAACGGCGCCAGAAATGTGTCGACTCTTTGTGTATTGCCCAGGTAAAGTCCGCTATGTGATTTTACCAGATTCTATGCAAAAGCAGGGAATTTCACTGTACTTTGGTACACGTGACAATAAAATGGATTCAATTCAATCATCGAGCTAGATAGGGCTCTTAAAGATAGCGGCAGCTAGACAGGGCTCTTAATGATAGCGGTGTCAGGGGATTATGGGGAGAAGACAGGAACGGGTTACTGATTGTGGATGATCAGCCATGATCACATTGAATGGCGGTGCTGGCTCGAAGGGCCGAATGGCCTGCTCCTGCACCTATTGTCTATTGATTCATTTGCCTACGCAACACCAGTAACCATTTTTCAGCCCCAAGTGAATTGTTCAGGATTTTTTTTTTGACAAACACCGTACAGCGCAGTATGAATTAGAGCATCTCTTTCAAAAGGAGGAAAAGATTCACTTCAAAATTTAGTATTATGACGGGAAAAGTGTTCATGATGTGGAATATCTATGTCTGTGTGGACCTCTGGCAGACGTAGGGTCGAAGTTACGGCCTGGTGGGTCCCACAGCAAAGCCCGGTCAATTCAGTAAATAAAATCCACACCCAGCAAAGACACCGAGCTAGAATCCCACGTCTGAACCACACTCCAATAATGCCAAGACCCCTCTCCACCCAGGCACTACCTTTAATACCAAAATGAATCTCACTGACGCAATAGACGCCACCAAATTATCACCACTCTCAACAGGGGCAAGAGCAAAGCATCAAGTATCAATTTTTTAATTTATGTATGTACATATATGTTATGTATTTGTGTATGTGTGTATATGTGTATATGTATGTATGTATATATGTACATGTATATGTATGTATGTGTGTATGTATTTATGTATATATATATGTATATATATAATTTTCCTTTATTTATTATTCATTTTCATCTTTTCTTTTCTTCTTTTTTTAATCGTTCGAAATAAAAATATATCAAATCAAATCAAATCAAATATTCCCTGGACCTTCTCTTGCGGGCACAGCTAATTTAGTTTCTAGTTTAATTTAAGAGAAGGCAGGAGAATGGGGCTGAGAGAGAACGATAGATCAGCCATGATTGAATGGCAGAATAGACCCGATGGGCAGAATGGCCTAAATCTGCTCCTATAACTTATGAACTGCTTATCTACTATCAGTAGATGGTGAAGTGAGATGAGAAAAGTGGGATGAGATCGGGTTTTTGACAAACGGTTATTATTATTATTGTCACATGTACTAAGGTACAGTGGGAAGATTGGCTTGGCATGCTAACCAAGCAACATGGAGATACAGCAGGAAAACAGGCACTACAGCCTGCCGAGTCCCCACCGACCAGCAATCATCCATTTATGGCAGAAATAGATCAATTTTTGATTAATACAGCTGTCAGAGGTTATGGGGAGAAGGCAGGAGAATGGGGTCAGGAGGGAGAGATAGATCAGCCATGATTGAATGGGGGAGGAGACTTGATGGGCCAAATGGCCTAATTCTACTCCTATCACCCCAACCTTTTTCGTCCCGTTTACCCCAGGTAACTTTAATAGCACATAACAAAGTTATTTCACTAATTTATGAACCACTAATGATGAACAGATATCGGTATACCAGAACCAAACACAGTCAGTCTATGAGGAAAAATATGTACAAATCCAGAATTAACAAATTTACCCCCTGGGGTTAAATTGACCCCAGGTTGGGAACCCTTGACTTATGACCTTATGACACGCTAATTCTATCGCACACACGAGAGACATTTTTTTTACAGAAGCCAATTAACCTACACGTCTTTGGGATGAAGGAGGAAATCGGAGCACCCATGCGCTCACAAGGAGAACGTCCAAACTCTTTACAGACGACACCCGTAGTCAGGATCAAACCCGGGCCTCTGGCGCTGCAAGGTATCAGCACTACCGCTGCGCCACCGCGCCACCACCTCCTCAAAGAAAATGTATGAAAGCAGTGGGAAGGATTGAACACCCGAGGCGCAAAGTAAGGATACCAGGCTCATCATTTCTGCAACGGTGAACTGGTCTAAACAAAGACAGCTGGCAAGGCAAGGCAGCTTTGCAAAGATAATCAACTCATGCCCGCCTTTCAGTTTCTCCGATCCTCATTCATAAATAAATTAAGAGGCAAATGTACTGTGTCCCTGTTTAAAAAATATTTACAAAGCAAAATTATCAATTAAATGCTGCTTTATGACAGCATTTCATGGACAATGCAAGAAACAACTTCAATTCCTTGGCTTCGATGAGCAGAAGATATTTAATTAAGTGAGGGGACTGCATTGTGAAAAGTATAAGGCCTTGTAACCATCACCTCTGCTCATCAGAAACTGAAGAATGCTAGACTGTCGGGGGCATGGCTTCACGAGGGCACAGAGGGGCTTCAATGTTGGAGGTGCCAGCTTTAGCTCGAGGCAATAAATCAAAACATGCAGAAGATCCCTTGGAGCAAGGTCGTGGACGAGCGAGGTTTGCCCTGGTGTCTTGGATAACATTTATCCTCCAATCATCGTTATTAAATAAGGCACATTACTGCCATTTGTACCGTCTTGCGCTCAGACTAACAACCGCATCTCTCTTCCTGACAGCGTTCAACTGGCACAGGTACGTCTCGGGCAGTACAGCACTTTAGAGCATCAAGGTCACGAACGGTGGATGCAAATCCTCCCTTCGTGCAATTGTAAAAGACATTGGCAGTTCATGACCTCCAGCCCGCTCCACCCAAAAAACATGACAATCAAGTACAACAGTTCACTCACATCGGCCCACAGAACTGGCGCTGGATCTGGGCTGAACTAATAACGAGAAACTTTCAAACTGGAGACCTTTGGCATAGATAGAGTGGATGTGGAAAGGATGTTTCCACTGGTGGGTGAGTCTAGGACCAGAGGTCAGAGCCTCAGAATTAAAAGGTGCTCTTTAGTCAGGGAACTTCTTTAGTCAGAGGGTAGTTAATCTGTGGAACTCATTGCCACAGAGGGCTGTGGAGGCCAAATCAGTGGATACTTTTAAGGCCGAGATAGACAAATTCTTGATTAGAAAGGGGTGTCAAAGGTTATGGGGAGAAGGCAGGAAAATGGGATGAGGAGGCAGAGATCAGCCATGATTGAATGGTGGAGTGGGCTTGAGGGGCCGAATGGTCTAATTCTACTCCCATAACTTGTGAACTTTGAATGAATTAATAGGAACCATGTTGGGGTGACATTACTTTTTTGTTCAATCAGCATTGAAGACAATGGAATCAAATGCAAGGAACAGAGCTCACAACCCAATTGTACGAACATTGAATTCTACCATTTGGGGTAACTTCTGACTAAACCCCTCCCCCTCCCCCACCCTACATTCCTCCCCAACAGAAGTATAACCTTTATTTTGTATTTAAATATTCCAAAAATAATAATCCTATTCCGTTTTCCTATTAACATGTGGGGGCGGCACAGCGGTAGAGCACCAGAGACCCGGGTTTAACCCTGTCCCCGGGTGCTGTCTGTACGGAGTTTGTGTGTTCTCCCTGCGACCACGTGGGTTTTCTCCGGGTGCTCTAGTTTCCTCCAACACTCCAAAGATGTGCAGGTTTGTCGGGTTCGGTTTAATTGTTAATTAATTAGGGTTAATTGGCTTTGGTTGCAAATAGTCCCGAGTGTGTTGGATAGTCCTAGTGTACGTGGATTGCTGGTTGGCGCGGACTCGGTGGGCCGAAGGGCCTGTAACCGCGTTGTATCTCTAAACTCAACTAAATCGTGCTGTGTGAAGAATGTTTGCCCTGAAATGTTAACTACGCTTCTGTTTTCACAGATGCTGCCTGACCTTTTGAGTGACAATAGACAATAGACAATAGGTGCAGGAGTAGGCCATTCGGCCCTTCGAGCCAGCACCGCCATTCAATGTGATCATGGCTGATCATCCCCAATCAGTACCCCGTTCCTGCCTTCTCCCCATATCCCCTGACTCAGCTATCTTTAAGAGCCCTATCTAGCTCTCTCTTGAAAGCATCCAGAGAACCGGCCTCCACCGCCCTCTGAGGCAGAGAATTCCACAGACTCACAACTCTCTGTGAGAAAAAGTGTTTCCCTGTCTCCGTTCTAAATGGCTTACTCCTTATTCTTAAACTGTGGCCCCTGGTTCTGGACTCCCCCAACATCGGGAACATGTTTCCTGCCTCTAGCGGGTCCAAACCCTTAACAATCTTATATGTTTCAATAAGATTCCCTCTCATCCTTCTAAACTCCAGAGTATACAAGCCCAGCCGCTCCATTCTCTCAGCATATGACAGTCCCGCCATCCCGGGAATTAACCTTGTAAACCTACGCTGCTCTCCCTCAATAGCAAGAATGTCCTTCACATTTTCTCACAATTTCTGTTTCTATTTTGGATTTCCAGCATCTGCAGTTGTTTTTTTAATCTTTTTTTCCTTCCATCTCTCATTCAGTTTGGGCCTCAATGAGATGGGCCTTGGATTCTCTTGGGAGGGGTGGCGAAAACCCAAAATAGATTCTGGTGACTTCTTCCAGCAATAACATCCATGAGTTATCACAACAATAACTCCAGACCCTGCTGTGATGCGCCATTTGATCGAAGAGCTTGTTGGCACAGGCTACATAGACAGGCTGGTTGCTCTCCATTGATGTACACAGTAGTGAATAATAGCTCGAGGCCTCGTAGAAAATACAACATTTTGTTTTGAGCAACACTTTAGAAGTGGCAGAGGACTCAGAGTGAAATTAATGACAGTCCTTGAAGAAGATTCTAGAGCTAGATTTAATCCTATTGTGAAGTATTTAATTTCTTTTGCTTTAATTACATTATTGCCCTTTACTTTTGACATTAGAAATTTTAGTCAGCAGGGGAAAATGTATTAATTTGAGTTACATGTAGTTCCTGCTGTACTGTTGGTACTGATACTTCATGGGTTTAATGAAGTTGAACCAACACAGAAATAAAGTGGCAAAAGGCTAAAGGAACTGCAGATATGGGTGTACAAAAAATGACAAAGTGCTGGAGTAACTCAATTGTCAAGCAGCATCGCTGGAGAACATGCATAGGTCCACCGTTTAGGGTCAGGACCCTTCTTCAGACCAGTTCCAAACTGAAACGTCGCTTATCCATGTTCTCCAGAGATCCTACATGACCTGCTGAGTTACTCCAGCACTTTGGATCTTTGCATGTCTACATTCATGCTTTAATGGTAGGTTAACCAATTTGATACAAGACAAGCATTGTGGTATATGGAGGGGACCCTGTTCGCATGTAACGTGGAGGGTGTTATTCAGTTGAATTGGTGTGGTGGTCCCTTTAAGACTATAATTGTGAAAATATGCTAGTCACAGTAAAGAGCAACTATCTGCCTCAGAGTATTTCAAGATTGCAAAATTGAGTTATTAGGCAAACAAATTTTAGATTGGTGAAAGTTTAATGGTTGGTCTGGAAATGTTTGCACGTTATCCATTTCAAGTAGGGCAGGTATGAAGCAAAACAGCACGAGGGCACAAGCCCTTCAGATTTCTCTGCATATTTGACATAGGTCATGACCAAATCAGTGCGACGATGAGGAAACATTTTAAAAAGCAGCAAAGTGTCACGATTTGGAATGCATCGAGGGAAGCAGGTCCAAGTGCAAGTTTCAAAGAAAAGTGAACAAAGATTTAACGGGACATTTCTGCAGGTCTCCAGGGTAAGATTAGTAAATGGGACTAATTGGAAAATATTTTGGAAGCCAGTACGGTCACAGCAGGCCAAATGGCCTGCAGCTCAGGATCATAGTTCTTTCAGTCTACAATATGGGAAAAGTCTGTGAAGCCTGCTTGCTTTGATCGGTAGAAAAATGCACAATTTTCATTTTCATTGCACCCAGTGGCTACAGGTGTTAAAAGGTTAATCACCATTAATCAGTAAGATTTGAACATAAATTATACCGGTGACTTAGAAAATAGGGTGCAGCTGTCAGAGGAAGCCAACAGGATTAGGGCCGTCAAATCTCACAACGACTGCTAGACTGTTGGAACAGCCAGCCTTTGATGGAACTTAATGAAATCTTAAAGAGTATTCAAATGAAAAGAAGGATTGCCTTTTCTATAAAATGTCATCTCAAAGTTCCAACATTCACACTTCCCATCTTTTCAGATCTTATAGAAGGAACATAATTGAGGTAGCTTGAGGAAAGATGGGCTCCTCATTATTACTAATTGCTTTTGTTGCATATTTTCTCCTCACGGACTATATTCCTGAGGCAATTTTTTTTGTTCATAGTCTCTCTTTTCAGAAACTCACGGTAGACTCAGCGCTGCCACATGGAGTGGCCAGTGAAGGGTTTTTGACCCAGAAGTCAATGACATGAAATTCTCTGGAATCCTGGAATTCTCTGCCATAGAATGTAGTTGAGGCCAGTTCATTTGGCTATATTTAAGAGGGAGTTAGATGTGGCCCTTGTGGCTAAAGGGATCAGGGGGTATGGAGAGAAAGCAGGTACAGGATACCGAGTTGGATGATCAGCCATGATCATATTGAATGGCGATGCAGGCTCGAACGGCCTACTCCTGCACCTATTTTCTATGTTTCTATGACAGCAGGTTCTTAAGGCTCCATATATCTCAGCAGCTTCAAAGATACAACCCGTCAGCTGCACCACCAGAACAGATGCTCCCTCACCGATCCAGCCCTGTAAATGCAACACTGGAGTTACACGATCCAATGTCCTAAATAGGTTCCTCCATAAAGTACAAGATGTACATACACATACATGCTGACATAAACCAGGTCTGCACTCTGGAACTTTTCCTTTGCTCTACCTCTCACACTTAAATTTGGCTTCATTGTACTCGCGTACAGTTTTATCCAATTTGATTGAATATTTCGCAAGCAAAGCTTTACACTGTACCCCAGTGTACGTGATAATAGTAAGCCTAAATACGGAGACAGAGAGAGACAGAGACCCAGACCCAGGCAGAGACCCAGGCAGAGGAACACACCGCCAGACAGAGAGACACTGCCAGACAGAGAGACACAGCCAGACAGAGAGACACAGCCAGACAGCCAGACAGAGAGACGGGGGCACACAGACAGATACACAGATATGAAATAAAAAATAATGGGTAAAAGAAAGAGAAAATGATGAAAAAGATGGGAAAAAATTAAAAGATGGGCTTTTTATATGTTCCCAAAAGTTAATTAGTCCATTATTTACAGGTAGTTAACACATTGCTGGATAGTTACATGGATAAGAAAGGCTTGGAGGGATATTGGCCAAACAACGCTAGTTGGGACTGGTGTTGAAGGGGCATCCTGGGTGGCACGGGCAAGTTGGGCCGAAGGGCCTGTTTCTGTGCTGGGTTTATTGGGTTGGTGAGACACAAGAGGATTTTCAGCCTCAAAGTACAAGGGAGGTAAACTCATGAAATGGTTGGAGAAGAGAGCGGCGGGTAGTTGTGACTGCTCCGTTAACTAATACTTAACTTAGTCCTTCCACGAAATTCTGAAACCTGCAGACGGCTCCCATCTGACTTGATGCATCCAAATGTTGCCAGTTTGAGAAGCAATGCTGTTCACCTTTAGATATAGTGTAGAAACAGGCCCCTCGGCTCACCGAGTCGGCACTAACCAGCGATCACCTCGTACACTCGGAGTAGACCAGCGATCACCTCGTACACTCGGAGTGGACCAGCGATCATCTCGTACACTCGGAGTAGACCAGCGGTCATCTCGTACACTCGGACCACACTACACACACTGGGGACAATTCACAATTTGCAGAAGCCAATTAACCCGACAAAGCCAACAAACCCGACTTTGGAGCGTGGAAGCAAACCGGAGCACCCGGAGAAAACCCACGTGGTCACAGAGAGAACGTACAAACTCCGTGTAGACAGCAGCCGTAGTCAGGATTGATCCCGGGTCTCTGGTGCTGTGAGGCAGCACCTCTACCGTTGCGCCACCGTGCCACATCAGGATACACTGCAGCTGGTTTAACCCACACAGCCTGCAAATAAATTCTGGCAAATATTCTCAAAACCTTGTCACTCAAATTAAAAAAATACAAGGGTAGGTTGCTGAGATATAGCATTAAAATTTAAATAAATTGCACTCATGTTGCCTCAAGTGTTGACCAATTATCACACCAAAGCCAGCATCTTAGTTAGCTGAAAATGATGGTTTCTAACTGCCTGCTAATTTGACACTGACAGCCATTGGGCACTGTCCAATTACACAGAGGAAGGGCCTGTCTGCTGTAGGAGTGACTGTGCATTCGTCAGGCTCAGCAAGAAATCAAAACTGCCTCACTGCTTCGAGCAGAAATGCACCTCAACATTACATTTGGAACGAGGACTGTTCGACAGAACCGGCATTAGCAATCAACAATGAGGACCCAGCGTGGGGGGGGCTGCCATGAGGATGAGGGAGGGGGAAGAACAAAGATAGACCTGGCACGGGATACTTTGTAACTTTGTAAGTGCGCTTTATGTGGCAACTATTGCATACCTTGGGAATGCAAGTAAAGAATTTAACTGTAGGTAGACAAAAATGCTGGAGAAATTCAGCGGGTGCAGCAGCATCTATGGAGCGAAGGAAATAGGTAACGTTTCGGGCCGAAACCCTTCTTCAGAATTTAACTGTGACTTGTTCATTCATTCATAAAGGCAGGCATAGCTGGGGCCCGTGCGACTGCTCTTGGCTACACCTTTAACTTGGAGAAAGTGAGAGAAGTCAAACGAGAAGTTTAGTGTAGAGATACGGCACAGAAACTGGCCCTTCAGCCCACGCCGACAAGCGATCACCTCACATACTAACACTATGCTACACACTAGGGACAATTAGCAATTTGACCGAAACCAATTGACCTATAGGCCCGCACGTCTATGGAGTGTGGGAGGAAACCAGAGATCCCAGAGAAAACCCACGCGGTTGTTGAGGGTGAGAACAAGTTCCGCCAGGCGGAGGTGAGTGGAGAGAAATCATTTTGTCTCACACCATCAGTCTGAAGAAGGGACCCGATCTGAAACGCCACCTATCCTTGTTCTCCAAAGATGCCGCCTGACCCACTGAGTTACTTGTCCTTTTACCTCTTTTCATCTCTGGTCTTTGTTCAACATCCGACTGTTAAAACCTCCACCTCCCCTTCACATGCACGCATTTATAATCTACCACTATTTGTCCAGCCCCACCCAGCTTTCTGAATTTGAATGAAGATTTCAATTAATTTATGGTAGATCATAATGGAATGAACACAAAAGTTTTAAGAGCAAAAATTGAGTGTTTGAATCTGAGACAGATACTGAGGTGACTTCTAAACGAACAAAGTATCAATTATTCTGATGAAGGGTCCAAAGTCGAAACATTACTTATCCAGAGACGCTGTGAGACCCATTAAGTTACGCTAAGAAAAGTAAAGGCTCTGTCTCACGGTGTTGCGGTCATCGGCGGTGAAGCGCGGCGTCGCCGGTAGAGGGGACCGCACGGCAACGGCGAGAGCGCCGAGCCTATGCCACGGGAGCGCCGCACGGGTGCTGCGCGGGGGCCGAGTGATTTAAGTACGGCTGGTCCCACGAGCTTGCGGTAAGTTAAAAAAAAGGGCGGGCCGACTGCGATGACGTCATTTCGGATCTGCGGGGCTGTGGCGACGGCCGTGCTGATCGCGGCACTGTGGCGGCGGCCGTGCCGCACACGTGCCTCACTGGCGGAGGCTGTGGCGGTGCAAGTTCGACGCACGGCGCTCGTGCCACACTGGCGGCGGCTGTGGCGGCGGCCGTGCCGCACTCGTGCCTCACTGGCGGCGGCTGTGCGGTAGGAAAAGTTTTTTGAACAGTGTTGGTTTTATTTTAGCACCGTGCGGTGTTGGGAACAACGCCGCACGGCCCCGGAATTGTGCGTTTGACCGAGTGCGCGGTCTATGGCGGCCCAGGAGCGGTAGATTCTTCCTGTTTCGCCGCCAATGACCGCAGACTCGTGAGACAGGCCTTTAAGGAATTCACTGCCACAAAAGTCAATGGATATTTTTAAGGCATAGATTGATAGATTCTTGATTAGTACGGGTGTCAGGGGTTAAGGGGGAAAGGCAAGAGAATGGAGTTGAGGGGGAAAGATAGATCAGCCATGATTGAATGGCAAAGCAGTCTTGATGATCCGAATGGCCTAATTCCATTCCTATAACTCCAAACGAGCCAAGATAGCCCCGTCAACGGAAGGCTCGAGGCCCCCGACCGTGGGAGAACAAAGAAGGGAAGAGATTGAACTTTTTTTTCACCTTCCATCACAGTGAGGAATGTGGAGGAGTCACTGTGGTGGATGTTTATGTTAAAATGTATTTTGTGTGTTTTTGTTGCTTTTTTAAATGGTATGACTGTATGGAAATCAAATTCCTCGTGTGTTGCAAAACATACTTGGCTAATAAAGTATGATTATGATAACTCCAGAACTTTGTCTTTTTTTGTAAACCGGCAGCTGCAGTTCCTTGTTTCTACATGCTCTTAGTTTGTCAACAGTTGGGTTGGGATAGGAATAGGAGATGTCTCCCTCTCTCACCCTCCTCCCAGATCAGCTTCACCGCAGTTATCTATAGCACAGGTGGTGCAGTTGACCATGGTTGGCATCTGGCAAAACACTTCCAAATATTCTGCCTCCTTACTCTGGAAATGCCAATTAATAACACCAGCATGAAAAAATATTCACGAGAACTCCAAGAACAAAATCCAGCACCCTCTCAAGAAGCATTATATTTTGTTTCAAAGAAAAAAACAACATTATTTCGGCACCCTGCTCTCTGAGCTTCTTGCACGCCGATACATTCCCAATGTGTGATCCCATCTGATCCCCCAGTCCCGTGCCTAAGTCATCGGTTATTCAGGAGATAGACAAAAATGCTGGAGAAACTCAGCGGGTCAGGCAGTATCTATGCAGCGAAGGAATTCGGCAATGTTTCGGGTCGAGACCCTTCTTCAGACTGATGAGAAGTATCAGGAGGTTACTCAGGAGATGTATCCATTCATCAGAAGGAGAGCAACTTGTTTAACAACAGGTCGGTTTGAGGAAAGGTCTCGACCCAAAACATCACCTATCCATGTTCTACAGTGATGCTGCCTGAGCTGCTGAGTTACTCCAACAACTGTGTGTCCTTCTGAGTTTTCACCAGCATCTGCAGTTCCCTGTTTCTACATCAGGTCAACATTGCGGTCATAAAGGCAAGGACTCTATTCCTTGGAGAGCAGGAAGAGGAGGTGTACAAAATCATGAGGGGAATATATCAGGTAGACGCACAGAGCCTCTTGCCCAGAGCAGGGGAATCGAGAACCAGAGGACATAGGTTTAAGGTGAAGGGGGCAAAGATTTAATAAGAACCAAAGGGGTAACTTTTTCACCAAGGGTGGTGGGTGAATGGAACAAGCTGCCAGAGGAGGTAGTTGAGGCAGGTACTATCGTAACGTTTAGCAAATACTAGACTGTGGGACCCGTTGGGTCCCATGTTCACGCGGGAGGGCTGGTCCCCCGACACAATATTCCACCTCTCCACCAATTCCAATATTGGTGGCCAGTGGGGGAGGGGGGCTTTCTGGACTGCTGGTATGGGTGCTGTTGGTTGCAGGGACTACTGGTCTCCAGAGGGCTAGTATGGACATTGTGGGCCAAATGGATTCTTGGGGTGGCAGCTCAGTCCCTCAAGCCTGATGTGCTGGCAGCTCACTCACGGCTGGTGGACTGGCAGTTGACTCACGGCTATTCCTTGAAATTCCATTTCAAGCAGAGTGCAAGGCCACCAAATTCAAATCCATTTTCCTACCATTTCAAGCAGGGTGCAAGGCCACCAAATTCAAGTGCAGTTTCTTACCTCTTCGAGCAGGGTGCAAGGCCACAAAATTCAAGTGCAGTTTCATACCAAGCAGGGTGCAAGGCCACCAAATTCAGGTTCAGTTTCCTGCCACTTCAAGCAGGGTGCAAGGCCACCGAATTCATGTGCAGTTACCAACCACTTCAAGCAGGGTGCAAGGCCACCAAATTCAAGTGCAGTTTCATACCATTTCAAGCAGGGTGCAAGACCACCAAATTCAAATGGCTGTTTCATGCAGGGTGCAAGGCCACCACATTCAAATGCAGTTTCATACCATTTCAAGCAGGATAAAACCACCATAAAACCACACAAAACACCACACTTACAGTTCAGTAGACATTCAGTGTGTTCAGTTGATTCACAGCTCAGACAGAGTCGTGACCTCTCCCTCCCCCATCATGCAGAGACTGAGCCACACCCACACTTCCGGGTTTTATAATCCCTCCCCCCGGAAAAGGTGTGGCCTTCATGGCGTGATTCACAGGAGAGAGATTCTCAACATTTTTTAAACAATAATAACACTTTTATTATTCATTTGGCCATCTTACTCAGTCCCCCCCCCCCTGATGAGCGGAGGGGGACTGAGTAAGATGGCCAAAAATCACAGCCGTAAGTGGTAGTGTTTTATCTAAAATCAATACAGTGCAAACAGGAAGTTGTCAAGTTTAGCCAAACAGCCATTTGCAGTGCATTTCCACTTCAACCCAACCCCCCCCCCCAAACAGCCATTTGCAGTGCATTTCCACTTCAACCCAAAACACCCCCAAACAGCCATTTGCAGTGCATTTCCACTCCAACCCAAAACACCCCACCCAAAAAGCCATTTGCATTCCTTTTTTGCAGTGCATTTCCACTTCAACCCAAAACAACCCACCCAAACAACCATTTGCAGTGCATTCCCACTTCAACCCAAAACACCCCACCCAAACAGCCATTTGCAGTGCATTCCTTCTACCCAAAACACCCCACCCAAACAACCATTTGCAGTGCATTTTTACTTCAACCCAAACAACCATTAGCAGTGCATTTTTACTTCAACCCAACCATATTTTCATTTTCAAACCACATTAAGGGCACTCACAGTTGAGTAGACATGCGTTCAGTGTTATTCAGAGCTCAGAGAGACAGAACTCTCTGGCTTCCTCCATCTGGCAGAGACTGAGTGAGGCACACCACTTCCTGGTTTTATAGTCCCTCCCCCTCTCTCCAGCAGGGGCAGCAGAGAGAATGGCAAATTATTAAAAAACATTAATATGTCTCTGATTTTCATCGATGGGAAAAATCTTCTGGTCCAGGAAGGCGGAGGGGGACTCTGAGTGAGGTGGCCAAAAATGACGGCCCTAGGTGGCGGCGTTCTGTCGGAAATCACGCCACAGCGAGCCAAAAGCGGTCAAGATCAGACTTTTAGTAATATAGATATTGACAGGTACATGGATAGGACAGGTTTAGAGGGATATGGGCAAAATGCAGGCAGGAGGGACATGTTGGCCAGTGTGGGCAAGTTGGGCCGAAGGGCCTGTTTCCATTCCGTATGACTCTAACTAACAATGGAAGCAGGAAATCTGATTATCCATTGCTGTTTATGACAGCTTGCAGTGCAGACAAGCTCACTGGTTATGCTTCCCTACTTATAAGTTTCAAGAGTCCTCCCTCTCCCTCTTCAGCCTCATAGGATGTCCTGCAGGCTAATTTTCACAGCGCAGAATCAACAGCCAAACTCAGCACCCATCTAGGTGCCATTTCCAGCTGTTATCTGCTTAAGAAAACCCTCATCAGCTCACCGAGGCCCGGTTATGGCCAGAGCCAAAAACACCAGGCAAGACATGGATAGGGCAGATTTGGAGGGATATGGACCAAACACAGGCAGGTGGGACTAGTGTAGCTGGGGCATGTTGGCTGGTGTGGGCATGTTGGGCCGAAGGGCCTGTTTCCACCCTGAATCACTCTCTGACTCTGTGACCCAGTGGCAACTTCCTGAGCCGTTACATTGCCTCATCTTTGGGTGCCTTGGTAAGCCGATCATACACACCGATAACTGCTTGCAGAAAGCTACTGCGCGTTTCATCAATGCCAAGTCTCGGCACGGACAACAAAACTGCAGCAATTATGCCCGGATCCCTCCGAAAAGTAGGTTAGCTTGTCGATTTGCAAACAGCAACCGATAGAGAAAACCTTGGCTAACACTCCCACGGGATCCTTCTAATAAAGGTAATGCAATACTAGAGCACAATTTCAAGCCTCCGATTTGATTTCTTTTTGTGCCCAAAACAGCAGTGGAACAAATCGATTTATATTTACTTTGATTACGTTTAAAATTGATTCCTTCTGTTCCGGTTCAGGCTGGTAGAGAGCGTTCATTTAGATTAATGACCCTCAGCCCCCCTGGTCACTTTCGGGCAACAGTTTCTTTATTAGGATCTCGGACACGCCATAACAAAATAGTCAGGGTCATATTTCCTGACGAGTTTTTCCTTTTTATTTAGGTAACACAGAGAACCCACATCTTGTCCTCAATGCCAGATAGATGCTCAGTTTCTCATCTGAAAGAGAAAATCCTGATCCAGTTCCTGGGAATCAGTGACACGTGAGTGAAAGGCTAACAATGGCCTAAAACACAAAGCGCTGGAGGAACTCAGCAGGTCAGCCAGCATCCGTTGAAGGAAAGAATAGACAACGTTTCGGGTCGGGGCCCTGTTCAAATAGATTGTAGTAAGGGGGAGAAAGATGGAAAAGAGAGGTGGGGCCAAGACAAAGACAGGCAAGTGATAGACGGATGCAAGTGATAGGTGGATACAGGTGATGGGGAGGGGGGAGGGGGGGGGAGGTTAATAGGTAGATGGATGTAGATAATGACAAAGGTGAAATGTAAAGCCAGGTGAGGAGACAGAGATAGAGGCGTAGTGGATACTACACTTGTTCTGTGTCAGAAGGTAGTGAGATTTCACTTTCAGAATTGGCAACATGCAACCCAGTCAGACACCACCGTACGGTGCAGAGGGAGTGTGTAGAAAGGAACTGGTTTAAAGCGAACATAGGCACAAAAAGCCGGAGTAATGCAGCAGGTCAGACAGCATCTCTGTGGAAAAGGAAATGAGTGTTGTTTCATATTCCTTCTCTCCAGAGATGCTGTCTGACCCGCTGAGTTCCTCCAGCTTTTTGTGTCTATCTTTGGTGCAGAGGGGGTGTTGCTCTGTTTGAGCTGCCGGTTTTCAGGCAAGTTTAACTGCGGCTTTGTCCGACTTCACAAGTGGACACTAAGCACCCTCTCTATCACTCCAATATTTAAAGAGTTCACTCCAATATTTAATGAGGTCACTCAATATTTATCCCGCAACGCAAATGACATGAATTGGAAACACTAAAGGCTCTGTCCCACGGGTTTGCGGTTGTTGGCGGTGAAGCGCGGCGTCGCCGGAAGAGGGGACCGCACGGCAACCACGAGAGCGCCGCACAGATGCTGCGCGGGGGGCCAAGTACGGCCGGCTCAACGAGCTTGCGGTTTCGGCCGATGACGTCTTTCGGATCACGGGGCTGTGGCGGCGGCCGTGCCGCACACGTGCCTCACTGGCGGAGGCTGTGGCGGTGCAGGTTCGACTCACGGCACACGTACCTCACTGGCGGCAGCTGTGGCGGTGACCGTGCCGCACTCGTGCCTCACTGGCGGCGGCTGTGCGGTAGGAACATATTTTTGGACAGTGTTGGGGTTTTTTTAGCACCGTGCGGTGTTGGGAACAACGCCGCACGGCCACGGCACTGTGCGTTTGACCGAGCCCGCGGTCTCTGGCGGCCCAGGAACGGTAGATAGTTCCTGTTTCGCCGCCAATGACCGCAGACTCGTGAGACAGGCCTTTAAGAACTGCAGATGCTGGAATCTTGAGCAAAACACAAAGTGCTGGAGGAACTCAGCACGTCAGGCTGAAGAAGGGTCACGAGCTAAAACATTGTCTGTCCATTCCCTCCACAAATAACTGCCTGGCCCGCTGAGTTACTCCAGCACCTTGTACTTTGAATCATATATACTGATTGTTTTTGAATGTTGCTGTTTGTAGGAACGTAGCGATTAGCTGCCAGCTTTGCCACATAACAGTGGCTGCATTTTGAAAGCAGTTAGACACTAAATGCTGGAGTAACTCAGCGAGTCAGGCAGCATCTCTGGAGAAAAGGAATGGGTGACGTATCGGGTCGAGACCCTTCTTCAGACTGAGAGTGAGGGATGAGAGAAACTAGAAGTATGAAAAGGTACAAAGCGAGTCAATAGATAATAGACAATAGGTGCAGGAGTAGGCCATTTGGCCCTTCGAGCCAGCACCGCCATTCAATGTGATCATGGCAGATCTGGGTCTGGGTTGAAACGTGGTTGTCGACCCAGAGAGCAGGAGGAATAACAGTGGGGGTGCAGCAAGAGAGGGTTTTGCAGAACTCTCGTCGGAGAAAGGAGAACTTCCACAAAGTAGGCATACCTTGAGGAGATTTTGCAGTGCAGCAGACAAGCAGTTGCCTGGCAATAAAGGCCCTCTGGGGCGTAGAGGGTTCACTAAGCTCCAGGTAAATGAGCATCTTTCCATTCGGAGAGTTGGAATGATTGCCGTCTTCAATTGGGAATCAAAGGACTTGGCACAGCAGGAATCTTCCTGCAGTCCTATAATTAAACAATTAAACACAAAGGCAGCAAGGATCCCTGTTTCACCACTGGCAGCAAATATGCTGCTCGCTGCACAACCTGCCCAGATTTCCATTGTGGGCATCAATAACAGCGCTGGCAAGAGCGAATATTATTCCACCGGACACCAGCCTGTTTTGTAGTGAATGCCTACTATGTTCTATTGTGCTGAAGCAAAGCAAGAATTTCATTCTCCTATCAGGGACACATGACAATAAACTCACTTGAACTTGAACTTGAAATGAATGCATTCAACACAATTATGGCCATCTTTGAACCCAGGCTCCAGTGGGAGCCCTGTCTTCATTTCACAGAGGACGCCTAGCTCCTGTATCCAACAGCTGCTGTATGGATCTTAACCAGACAAAGTCTGGGGTGGCCCAGTCCAGTTCTGACCGATACAGTGGATTCTCAGCAAGAACTCGTGGCTGCCAAGTGAATGGTGACTTTTATAGAGTCATGCAGGCCCTTTGGCCCAACTTGCCCACACCGGCCAACATGTCCCATCTACACCAGTCCCACCTGCCTGTGTGTTTGGCCCATATCCCTCTAAACCTGTCCTATCCATGCGCCTGCCTAAATGTTTCTTAAACGTTGCGATAGTGCCTGCCTCTACTATCTTCTCTGACAGCTCGTTCCACACACCCACCACCCTTTGTGTAAAATACGCTACCCATCAGGTTCCTATTAAATCTCTCCCCCCTCACCTTAAACCAATGTCCTCTGGTTCTCGATTCCCCTACTCTGGGCAAGAGAGTATGCATTATATACTGTTAACAATAAATAACTGGCAATTCAGGAACAGGTCAACTCAATGAAGTGGCTTTAAAGACAGAAAAATCGTAGCAAACAATGACAGCAACTTTGCGGCAGGTTTGGAGACATTGCCCAAGAGGTTCACCAGAATGCTACCTGGCCAAGGGGTTATTGGCTATAAGGGGAGATTGGAGAAAGTTTGATTGTTTTCTCTGACGCAGAGGAGGTTGAGAGGAGACATGATAGAAATATATCAAATTATGAGAGGGATAGATAGGGTAGAGAGTCAGAACCTTTATCCCAGGGTGAAATTGTCAAAGACACGAGGATATGGCTTTAAGGGGAGAGGAGCAGAGTTTAAAGAAGATGTAATGAAGAAAAAACATTTTATTCTTTTAAACACAGAGGGTGGTGGATGCCTGAAACAACAGTGGCATTTAAAAGGCTTTGAGATAAGCATGTGGATATGCAGGGAGGAAAATAGATCATGTGCAGGCAGAGGAGATTAGTTTAACTTGGCACCATATTCAGCGCGGGCATTGTGGGCCGAATGGCCTGTTCATGTGCTGCACTGTTCAATGTCCTGATGTAGACTACTACAAATTAGGGTACTATTGCTGATGAACTGACCATTAACTGCAAATTATAGTGCCCCCTTCTTAAACTCTTCTGAGGTTTGCCTCACTAAATCCCTCACACAATCCAAAGTTTCAACGTGCATCTCTTCAGACAGTGTGCTGTCTCCAATCCTTACCCCAATTCCAGTGAGTGTCACCCTCAACCTTTACCCCGGCTCTCCTTTCCCCTGTTTGCACTGGAATAATGTCCACACCTCCTTCTGGTTCAGCTGGTCACTCATCAACCTGTTCCTTCACCTCTTTTGAACTACCCTGCACCTCGGAGCTCAGACACATATCACGCAGCGATTCCCCTCTCACAGACTGGGTTATCAGCGTTCAACATTCAGACAGCAGTCGGAACAATCTCTACGAAACATTAATTCACACTAGCTTCTTGGCCAGCAAGACTGTTGGTGGTGCATTGTTAAGCCGTGCATAATCCCTTAGACACGGCAGTTAATAGTTTTAGTGTTCTTTTCCTAAATGGCAGCGGTTCCTTCAGGGTAGTGTGATCATCAGATGTAACGTACTCTGCATTGCGTGATGAGTTCACTGTGTGGAGTACAAATTCCTAAGGCTAAGCAATAGTGGATGAATTACTCCCTCTCAATGCCTCCGTTGATGGCTCAAATATTTAGCAATAACTTCAAATGTTATGGACTTAACTGTGCTGGGGGAGCATAGTGTCGTTAAAAATAATGTCTGGTATGCTTGCCTTCATGCGTCGGGGCATTGAGGGCAAGAGTCATGATGCAACTTTACAGGACTTTGGCGAGGCCGCATTTGTAATATTGCGTTCAGTTCTGGTCACCCCATTACAGGAAGGACGTGGAGGCTTTGGAGAAGGTGCAGAGGTTTACCAGAACGCTGCCTGGATTAGAGGACATTAGTTGCAAGTACAAGTTGAAGAAACTTGGATTGTTTGCTCTGGAGCGTTGGAGGCCGAGGCGAAACCTGAGAGAAGTATTTAAAATGACAAGAAGCGTAGATGGGGTAGACGTCAGAACCTTTCTTCCCCAGTGTGGGAATATCAAAGATTGGAAGGCAGAGCTTTAAGGCGAGAGGGGCAAAGTATAAAGGAGATGCGCGGGGCATGTTTTTTTTTTTAAACAGAATGGTGAGTAGCTAGAACACGTTACTGGGGGTGGCAGTGGAGGTAGAAATGATAGTGGTGTTTACGAGGCTCTTTGATATGGACGTACAGGGAATGGAGGGATATGATTTCGCAGGTTGTGAAACTGTTGAGTTTGATGGTTTGACTCGCCTGATGCTTTGTAGCATTGTCCCAATTCTTGGTCTCACTTGGTCTCACCAAGAAATTGGTAAGATCACGCGTAGGCTTGGCGATCGTTTCGCTGAACACCTCCGCTCGGTCCGCATTAACCAACCTGACCTCCCGGTGGCTCAGCACTTCAACTCCCCCTCCCATTCTGAATCCGACTCTCTGTCCTGGGCCTCCTCCATGGCCAGAGTGAGCACCACCGGAAATTGGAGGAACAGCACCTCATATTCCGTTTGGGCAGTCTGCACCCTAGTGACATAAACATTGAATTCTCCCAATTCCGGTAGCCCTTGCTGTCTCCTCCCCTTCTCAGCTCTCCCTCAGCCCTCGGGCTCCTCCTCTTCCTTTTTCCTTTCTTCTCCCCCCTCCATCAGTCTGAGGAAGGGTTTCGGCCCGAAACGTTGCCTATTTCCTTCGCTCCATAGATGCTGGTGCACCCGCTGAGTTTCTCCAGCACTTTTGTCTACCATGGAGGGATATGAGTTATGTGCAGGCAGATGCGATTGGTCTTGCCACCATGGTCGGCACACATATTGTGGGCCGAAGGGCCTGTTTCTATGCTATACTTTCATACATTCTATTATACCTGCATCGCCACCAAATTAAAGGACCTCGGAAACTACTGTGCAACATTCATGCCAATCTGTATCATTTAAGATAATGGTATAACCTGGTCAAACCACAATGAAGTACTGTGTCCAAATCTGACTGCCATGCTTGTCAAGATGGCTCTGAGTGTAACAATGGAAACATTTACAGAGCAGAAAGGGGGTGGTTCACCCAAAGAGAGACTTCACCCAAGGTATAGATTCACTGAGACAGAGAGAAGAACAGCATGGAACAGGCCCTGCGAGCCCATAACAAAAGTCAACCACCCATCCAAATCATTGTCCCACCATGTCCTCCACAGATGTCCCGACCCGAAACGTCACCTATTCCTTTTCTCCAGAGAGGCTGTCTGATCCGCTGAGTTACTCCAGCTCTTTGTGTCCATCCTCCATAGATGCTGTCTGACCCGCTGAATTACTCCAGCACTTTGTGTTTTATTCCCCCTACATTCCCATCAACTCCCCCCAGATCCCACCACCCATCTGCACACAAAAAGGGCCATATATATTTGGCCAATTAACCTACCAACCCACACATATTTGGGACAGGGAAGGAAACCAGAGAACCCAGAGGAAACCCACGAGGTCACAGGGGGAACATGCAAGCTCCACGCAGCCAGCATTTGAGGTTAGGATTGAACCCGGCTCGAACTGGGACAATGCTACAAAGCATCAGGCGAGTCAAACCATCCAGGAATACGACCCATTTTCCTTGGCACTTCCTGATCGGCAGCCTAAATCATAGTCACCGAAACTTGGCGAGGTGGGGGATACGATGGTGGGGAAGCCACAAGCTGAGTGACTGTAGCTCTGGTCACTGGATTTGTGACTTCCCCACCAAAGGTATCCTTCATCAAAAGATGGAGGAAGTATATTTCAAAAAAATGAGGCACGGAAATGGCAGATGGTCCACAAGACTGCAATGGACACAAAAGAATGAGGTACGCTGGTCCATGAGGGACCCTCCAGCCTTTCCCGAGTTATTCTTCTCACCGTCATCACCCCACCAAACCACAAGGCATGGTCCCATTCTTCACCTATAACCGGGGATAGACTGGGGTCGCACATTGGAGTCAAAACCCACAATTACATGCAAACCAGCCATGCGAACAGTGGGAGATCATTTCAGGTTTTTTGACATAAACTTTTTTTTGAAGAATAATCTATTGATAAAACTTACCAGCTAATAAATTAATTTTACATTATAAACTCTTCAAATGTTTCACTTGTCCCATGGTGAACTTGGGTAAGTTTTCCAACCATCCCATATCTAGAATGAATTTCACTTCCATAGTAATAACATTTTCACTGGAGCTCAAGGTGTGGATATCTCTGCTTCCGACATGCGGAAAATGTAGTGACAACTGTTAGGTCAACAATCTTTTTCTCTTATATGGAGTTATTTAAAAGGCTACGTCAATGAACAATCTTCTCGGCTTTCTTTAACCGTAGAAGAGGTTATAGACAGGGTGACATGTTTATAGTTTGGTGTGCACTTGGTACAATGAAGACCGATTCCAAACAAGGCAGCAACCTATACCCTCCCAGAGGTTGAGGAGGCATCTGACTTCTTAACATTAAGCAGGGATTCTGCATCTGAACCTTTAATGCCAACATCGCTTGGCAAAGTCTCCTGCCCAGAGTAGGTGAATCGAGGACCAGAGGACATAGGTTTAAAGTGAAGGGGGAAAGATTTAATAGGAATCGGAGGGGTAACTTTTTCACACAAGTGGTGGTGGATGTATGGAACAAGCTGCCAGAGGAGGTAGTTGAACGACAAAACAGGAATGTACATTGCCACAGAAGATCAAGCAGTTGACTATTAATATGCAACCTTATGCATCAAACAAGAAAAAAATGAGTACCTGGCCAGAATGAGGAAGTGGTTAAAACAACTATTCCTGAAGGAATTTGCTTAGTTTGGAGATACAGCATGGAAACAGGCCCTTCACTCCACGAGACCATAACAACCATCGACCTCCTGTTCACACTGGTTTTATGTTATTAGTTCATAAGCCACAGGAGCAGAATTAGGCCATTCAGCCCATCAAATCTATTCTGCCATTCAATCATGGCTGATGTATCTTTCCCTCTCAACCCCAGTCTCCTGCCTTATCCCCATAACCTTTGACACCCTTACTAATCAAAAATATGTCAATCTCTGCTTTAATAATATCCATTTGACTTGGCCTCCACAGCCGTCAGTGGCAATGAATTCCACAGATTCACCACCTGCTGACTAAAGAAATTCCTCCTCATCTTCTTTCGAAAGGTACGTCCTTTTATTCTGAGGCTGCACCCTCTGGTCCTGGACTCTCCCACGAGTGGAAACATCCTCTCCACATCCACTCTATCCAGGCCTTTCACTCTTTGGTAAGTTTCAATGAGGTCCCTCCACATCATTCTAAATTTCAGCGAGTAGAAGCCCAGGGCCGTCAAACACTCATCATATGTTAACCCAATCATTCCTGGGATCATTCTCATAAACCTCCTCTGGGCTTCCTTCACCTTCAGCACATCTCTCCTCAGGTATGGGACCCAAAACTGCTCACAATACTCCAAATGCGTGCTGACCGGTGCCTTATAAAGCCTTAGTGTTACATCTCTGTTTTTACATTTAATCCTTTCTAAATAAATGTTAACATTGCATCCGGCTTCCATATTATTGATTCAACTTGCAAATTGACCTTTTGGTACAAAGCTGGCAAACTGAGTTTTCCCCTGGCATGCCCCAGCTCCAGGGGTAGGCCAGAAAACCATAGAGTCGTACAGCACGTAAACAGGCCCTTCGGCCCAAATCGTCCATGCCGACCAAGATGCTCGATCTTAACCAATTCCTTTTGCCCGGGTTTGGTCCATATTCCTCTGCACCTTTCCGTCTATGTACCTGTCCAAAAGTATTTTAAATGCTGATATAGTAGCAGTCTCAACAATCCCCTCTCGCAAACTCTGTGCATTCACCATCAAAATGGGTTGTCTACACAATAAATGGCACAGAAAAAAAAAATGTCCCACCAATAAACAACCAGGCATGTCAGGCTGTTGTTGGCCTGTCTGTATATGTTGGTGCAACAATCATTATTCAACCTCAAATTCTTCTCTGCTCCCCATTCACTTAGTCACAGTTTTAAATATCACGTCCACATCTGATTATGTTCCACTGCCTACCTTTCTATATCAGAATCAAGCTCTATTTTCTTTCATCCTTTCATCAAAATTTGTTAACTAGTTTAATGATGACCGAAGGGAAAAAAAGTGTTCACAGTGTCATGTGGAGGCACAGATATGGATAGCGATATGCATTCATATAATTTTTACAGGATGCAAATATATCTGATAAAGGTTTGGTAGAGTAAATGTGAAGATATTTCCCCCCCCCCCCCCCATGCTAGAAACAAAAAGAACAGGAGCCATCAATGCACAAAAGCTACCAATATTTGTATAAAAATAACAAGATCACGCATTATATCAAGTTCATCAAGCTGTGTGAAAGACAAAGGGACAATTCAGCTCAGCCATCTCTTTACAGAGAACAGATCATTTCAGATACATGGAGGTCACGAGGTGAAAATGCAGCCGTTATGATCTTTTATTACCTCATTCTGTTCAGCTCTTGCAGTTCGGCCTCACACAGATGTGCAGCCGCACGTCTAGACTGAAATTCAATAGTCAGCTCCAGATTTAATTTACTTTTCACCATCTCAACCCCAGCGAGCTATTGACTTGGAGTCAATAAACAGTGCAAGACCACTTGATTATTCTTTACGGCTGTTCAGTCTTATTATTTTTTTGTCTCCTCTAAAATGATACGACTGATTTGGTGTTTTGGACGCAGGATGTATAACAGTGGATGGGGTTTGGAACCAAAGATGCGTTTCTACACTGCGAAATTAGTCCCCTGCCGTGGCATGAAAGAGACTTCCTGCCCTCCATGATATGTAACACACAGTTAAGTGCCATCGGAAACCATCATAGCCAGTGCTTATTACTCATCTCGATCTGCCCTTGAACTCAGTGGCTTGCTTGCACATCCCTCTTAACCTGGAAGCACATACAGACGCGGCTGAAGAGAAACAGCACATTTCTTCCCCTATAAAATTATTAATGGATTGGACAGGCTAGATGCAGGAAAAATGTTCCCCATGTTGCGGGAGTCCAGAACCAGGGGGTCACAGTTTCAGAATAAGGGGTAGGTCATTTAGGACTGAGACGAGGAAATACTTTTTCGCCAAGAGAATTGTGACTCTGTGGAATTCTCTGCCACAGAAGGCAGTGGAGGCCAATTCACTAGATGTTTTCAGAGAGAGTTAGATATAGCGCTTAGGGCTAACGGAATCAAGGGATTGGGGAGAGGGCAGGAACAGGGCACTTATTTTGGATGAGCAACCATGATCATATTGAATGGCAGTGCTGGCTTGAAGGGCCAAATGGCCTATTCCTGCACCTATTTTCTATGTTTCTGTTTTATGTTTCTAAGACATATATGAACGAGATAGGTTTCCATTACCGATGGTAGCTTTTATTCCAGATTTATCTAATAAACTTGTTTCTAGTTTCTCAGCTGTCATTGTGGGAATCGATCTCTTGTCTCTGAGGCCATTAATCCAGACACTCATAGTCTACATATGCCTGCATTTGTCCCACATCTCTTAGTACCTTCAATTAAAAGTGTATTGCTCAGATTAATAATGGATACTGATTTAATTCAATAGTGTTAAAGCAACAAATCTATTTGTTTTTCAATTCATTGATGGGATGTGGGAATTACTGGGTAGGCCACCAGACTGCTGTGGAGGCCAAGACTGGCGGGTTTTTATGCCATTATTGACCGGTTTCTTGATTAGTACGGGTGTCAGAGGTTACGAGAAGGAAGGAGAATGGGTTGAGAGGGGGGGATAGGTCAGCCATGATTGAATAGCGGAGTAGACTTGATGGGCCAAATGGCCTAATTCAGCTCCTATCAATTCTGAACTTCCGAGTTTATGGCACCTTCCTTCTTTGCTCTCTATAGTTCTGGAACTGGTGCAATCCTTCAGATGAAGGTACTGCCAACATGCAGTTGGGGAGTTTCTGGATTTTCACTCAGCAACGAAGGGCGGCACGGTGCCACGGTGGTGCAGTGGTAGAGCTACTGCCTTACAGCGCCAGAGACCGGCAATGTAGTATTACAGTTCCAGAGGAAAAAGTTCAATGTCTGCAGCAGGGTAGGTTGGAGGATCAGGATTACATCTTAGTTTATGGGTGACTGCTCAGTGATCTGGTGACAGAAGGAAGAAGCTGTTCTCACTCTAATACCATGTGCTTTCTAGCTTCTGCCCAACAGAATAGAGAAGTGGGAATGACCAGAGTGAAAGTAGATCCTTTGGTTTTCCCTGAGGTTAGCATGAATTGTCAATGGAGTTCCTTTACGGCTGGCATCAAACCTGCACCCGGTAGCGCAAAAGCCTTCTTTCCCTTCAGGGGTCTCACCTCCCTCAGCCTCTGTTCTCCTGCAGTCCCCACCATATACGCCTCCACTGCATTCTCAAGGAAGCCAGCCCACTGGGGTTATTATTCGGTATGAGGATGACTGGTGGGTTGTGAACCAGTTTCAGCTGTTTGTACAGCAATGCAACAACTTTAACAGATCTACAATTGGGGAAAACAGACAACATAAGATGCATTATTATCTCCCAGTTGATTTCATACTCCACTCAAGTCACAGGAGATGTGCGGGGCAGGGCTTTTTTGTTGTTTTTATCACGGCGGGTGGTGGGTGCCAGAATCATGCTGCCAAGGATGGTGGTGGAAGCAGATATGATAGTGCCGTTTGAAAGGCTTTTAGATCAGCACGTGGATATGTAGGAAATGGAAGGATATGGATCACGTGCTGGCAGATGAGATTAGATTGGCTTGCTATTGTGTTCAGCACAGACATTACGGGCCGAAGGGCCTGTTCCTGTGCTATAATCTTTTATGTTCTATGTGGCAGAGGAAAAAAAGACAGTAGCGCCCATTCTGGATCTTTTAATCCCCAAGAGATGAAATATGCACCTCTGTACAGTTTGTATTCTTAAACAAACTATATTGCCTCCTTGCATTTCAGTGGCATACAATGATCTATTGACACCATGGCAGTTTCCAGGTTGGTCTCAATTCATTAAATAAGCCAGCATAGCATGCATATGTAATATAGTCTTCCCTACCACCCACAACCCCCTGTATCTCATTCAAAATGAAATGGGAGGAATGCAGCTCGCACTTCCCAACCCCATTCAAGAGGACGACATCCATCCTAGGACCAAGTTTCGGTTTCAGTTTAATTTATTGTCACGTGTACCGAGGTACAGTGAAAAGCTTTTGTTGCGTGCTAACCAGTCAGCGGAAAGACAATACATGATTACAATCGAGCCATTTACAGTGTGTAGAGGCATGACAAGGGAATAACGTTTAGTGCAAGGTAAAGCCAGCAAAACCCGACCAAGGATAGCCCAAGGGGCACCAAAGAGGTAGAGGTTACTGAGAGGTAGTGGGTCCACTTAAATAAAACTTGTCACTTGGTTTTTAATTATAATCAGCGAGTTGCAAATTAAAACAGCCATCGGGAGATGTAGCTTGGGCCCCCCCCACCCGTACTCTCAGATGCCCACAGGCTGTGATCAATCCACTCAGGGAATACCCGACAGTGCAATAATCATTGACAAGATGCTGACCTTCTTTTGATCCAACCATGGAAGTCAAGAGGAAATATCAAAATGGATTAAACCTCTCAGCGCCAGGAGATTCAACCCTCCCGACCGATGACAAAATGCCATCAACCCTGAAGGCAGCATTTACACTTGCTAAATAATTATATGTGGTGAGGCGGGACTTTGCTCGTTCAGTCCCTGGGTGTCAGCTGCCTCAGCCAAAACTCACAACATGCTTCTTATATCATCCAGAATCAAATCACATCGAAGGATCCCATCGTGTTTCCTCTCCGTTCTCGTTGGAGAAGCCATCAGCATAGAGTGATGTATACGTCCAAAAGAAAAAAACAGAAAACGCTGGAAATACTCTGCAGGTCAGGCAGCATCTGTGGCGAGAGAAAGAGTTAACCTTCCAGGTCAACAGGGGATATCGTGAACCAGAGGATATAGGTTTAAGATGAGGGGTGGGGGAGGGAGGAAAAGATTTAATAGGAACTTGAAGGGTGACTGTTTTTTTGTTTTTTTACACAAAGAGGGGTGGGTGTATGGAACAAGCTGCCAGAGGAGGTAGTTGAGGCAGGGACTATCGCAATGTTTAAGAAACATTTAGACAGGTACATGGAAAGGCCAGGTTTAGTGGGATGTGGGCCAAATGCAGCCAAATCTTCTTGTTTGTATGACTGCAGAAACCAAATTTCGTTTGAACCTCTGGGTTCAAATGACAACAAATAAAATCTAATCTAATCTAATCTAAATGGGACGAGTGTGGGACAGGCTGGTCGGCGTGGGCAAGCTGGGCTGAAGGGCCTGTTTCCACACTGCCATGACTCTGAAACGCTAAAAAATTGAACACGTTTTAAGTTGCAGAGGAGTGGGATGGGTGGGGGGGGGGGGGGGAAACAAAAGGAACGATTGTGATACAGTGAAGGCCAAGTGAAATTGAAGGATGCAAGTGGCATTGATGCCAGCTAAGAGTGGGCGGCAATGGCTTGTTGGTATCAACTGATCTGTCTGAAGTAGACAAACACAGAAAGATGAATGAAAATGGGACAGAAGGAAAAAAAGTGTGGGAACTCAGAGATAAAAACAAGCAATTGTTGGAAACCGAAATAAAAAGAATGCTCTAAATACTCCGAATTTCACATAGTATCGGAAAGAGAAAAAGTGGCCAATACTGCTACAAACTGGAAAGGCGGGATATCTGAAATCATTGAACCCAGCACAAAATTCTGACATCCATAATACGACTGGCTGTTCCTCAAGTTAAAGGTGGCATGCTGGTAGAGTTGCTGCCTTTACTCCACCAGAGACCCGCGATCAATCCTGCTACAGTTGCTGTCTGTGGGGAGGTTTTATGTTCCCCGCGTGGGTTTTTCCCCGGGTGCTCCGGCTTCCTCCCACATTCCAAAGATGTGCAGGTTTGTAGGTTAATTAGTTGCTGCACATTGTACCTGGTGTGTAGGATAGAACTACTGTACTGGTGATCATTGGTCGGTGCTGACTCGGTGGGCAGAAGGGCCCGTTTTCACACTGTATCTCTAAACTAAAGTAAAAAAAGTTATGGGGGGGGGGGGGGTCTTCATAGGGGAACTGAACAACGTCGAAGATAAGAGTAAGAGTAGATTTATAATAGAGAATTAAAATGACAGCCAACCAGAAGCCCAGTTCATTCTCGCGACTGAATGGATCTGCTATGCAAAGTGGTCATCCGATCTGCATTGAAGGCGAGACCAATTTGAGAACATCGAAGACAGTACAATAATCGGGAGTAAAGTGAATCGCCATTTTACCTGGAAGCAGTGCTTGGGTCCCTAGATGGTGCAAAAGGAAGAGGTAAAAGGACAGCTGTTGCAACCCAAACACTAGCATGGGAAGTTGAGCTGACAAGATCTCACACGGGAACACAGAGCCTGAGGGATAAACAATCGTTCCCTTCATAAAAGTTATAAAATAAGCTGCTTTCTCTCGAGTGCTTTCCAAGTCCCATGTCACCAACCTCAAACCAGTCTAGGAGCTATTTACCAACTGTGGTAATACATTTATATAGCACATGCAACAGGCCGAGTGCTTCACAAAGGTGAAACAGACAAAACTTGACACAACATGTCCAACAATTTCCTTAAGCCCCTGCCCCACGATGCGAGTTTACCCAAGAGCTCTCCCGAGTTTTAAAAAAAAGATCAAACTCGTGGTACTTCATCACGAGTATTTTTTTACTCTTGGAAATTTTTCACACCGTTGAAGAAACTTCACGAGTTTCCGCGTTTCCCCGAGTACCTGCCGTTAGCATTATGAGCCGCTACGAGACATCCACGAGCTCCGACGTACCCGCTACGTACATTCTATGTACATACCACGAGTTTGATTTTTTTTTTAACTCGGGAGAGCTCTTGGGTAAACTCGCATCGTGGGACAGGGCCTTTAGACTGCTGAGGTTAAAGTTGCTTGATTAGTACGGGTATCAGGGGTTATGGGGAGAAGGCAGGAGAATGGAGTTGAGAGGGAAAGATAGATCGGCCATGATTGAATGGCGGAGTAGACTTGATCGGCTAAGTGGCCTATTTCTACTCTTTTAACTTACGAACACGAGCTTCTTGGGGAAAGGGAGGGTCCAGGCAGCTGAAGGCACGGAACTCAAATATAGAGAAATGTAAATCCAGGAGGCCAGAGTAAGAGATGGAGAGATCTGGCAGACTTTCAGAAGTCAGCAACAATAGGGAGGTCACTGGATAGATTCAAGGAATGACCACACCTCAGGAGCTGATGTCGGCCAACACAGTGGAACATGGACCGGCTAGATTTGGTGCAATATTAGATATACATGGCTGGAGGTCTGGACAAGGGGTTCAGACGGAGTCAGAGCATGAGTGAAATGACAATGAAGCCAGGTTTAAGCAGGCAACCCAGGAATGGGAGGGGTTGAGTGGGCAGCGGATAGTGCTCCGAGTCGAATAGGATACCAAGGCTCAACAAACGCTGGCCACAAAGCACGCAGAACAGGAATCTGAAGAAGGGTCTCGACCCGAAATTTCACCAGAGATACTGCCCCTCCCATGGAGTAACTACAGCGTTTTGTGTTTATCTTCGTTTTTAAACCCGCATCTGCAGCTCCTTCCTACACATAACGCAAGGACATATTTTGATATACACACGGAGTCCACTTCTGACCATTCTGATGATAAAATGACCAAGTGCACTCACACAAAGTCACTGGGATCAAATGCCGTGTCCCATGGTCTGTCTCCAATCCATGGAAACTGAAACTAGATAACAACGTGGCAACTGAAATTGGGGTTGTGACTCTCAGTTTGGAATAGGGACAAGATGAAGCAGTAAGTCAGCCTGGCTTCCTCTTCCTGATGACACACAGTGTAAAATTCAGACCAAGGCCAAGATGAAAATCTCCTCCCATGGTCAAACGCCTAATGACACTCTCAGTCGAGAACTGCCTGCAACAGAAGAACAAGCCCTTGTTAAGGCACCAAGGAGCTGATAGCCACTCTACAACCAAACACACAGAGAACAGAATGCTTTCGAAAGAAGTAGAAGGCCTTAAGTGCGAAAAGTGCCATTGTCCCAAATCAGTCAGTTGACCACAGTGTGTTTTTACACACTGATTTTAGACTGTTTGAAAATTGCATTGGATTGCGTAACTGCGCAGGCTACACTGGCATCAAGCAGCTCCTCAACTTTCTAATCAGCCTCTTTAGGTCCTTGTTTCCAGAGTGCTGATTTCCAGTGTAGTGGTGAGCTCCCCCTCGTTATGTTAAGTGCCACCACCACTGTCTCAACCACTTATTGCTCTTTGACTTCTGTCATGAACAAGCAATCATTAAACCTCATTAGTGTGCATTCAGCCAAACTGACATTTGGGGAAGGATTGCTAGCAAAACAATGCGAGGACAATGAACTAACATTTGAACTCAATTTTTGGAAAGAGATGTTGAAACACTCATTGAGTTCAATTTTAATTAAATGTTTACTTGTGGATGCAGGGCGACGAACACATTCCTTCAGTTTCAAGCAGACTGACTGGTTGCATGACTGGTCACAGCCTGGTTCAGTAACTCAAACGGCCAGGGATAAAAGGAGATGACAGAGAGTGGAGAACCCTGCCCGATGCACCACTGGTTATGACCTCCCCGCCATCGAAGGAATCTGTAGCAAGCACTTGCCTCAAAAAGGCAGCCAATATCAAAGACCCTCACCACCCTGGCCACAATCTCATTTCACTCCTACCATCAAAGAGGAACAACTTGAAAACAGTGACTACCAGGTTCAGGAATAGCTTCTCCTTTTTCAAACCAGGTGCCACACCAGAGCCACTGAAACATTTTATTTATGAAACGGCAGAGATAGTCTCTCCCCCACCATCAGTGCTCCCACTCGCATCTAAAGGGGCTGTCCCACTTAGGCGACCTAATTGGCGAGTTTAGAAGAGTTTAGGAGAGTTTGAAAAAATGTCATGTTGAAGGCCTCCTTCGACTATGTTCAACCTCCTTCGACTACCCTCGATTACCTACGACTAACATGCCGACCTACTACGACTAAACCTACGAGTAAAAAAAGTATCGATTTTTTTCCATGGCGACCTTTTTTTACTCGCGGGCATTTTTCAACATGTTGCAAAAAACGCCGCGACCTAGCTGAGGCCTCGAGTACGTGGAGACCACTCTCGAGCATGAAGGAGAGTTACGAAGACCTCCTACGACCTCGTGTCGACTATGCTGAGAAAACGAGTCGAGGGCAAACTCGCCAGAACTCGCGGATTAGGTCGCCCAAGTGGGACAGCCCCTTAACTGGGGCACAGGGTCTCTGCTCTCAGAGACGGCTCTGGGCAAGACCTGCCCATTACATGAGAGAAGTGGGCGAGATCGTGAAAGGGGCGGCGGGATAGGCCGGAAATGCTTACCTAGTGTAGAATCAGTAGGAGCTGGCACTTTCCAGAGAGGTAAATGAAGAAAAAGGGGGGGGAGGTGAAAGAAATTTAAAATAACATTGTATTTCCTTTGAGAAACCCGTGTTAAAATATCTTACAGGTTCCCGCAGATTTCACAGCTGCTCGAAGAGATATAATTCAAACCCAATTGCTTTGGCTGAAGGGAGATTATTGCCCAGCCCCATTACTTTCCTCGTTGCAGGAAGTGGAAGAACGAAGAACCACCAAGGAGCACAGAATCAGCAGGGTTTGCTCTGAAGGTGGACACCTTTGTGGTTGTCCTGCAACAAGCTAAGAAACAAGGCCCTAATGACATAGGGCGAGGGGGTGGTGTGGAGATGTGGGGGAAGGGGGGGGGAGAGTTGGTCAGTAAGAGAACAAGCACTTCAGATCCAAGGTTATATTTAACCCCTTGTGCTCTCATTGAACAATGCAAAGCTACAATTCCATGCCGCACTCCCGACCACAGCACGATCGTCCTTGGTTTCAAAAGACCCAAGAAACCAAGGTGACACAAAGCCAACTCCATCCAAAGAACATCCCCTCCCTTGTCCACATCTGGCAAGATTGTCTCCCCCGACTCCAATTCTCTCCCTACGTGAGTGATATCACTGCTGAAGCACGCAGACCTCCAGGGGGGACTCTGTCCGCGGGATTACAAATAAAGGATTTGTTCCAGTCACATTTTTATAAATTATATTACCACATCACCAGAGTCATGCGTTTTCAACAAAGTCGGCCATTCAGTGCCAGAGCTCCCATCACGTCCAGAGGGAACTGGAGAACTGCATTCGCCTCAGAACAGTACATGTCACAAGAGGCCAGGGATACAGACAATGGCACGCTGGTCAAAAGTAAGCAACAGTAACTAAACTTCACACCAGCAGCTCAAAGGAGCAGCACCAGAGGAATGAGAGAGAGAGAGAGATGCTAAAATCACCAAGCAGCAGCCACCCAGGTTAATTAAACAAAAGATAAAAACAAGTACATGGAAGATTAGAATCGAAGAGCAAGTGGCGCAGTGGAAGAGTTGCTGCCTAATGGCGCCAGAAACCCCAAGTCGATCCTGACTACGGGTGCTGTCCGTGTGGAGTTTGTATGATCTCCCCCATGACCTGTGTGAGTTTTCTCCAAGTGCACCGGGTTCCTCCCACTCTCCAAAGACGTACAGGTTTGTAGGTTAATTGGCTTTAGTAAAATTGTCCCCATTCTGTGGGATAGAACTCGCGCACGGGGTGATCACTGGTCGGGGCGGACTCAGTGGGCGAGAAAGGCTTGTTTCCGCACTGTATCACTAAAGTCTAAAGAAAAGTAGAATGTTAACCTTGCAGTCAACCTTTAGTTTGTCCACCTACAGTGCAAGTTCTTCCTGCTTTATAAAGAAGGAAATATGGAGGCGGTGGGTAAAGTGAAAGAGGACATAAGTGGCATAGACAATGAGAAACTTCTTCCCAGGATAAAAAAAGTCAAATACTAGTGGACATAGCTTTAGAGGAAAGAGGGGCAATGTTTAAAGGAGACGTGTGGGGCAAGTTTTTTTAATAAAGACACAGGCTGGTCGGTGCCTGGAACGCATGGCTGGAATGATTATCGAGGCAGATATGATATTTAAGAGATTTTTGGATAATCATATGGATGAGCAGGGAATGGAGAGATAGATTTTGGGTAGGTGAGAGATGATCTTGATATTATGTTCGGCACAGACATTGTGGGTTGGGAAGTCTGTTCTTGTGCTATGCTTATCTATAGTCTATATATTATTATAACTATATATTATATTTGTCGGCATCCTATACGTGGCGACTCATTGCATACTTGCTTAAAACAAAGGTATGTAAAACAAATAATTTCACTGTGACATGTCACATGCGATCGTAAAGTATCAATCGACAATATACTGACAGTAAAAGCTGAAGGTACACAAAAATGCTGGAGAAACTCAGCGGGTGCAGCAGCATCTATGGAGCGAAGGAAATAGGCAACGTTTCGGGCCGAAACCCTTCTTCATAGAAACGTTGCCTATTTCCTTCGCTCCATAGATGCTGCTGCACCCGCTGAGTTTCTCCAGCATTTTTGTGTACCTTCGATTTTCCAGCATCTGCAGTTCCTTCTGTGACAGTAAAAGCTGAATAGTCTTCCTTTCTCCAGAAATGGTGGCTCAGGAGGTGACTCAAGGGATCTATAAAACTACAAGGGAGTTCTTTAGCATCACTCTCATTATTTTCCTTGGACGCTATTATGTTTATGGAAGGTATGTGTTTCCGTAGAACTTTCACAGCAACAGATTATTTTAGAACAATTTGTTTCGTAGATAATAAATGCAGCTGACAATTTACACCAAGCAAAGTCCCCCAGCAGCAGAGAGGTAAGGTGTGAGGGAGGGAGGTTTTCTTGAACTGATATTGGTTATAAACGCCGGCCAAGACACTGGGATTAATCAAGAGCAGGCGGGTGGGCCGATTCACATTTTAGCCAAGAGTGAAGGGTCTCCATTTGTGCAGAGCTTTCTCAGAATGGCTTGGAGAAGAGCCTCTGATACAGTACCTAAATTCACAATCCTTCCAATTCAGGACGGAGGGATTCCTCCCATACAGCTTGCCCCCAAGCTGCAACCTATCTCATCAGTCCACTTTCTGCACACATTGCAGTCAATTTAAAGTTTGAGAACACAGCAAAGGAAGTCACACTGTGGCCTTCATGAAATGGTCTCCTGTTTCCTGCTCGAAGCTGGGCAGCCAATTTCACACTAATTTACATTGCCCAGTTGGCCAAACTGAGAGTGCAATAACTCAAACTATTTGATGCCCGATCACAAGGCATTGTATCAATGATTTCACTGTTTGACCCAGAGACAATAATTCCATCAAATTCCACTTCTGACGAACAGCGGACACGGCAGGAAGTCAGAATTGCCTCCAGGAAGGGTCAATGGATGAAGTGAAGTATGTGACCTTCCCTTTGAGAGGCCCTTATCATTGTTCATCCTTTGCAGGGCCTTTCTCGTGAACGCGGATGATATGAGCAGAAGAGAAGAGAACACAGGGTATCGATCTAGTGGAAAGAATTAACTTCCTGAGCTCAGACTCGGCTCCTGTTTAAATGCTAATGGACTAGAGTCTAATTCATCAGGAGAGTTTTTAAGTTTAGTTCAGTTTAGAGATACAGCGTGGAAACAGGCCACCCACGCAGGTCAGAGGGAGAACGTAAAACTCTGTACAGACAGCACCCGTAGCCAGGTTCAAACCCGGGTCTCTGGCGCTGTAAGGCAGCAACTCTACCGCTGCGCCACCGTGCCGCCCATTATTTTTTTGTACAACAACTTCAACAATGATGAATAAAGAAACATTGCACCCTAGAAGGATCCTGGCATCATGCAATCCGTATTATAAATCCAGTTATTCAAGCACAATTAAACAATATGCACTAGGGCTCATAAGAGGATTTCCAGGGTCTACAGGTAATAATCTAAGATAAAACTACAATTTTGGTCTTCATTTGCTTTTCTTTGGACGAGGTGGAGTGGGACGAATATAAAACAGGATGCAATCTGCAGTCATTAAGAGAACGGAAGTTTTTTTCCCAAGTTTTCACATTGCCACTGCAGAGGACTTCTGAGCCGAGTTTTACCGAATGTAGCAAAACTTCCTTTTCTCAAGCTCAACCAAAAAAAAACACTTTATTGAAGGATAGAACTCCTCTGCCATTATTAACATTTTGCCAATCATCAATCCATATACTTTATTTCCAGATTGAGATGACATTCTGGAGTTGCAAGAGATTCCGGAATCAGCTTGGACCCAAACATTCAAGGTAGAAAACATTCCATCACATTGAAATCCATTCAAGACCCAGAGTGAAAATCCAGCTCACGGATCCATTGCCGTCTTTGTTCGAGAGCCTTGCTTTGTTTCTTAAACTCCTTTCTCACTCAAGATTTAAAATATGTTCTATTATAAGTCTGTATATTCCAGCAGAGGAGTCCGGTTGGCCTATCATCCATATACAGGTTGCTGGAAGAATCTACCCCAATCATTCATCTCTGCTTTTCCCTCTAGATACAGAAGAAAGATCTCCAGCTATTCAGTCGCGTACATTTATGCAATCCTCTCCATGGGTGGTGAATCAGTTTCCACCACATTTCCAGGGTGCGCCGACAAAATTGCAACATCTGGACTGCAGACCTGCAAACAGGAGTTCAAATCCCACTAGGTTGGCTGAGAATTTAAATTCAAGGAACTAATTGAAAGCTAGATAAAGAGATGCAATCTTTCATTGGGAAGCATTAACACTACAGGATTGTTGTGAAACCCTAACTTTATTTTTAAATCAATATCCTTCAGGGAATGAAATAGATCATCCTCACCTGGTCTGATCTACATGTGACTGCAGGCCCATCAATAGGGTTGATTCTTAATTGACTTCTGAAACCAGGCTTTTTCCAGAGGCGATGTAGACAGAGAATAAATAATATCTTGCCAGTGACATTGCAATTTTATGAATGAATGAATAGAAAACTCATTGCTTAGACAACATTCTCCCCTCTTCCCAATTCCTTGTATGCGTGCCTTTTGGCTACCAATAATAGTCAGTCAAATTCTTGAATGCACAGGACATTCATCACATGCTGGTACCTCATACCAATGTTCTCCGTTGCTTCAATATCTCCATTGGTATGAAAATGTCATGAGGAAGTATTATAAATATAGACTCATTCCGATGAAACAATGAACTACAGATGTGGTTTACACAAAAGGACAAATAGCTGGAGGAACTGAGCGGATCAGGCAGCTTCTCTGGAGAACATGGGTAGAAGGGTCCCGACCCCAATCGTTACCTTTCCATGTTCTCCAGAGAGGCAGCCTGACCTGCTGAGTTACTCCAGCAATGTGTGTGCATCTACATTTCTTTCTCAGTTTGAAACCCTCAGTAATGACACAATAAATAAACTACCTTCCAATAAATGTGGCCTTTAGGGAATGCGACATTTCTTAGGATCTGAAATGAGGGCAACAAGACTAGCTCCACCACACACCAAAGCTTTGCCATGCTGCAAAGTCTTAAAGATGATTTGGAGTTCCTTTGAATACACAAATTGATGCATATAAATCATGTACAAACCCCTGTCAGAACGCTATTCTCCTATTTCCTGCTCTTGTTATAATTAATGGCTAGGCAGTTTAAACTGGAAAGAGTTTGATGCTGGGACTTTGTTGAGTTTAATTATCAAAATCCTGAACCAAGCAGAGTGATTAAGATTGGAAAATCCAGTCACATCTTAGCAGATGGCTCTCAGTTCCATTCAAAAGCTTTTCAGGTGTTGCCAATGAAAAGGCTCCATTAAGTTCCAATTGTCATGCCTTGCAACACAACACCAGTGTCCAAAATTACAACTGGAATAAACAATGCAGCGGTGAGTCCACTCTCATATTCAACTTGATCATAGCGATTCTGCACTTCAATTCCCAATGCTCACTTCAGCTAGAAGGTTCAATGATTCCAGAGAAGTTTCCATGTTCCTTGCCGCACGTCCCTTCTAAAATTCATTACCTTTGGCTTTGAAACTTACAATCGACCACCAATCACCAGTGGTTGAGTTAAGTGCTCCTCGCCTAATTTTCAACTCACTCCCCACCCTTCCTGCTTGATCATAAGTAGTCCTGATCAGCAGAAAGCGGGAGACCCAAGATGGCGCCCAAAACCAGGCATCTCTTTGTGTGCCAGTCACAAAAATGGACACGCAATCACGCATTACAGTCACTTCACTCTTTTAAGTCCCTACTCCAACAGTAAAATTTCTTATTCCTTTTATCATGTATCTGTACACTGTGGATGGCTCAATTGTCATCACGTAGTGTCTCTCTGCTGACAGATTAGAACGCAACAAAAGCTTTTCACTGTACCTCGGTACACGTGACAATAAACTCAACTAAACTCACCTTCCCAAATGTCAAAAAGAGTCCACACATGGAATCAGATTTCTCTTCCATCCTCCTTCTCATTACATCCACAACGATCCTCATAAGTGATCACACTGTAATGACAGTTTTGGCTCTCACCCATCTGAAGGATAACTTCTTCAATCGGTGGGTGCTAGGTACAGTAGTTGAGGCAGATACTATAACAATATTTGAGAGATATTTGGACAGGTACATGGATTGGAAAGGTTTAGAGGGATATGGGCCAAATGCGAGCAAATGGGAATAGCTTAGATGGTCAGCATGGCCGAGTTAGTCCAAAGGGCCCATTTCCATGCTAGGACACCACGCGACAATTCAAAACACAGACTTTTTCTGAGGGTTCATGCAAGTTTATTATTGAATAAGCAAGTAGACATGATAGACATTCACTTTTCACTGGAATTTTTTGGTAAATGCAGAATACAGCCAACTCAGTCCATGACCAGGGATATCATTGTAACCCAAATAAAATCAACTCAGCCCTCCGCAGTTGAATCTGGAACTTTTCCCACAAAAACCGACAGTGCCCTTGGCCACTAAGAGAGCATTCACGAGTAGTTATGGCACGAGTGACTATTAGTGAACCAGATTGGCAGCATCACTGTACGAGCAAACAGTGGTGGTCAGGAAGCAAGACAAGACCCCAGCACCAACACCTTGACTTGTAAATACATCGCCAATCCACTTAGAGGCGCCACCATTTTCCCGACCACGGGGGAAAATGGAGGAGGATGGCCAAATTTTGTGCCTTCCGCCACAGTGATGAATGCTGTGGTGGATGTTTGTGTTAACTTTTTAGTGTGTTTTTTGTTGTGTTCTTTATTATTGTACCGCTGCTGGCAAATTCATTTTCACTTGCACTTTATTGTGCAATGTGACGAATAAAACTGATTGATTGATTGATAAAACTGATTGATTGATTGATATGGCACAGCGGTAGAGTTGCTGCCAGACAGCACCAGAGCCCCGGGTTCGATCCCGAGTACAGATTCTCTGTGTGCAGAGTTTATACGTTGCTCCTGTGACAGCATGGATTTTCTCCGGTTACTCCAGTTTCCACCCACATTCCAAAGACAAGCAGGTTTCTAGGTTACCAAAGTAGACAAAAGTGCTGGAGAAACTCAGCGGGTGCGGAAGCATCTATGGAGCGAAGGAAATAGGCAACGTTTCGGCCCGAAACGTTGCCTATTTCCTTCGCCCCAATAGATGCTGCCGCACCCGCTGAGTTTCTCCAGCACTTTTGTCTACCTTCGATTTTCCAGCATCTGCAGTTCCTTCCTAAACAGGTTTGTAGGTTAATTGGCTTCCATACATTGTCCCCCAAGCATAGGAGGTGAAACTGGGATAACGGGTGATCATTGGTCAGATGCAGGGCTCGGTGGGCCCAAGGGTCTCTGTTTCCACGCTGTATCTCTAAACCAAACCCACTGAACCCGCCAGCACTGTGGAAGGGCCCTCCACCACATGAAAGGCCCCGATTTAATAAAGACTGCTCGTTAATCTTCTGAAAGGTTTAATTACAATAAATGCCAGTGATGACCACGTCCACATAATGTGTAATTAAAAGGTTTACGCTTCTAACAGTTTAATGGAACATCGAGACGCAAGAGTAATTGAAGAAAAATGGTGCAATGAATGCACAATAAGATCCTTGCAGATGCTCTGCTTTGTATGAACGCAATAATCTTTGACTAACAAGCATTAAGATTGGTAAAAGTGCATTTGTCAGAAGCAAAGAAAATGCATCCTGTTCTAGACTTTTATTATAGAAACCTTCGTTGCTATTGTCTTTTTAAATCAAATTGTAATCATGTTGTGCCCTCCCTCCAAAACAGGCTGCTATGAAATAAAATGCAATCATTTTGCTATTCACTGTTTGTTAGCACGTCCTCTATTGTTGAGATTCAATTAAATTAGAGAATGTAATAGATTGTTCTTTGTTCCCTATGTGGCAGTCACTTACACATTGTGCTGTGCCAGAGCTCCACGTCTCTGGTGAGGTGCTTATTCCATTCGTGGAAGCCTGGTTTGACCACTTTCTTGTTTAATATTCCACTGGACTCTTCCCAGAGAGGGTTATAGGATAGCAATATGAAATACAGCTGGTTGATTTTTCACCCGGCTCAAACTGTGCCACTCAACTGCATTGTGCAAAAATACATACAGACACTGACTGCACCTGTTAAAGTCATAGTTATACAGCATGGAAACAGGCCCTTCAGCCCAACTCATCCATTCTGACCAAGTTGCCGAACCCAGCTGGTCCCACCCATCTGTGCCTGCCCATATCTATCCAAACCTCTCCCATTCATGGAAATGTCTGCGTGCCTTTAAAATAAAGTAATTGTACCCTCCTCAACCGCGTCCTCTGGCAGCTTGTTCCATATAAGCACCACCCTTTGAGTGGAAAAAGTTGCCCCTCAGATTTGAATCTTTCCTCTCTCACATTTAAGCTATGCATCCTACCCTGGGGAAAGGACTGTGGCTGTTCACCTTTTCTCCTTAAGGGCCTGTCCCACTGTACGAGGTAATTCAAGAGTTCTCCAGAGTTTTCCCCTGATTCGAACTCGGAGAATGTCCGTAGGAGTTCGTGAATGTCACGTAGCGGCTCGTACGAGTAACGGTAGGTACTCGGGAAATCCGGTAAACTCGTGACGTTTTTTCAACACTGTGAAAAATGTCCACGAGTAAAAAAAATGCTCGCGATGAAAGACAATTGTTACTTTTTAGTCGTACGAGCCACTACGAGACATCCACGAACTCCTATGGACCCGCTACGGACATTCTCCGAGTTCCAATCAGGGGGAAACTCGGGAGAACTCTTGAATTACCTCGTACAATGAGACAGGCCCTTTACTTCATGATTTTATATAGGTCGCCCCTCAACCTCCTACACTACTGTGAAAAAAGTCTTACCCTATTCAGTCTCTCCTTGCATCTCAAGCCCTTCAGCAAGGAACCATTTGCTCTCAGGCAGAATAATGGTCCCCAGCCACTGTAACATAAATCTGAAGTTCCTTCCTACACATACATTATACTCCTTTCTTTTGCATTAGTGCCTGTGGGCTAAACTAAGTTTGGAAACCCTTCAACATCCGATATCCCCATACACGGCAAGAACCGAACAAGTTTTCCCCCCAAAAATATATATTTTTAAAATCGTACAAAATATTGAAAATTTGATTTAAAATGTTTCAAGTTGTTGGTTTCTAATATCAATGATGTGAATGTTGATGCACATGTAGAAGTTAACAATTTAATTAAAATAATCAAGCCAATCTGAATCCATTCCCTTGCTATCCACTCTGTGTACACCTGACTGTGTGGCACAGTACAATACCAACTCGATCTTGAAGCTAGCCCACGACACCACTGTTGTCAACCAGATCAATGAGACAAAGTACAGGAAAGAGATCAAGAACCTTGGGTCATTATGTCAGGACAACAACCCAACCAGACAAAAGTGTTGGTTGTTGATCTAATAACCAAGGGGATGAACACAACCCTGTCCTCATCAACTGAGCTGCTGGAGAGATGGTCGACAGCTTTGAGGTTCCTAGACATCCATAATCACTAGCCAACTTCCCTGGTCTCTTCATGCTGATGCAGTGATCAAGAAAGCCATCACTATATTTACTTTCAAGACAGCTCGAGAAGACTTGGTACATCCATGGACGTTCTCGGGAACTTCTACAGATGTGCTGTAGAAAGTATTCTGATATGCTGCATCTTGGCCTGACCTGGCCTGGGTTTTGCTCTTGACTGCCTGAACCTGCAGAGAGTGGGGGGGGGGGGGGGGTGGGGGGGGGGACATTGGCCAGTCCATTACAGGCTCATCACTTCCTTCCATTCAGCCCATCTTCATAGTGCGTTGCATCAGGAATTATTGTCACGGTTGTCTGCCACCCTGGCCATTTCCATTTCTCTCTTCAATGAGAAGATAGAAGAGCTTGAAACCTCAGATGGACACTCAAGAACAGCTCCTTCCTTCCGCTGTAGGAAGGAACTGCGGATGCTGGCTTACACCGAAGATGGACACAAAATGCTGAAGTAACTCAGCGGGTCAGGCAGCATCTCTGGAGAAAGGAAGCAGGTGACGTTTCGGGTCGGAACCCTTCTTCAGTCTGAAGGGGGGGTCTCGACCCGAAACATCACCCATTCCTTCTCTCCAGGGATTTTAAACCAGCATCTGCAGTTCCTTTCTACACACTACTCTTACCTCTACCTCAGTTCGCTATTCCCTGGGACTGTAATACATTTTGCACTATTTCAGATTGCACTGCGGTATTTGCACCATCAGCTGCTTTGCACTCTCCATGTATTTATCGTTGTGATTATCATTACTGTATCTAAACAGTTTAGTCTGCGAGCTTCATGTGAACAAAGAATTTCATCACACCCTGGTGTATATCATACGGATCATACCAGATCGGAACCAGAACTATTAAATTCCTACTTGCTGCAACTTTACAGGCACGTTAGCTGCAACAAAATGGGTATATTTAAGATTGTCCCGCTCAGCTCTTGGCAAAGTGTTATGCCATCGAGCATAACACTTTGAAAAAAAGAAGAAAATATACACCTATGAATATGACCGTCAGTTGAGTTTGATGGTTCCAAGGTGGTTTCTGTGGCACAGTCTCCATCACAAGTAATGTAGTAATGCAGATTAAATGGTTCTGTTGTTCTCCGTCTGCCATTTAGATCAGACCCATTGAATGTCCACATATGTGCCACTGCCCCTGCAGCAGAACCTGATCTCCAATTGTCCCAGTATTCTGCCAAGCATATTTTTCTACTAAGAACAAGATATCCTAAGAAATCATATGTATAAATTAATTTGCAGGACACATGACTCTAAAAATGTAATTATTGTGGCCTTGTCAAACATAAGGTTTAGCACTACACGCTACGAATCCCAGTTGTGGAGACACTGGTATCGTTGTCTCGTTGTAGGACATTGATCATTCTTTTATTCTGGATTTTAATTCATGTATTGTGTTTTTTTTTAATATATAATTTATGATGCTTTTATAAGTGATATACTAAGATTTTATATGTACTTTATGATATTTTTTAATATGCAATTCATTTTTATGTAATGTTGTCCCTTGTCTGGACCTTGAGTCTGAAATAAAGTTTATTAAAAATTATTATTATTGAAAAGTATTCATGTGATAGGAGCAGAATTAGGCCATTCAGCCCATCAAGTCTACTCCGCCATTCAATCATGGCTGATCTATCTCTCCCTCCTAATCCCATTCTCCTGCCTTCTCCCCATAACCTCCGACATCTGTACTAATCAAGAATCTATTTGTCTCTGCCTTAAATATATCCACTGACTTTGCCTCCACAGCCTTCAGTGGCAAAGAATTCCACAGATTCGCCACCCTCCAACTAAAGAAATTACCCCTCATCTCCTTCCTAAAAGAACATCCTTTAATTTTACTTCGGAGTCACGTGAGTGACTACGTGAAGAACCCCGCCAGTGCGCCTGCGCGTCATTACGTCAGACGCATTGGCGCAAACGGACGTGAGGAGCTCTAGTGGAATTGTAGTTTTTAACTACAAGGTAAGTATAAACTTTTTTGGAAGTATTTCCGTGTCCGTTTGCTATGGGTCTCTGGGGATTTTTTCCACAGGCGCCATGGAAAAAATGGGCAAGGAGAGGAGGCGAGCGACTCAGCCGGTAGAAATTCGCGATATTGCGGTCGGCGACCAGCCGCCTCTGACCCCGGTACAGTCGCCAGCGGTGAGCATAGCGACTGTGGACTTGGGACTGAAAAGAACGCAGTCAGCGCCAGTCGGGCGCAAGGCGAAGTTCAAATCCAGACGGCCCACGGAGGAGGGTCCCAGGCAATGGAGGTAGCTCCAGGGCTGGATACTGCTTTCAAGCGGATATCACAAATGGAAAGCCTCATACACAGGCTTTTGGAAAAAAGCACACTCAGTGAGGAGTGTAGCAAAAGCCAGGCTGCAGAAAGCAGCTCAGCAGCACCTAGCAAAGGGCTGTTGGAATGCACCCTCAGGGATGAGGCGCGTGCCCCGGGTCATGAGAGTTCAGACCCCGACTCTGACGGTGAGGCTGAACAAGGCGAAGAACGGCAGCTGCCAGTATTTCCACCTCTGGCAGTACGATTCGCTGCCCCGTCAGGGTCAGGAGAGCCATTAGGAGAAGAAGTGGCCTCCCTAATAAATTACTTGGTTTCCCATCAGCTGGAACAGCAGGAGATGGATGATACTTCAAGAAAGCATGAGACTCCAAGTAACTGTGTGTTGTTGAAAGCACCAGCAGTGAATCAAGTGATCTGGAATCAGATGAGCATGACTATGAGAGCTCAAGAAGTAAAATTGCAGAGAATATTAAAGCTGCTGGGTTCTGGAATAACTGCTTTTGCCAGAATAACAGATAGAAGCCAGGAGATGACGGAGTTGCATCAGGAAGCACTGGGGTTGCTATGCAGCGCCCACTTCGAGATCAATTGTCTGAGGAAGGGTGCTATTCAGCCTACTATCAATCCGAAATTTGCAGCACTCTGCAAACCAAGTAATATACAATTACCCAACTTACTCTTTAGAGAGGATCTCGGGAGACGTATTAAAGAGTTGGAAGATGAAGCGAAAACAGCTGGATTGATGAAAACATCGATGGTTGGAAAGTCTGTAAAGAGGAGGTATCCTTTCAGACGTCATACTGATCCTGGACCAGGACCAAGTCGCTCATCATCGCAGGGACGTAGCTGGCAACCTGCAGCGGGAGCAAGAACCGGTGTGGGTCCTCCCGGGAGATTCCAGGGACCACAGGGCACTCAAATGACTCAGGAGGTAGGTGGACCTGGTTCTCATGGGAACATACTAATGGGATTAACCCCAAAAGTTGGAGGCAGATTACATCTCTTCTATAAAGATTGGAAGAAGATTACTTAGATGTGGTAATTCTGAATAGTATACAAGGATTTCGAATTGAATTCAATCCAAATTATGATTTGCCTGTCCAGCATGTTCCCAGCAGAACTCTCCACTTTGCACAAAAAGAAGTGATGGAGGTTCAAGCTGCACTTGAAAACCTATATATAAAAGGTGTTATTGAAAAATCAATTTAACAAACTCACCAATTTGTGTCAAATGTATTCCCTCGATCAAAAAAGGATGGAGGATGTAGGATTATTCTAGACTTGACAAGTCTGAATCCTTTTGTTCAGTTTAGACATTTTAAAATGGAGACGTTTGTGACTGCCAAGCAGCTTATTTCAGAAGCATGTTATATGGCAACTATAGATCTAAAAGATGCATATTATTCAGTGTCTGTTCATTTGGAAGATAGGAAGTATCTTAAATTTACATGGATGAACCAGTTATGGCAGTTTAAAGCTCTGCCTAATGGGTTAACTTCAGCTCCCAGAATATTCACCAAATTGTTAAAACCAATTTTGGGGTTGCTGAGAAGCCAGGGGCATGTATTAATGGCATACTTGGATGATGTCCTGATTATAGGAAGGACAAAGGAGTCAACAGAATCATCTGTTTCAATTGTGAAATCCACTTTTGAAAGTCTGGGGTTTCTAATTCATCCAAAGAAATCAAGGTTAATACCATGTACCTCAATTGATTATTTAGGGTTCACAATTGATTCAGTTCAAATGAAAATTACTTTGCCCAGAGAAAAAAGGGTGGAGTTGATTGAAGATTGCAGAAATCTGCTAAACGAGCAAAAACCTTCAATCAGACAGGTGGCTAGAGTACTGGGAAAATTAGTAGCAGCATTCCCAGCAGTCCAATACGGGCCATTACATTATCAACAGCTGCAGAGAATTAAAGAACAGGCACTGAGGATGCATGCTGGTCATTTTGATAGAACCATGCAGCTAACAACAAATGCTGCTTCTGATCTGCAGTGGTGGATTCTACATGTCTCAAGCAGTTTCAGCAAAGTACTGATTGAACAACCTTCCATGATATTACAAACTGATGCCAGTGCACTAGGATGGGGTGCAACTGACTTAGCATCCAGCTGCGGAGGCAGATGGAATCAGGAAGAGTCATTGTTACTGCAGACATGGGGAATTAACGATTTGGAGCTTTTAGGATGTTTCTATGGACTCCAAGCTTACTGTTCCAACATAACTAATCTGCATGTTCAAGTTCAAATTGATAACACAACAGCAGTTGCCTATATTAATCATATGGGTGGAATCAAGTCAGTGTCATGTGACAAAATGGCTAATCAAATTTGGTCTTGGTGTATCGAAAATAATATTTGGATTTCAGCTATTCATCTACCAGGTAGATTGAATACGATAGCAGACACTAGGTCAAGAAAGTTCCATGATAATAAAGAATGGATGTTAAATCGAGGTATTCAATGACATAATAATCAGATTTGGAATGCCAGACATCGACTTGTTCGCATCTAGACTAAATCATCAACTATCGAGATATGTGTCATGGGAACCAGATCCAGGAGCAGTAGCAGTTGATGCTTTCTCGCTACATTGGGGTGGTATGTTTTTATATGCATTTCCACCTTTCTGCCTCATAAGCCGATGTTTGCTTAAAATCAGGCAAGATGCTGCTTCAAGGGTACTAATGGTACCAGATTGGCCTACACAGCCATGGTATCCTTTAATATTTAGAATTAACGACAAACTTTGATGAAAGTCCCAAAAAGAAGCAATCTACTGCTGCACCCGGTGACAGGGGAACAACATCCATTATATGATCGTTTGGATTTGTTGATTTGCAGGTTTTAAGAAGACCTTTTCTGGGGCGAGGACTGTCTGAGCGTACTGTGGACATGCTTATGGCAGCCTGGAGGAAGAGCACTCAAAAACTGTACCTTTCTTATATTAAGAAATGGGAAGAGTTCTGTGTACAAAAGAATGTTGAATATAGTACGACAGATATTTCAAATGTTTTAGAATTTCTGTCAACACTTTATTATGATAAAGGCTTGAGTTATAGTGCAATTAATTCAGCCAGAAGTGCATTGTCCTCATATTTGGTTGTGGATTCAGAAAGAAATCCAATTGGGTCTCACCCACTTGTCTCCAGACTAATGAAAGGAATTTTTTAATTTCAGACCTCCTAAACCTAGGTACATGACAATCTGGGATGTAAGTGTGGTGCTGAAGCTACTTTGTGAATGGTCACCAAGTGTGTCTTTGCCTTTGGCCAAACTCAGTATGAAAGTGGTCATGCTTATGGCATTAGTGACAGCACAACGAGTGCAGACATTTCAAAAATTACAAATAGACAGGATGGAAGTAACTGAAGATAATGTTACATTCTATATTTATGACCTACTAAAGCAAAGTAGGCCAGGTGTGACAGGATTTAAAATTGTGCTAGCAGCATATCCAAATGATCCTTGTCTCTGTATTAAGGCATATTTGTTACAATACATTGAGGTCACAAAGGTTTTAAGAAATACGGAAACTGGGTTGTTTATCAGACACAAGAAACCACACAAAAGAGTCTCAGTACAGACTATTTCAAGATGGTTGAAAGAAGTCTTAACAGCTGCTGGTATTAACACTGATGTTTTTACATCTCACTCGCCTAGGGCAGCAGCAACGTCGGCGGCCAGGGCGAAAGACTTCCCCGTCGACCATATTCTCGCAGCCGCCGGGTGGTCCAATGAGTTGATGTTTCAACAGTTTTACCATCGGCCTATTGTCAATGCGGGATTGTTTGCAGAAACTATTTTAAGTTCTGTGTAAATTCCTCTGGTTTAAAGGAATCTGATTAATTTTCATTATTAAAATAAATGGATTACTGCATTTGTGGTACAAATGTTATTATTAATGCATTATTGATTATTGCTCGTTCCGAGTCAATCAATGCAGTGAGAAGCCGGGATTTTTCTGCGGCATGAAATCACAAAGCTTTAAAATCTTCATGTAGTCACTCACGTGACTCCGAAGTAAAATAGTAAGATTAAACGAGAACTTACCAGTTTGAAGTTTGATCTTTATTTTATGAGGAGTTACGTAGGTGATTAGGTGCCCACCACGGCCCAACCCTCTATCATAAAGGTCAGATGGAAGTTCTTGTATTACTCGTTTTATTATGAGACTATATTACTTCGTTTGTTGTTTTTGTGATTTCACACCGCTGCTTTGAAGATTGACGCGCAAGCGCACTGGCGGAGTTCTTCACGTAATCACCTACGTAACTCCTCATAAAATAAAGATCAAACTTCAAACTGGTAAGTTCTCGTTTAATCTTACTATTCTGAGGCTATGACCTCTAGTCCTCGACTCTCCTAGTGGAAACATCCTCTCCACCTAGTGGAAACATCCTCTCCACATCCACTCTATCCAAGCCTTGCACTATTCTGTACGTTTCAATGAAGTCCCCCCTCAATCTTCGAAACTCCAGCGAATACAGACCCAGTGCCCACAAACGCTCATCGTACGTTAACCCACTCATTCCTGGGATCAATCATTGCAGCTGTGCACGGTTTTTTGTTTTGACAATATCTAATTCAATGGGTTAGCAAACCAGGTTCTCACCCCAGGAGTTGAGTTTTTAAAAACCCAAGCCAAGTGAAGAAATCACTTCCCTCTCCCTATTACGTCAATGGATCTGAGCTTTTCTTGTGCACACAGCTCAGTTGGTCTGCCTAAGGGTTGGTAAAGATCACGCCATCCGCTGTAATTTTGTTTTCATGCTAACTAGTTCCTCCTCCTTTCATTGGAAACATCCTCTCCTTAATAAAGTCTAATTCAATTCAATTCAATTGCAAAGTGGTGAGAATTCAACAATTCCTTTTTCTCACACTGCCCAAAATGAACTGGCTGGTTTATTGATTTTCTGAGTGTGAATTAATGCATATTTCAATTTATAAGTAAGTCTTTCCACTATAAGTACAGATAAAATCTTCAGTATGCATCCTTAGCCTCTGAAATAATGACCAGTCTGTTGCGCTGTGAATCCTATGACACAAGTTTCAAAGTTGGCCGACACCTTCCAAACATGTGTACCTGCATCATTTGCTTTGTAAAATTAGGAAAGATAGATTTGACCCAAATCCTTGGGATAGATCCATCAGGTTAGTAGGATATCCATGCATCGGTGTGTGGATGCTGCTCAGGTTATTCTAAACCTTTTCAGATATTTCCTTTGATTTTATTTACAATTAAACCAGAGGCATTACAATTTAATAGTACTTCACTTCTGGTAAAACCAGGACACAGAGGTTGTGAAAAGCACTGTATGGACGCAAGCCATTATTTTCGCAGGGGTTTAGTGCAGAACCAAGCTAGAACGACAGAAGAATGGGAGATCGGGAGATCGTCGGGGCAGATAATTATCCAGAAACGCATTTGCACCCATCTTGGTTTCAACCGCTGGGAAATGAGCTGGGTCATCAGAATCAGGCCTCCACAGTCGGCAACCTGCCACCAATTGCTCTTGGCAACTAGACAGATGCTAGAAATATCCAGTTGGAAAGGTGCCATATGCAGCCATATAGAGTCATCCAGCAGGCAGCAAGGCCCCTGGTTCCAATGAGCCCACACTGGTCATCACGCCTTCAGTTACACTATTCCTACTTTATTCTCCTTACATTCCCATCAACTCCCCCCAGATATCTACCGATCACCGACATACTGGGGGCAACTTTACATTGTTCAATTATACCATATATCTTTGGGATGTGTGAAGAAATCAGAGCAGCCATAGGAAATAGGGAGAAACTCCATACAGGTGGCACTGGAGGTCAGGACTGAATCCGGATTACTGGAGCTGTGAGGCAGCGGCTCTACTAGCTGTGCCACTGTAACTTTGTACCATCCTGAAAGTATTTGGGAGAGGCCATGCAATGCCACACAAACACTTGGCACTGGGGCAACAACATGGTGGCAGAGACAAAGCATCTGCCTGGCTCATCCCAGTTGTGCCATCTGTATGATTCAGGCCTGTTAATCCAAAAACCCAAATATAACAGTCATTTTCACTGATAATCTGTTATAAATAATATACTGTTATCTTCAGGGGCCAGACTACCACACTAAGGTAACACATATGCCCTATATAAAGCATAATGTTGGATTAAAACCCATGTTATCCTTGCACACAAAAGTTACACAGCAGCATGACATATGCCAATGTGAGGAACTGCAGATGCTGGTTTGCCAAAGAATGGACACAAAGTGCTGGAGTAACTCAGTGGATCAAGCAGAATCTCCCGAGAACATGGATTGGTAACTTTTCTTGTCGGGATCCATCTTCAGACTGATCAATCCTGGCCCAAACCATCACCTATCCATGTGTATGAAGGAACTGCAGATGCTGGTTTACACCGAAGATAGACACAAAATGCAGGAGTGACTCAGCGTGACAGGCAGCATCTCTGGAGAAAGAATGGGTGGCGTTTCGGGACGAGACCCTTCTTCAGTCTGAAGAGTACTTACATCACCCATTCCCTCTCTCCAGAGATGCTGCCTGTCCCGCTGAGTTACTCCAGTATTTTGCGTCACCTATCCATGTTCTCCAGAGATGCTGCCTGACCCGCTGAGTTACTCCAGCACTTTGTGTCTTTTTTCCACCATGACGTATGCCAATGGGAGTTAGCATTTTTAAGGAACGAAGACAGCAGGTAAGAATTTCATTGTTCCGTTGTCAGTCATATGACAATTGAACACTTAAATCTTAGAATGTTCCGATCTAACTCGCCAGCCTTCTCCATCAAGACATGTCCATCAATACACAAAGCTCTTCAAATGTCAGCTTTAGCACAGCATTTGTGTTTGAAAATATATATTTGAATTAATTTTTGTTCTCTTTCCAACTGTGGAGAGAAGCAGGTGGGAGCATAAGACCTGACAATCTATCCAGCCAACTACCATAATAAACACTGTTGGCTATGAAATCAACCTATTTACACAGAGAGCGATGAGAGATGGGCATTATAAATATTTACCACGGCCAAATTATTCGCAGCAACACCACTTACAAGTACAAGCTGCAGCCTTTGTGCACACATTTCAGGGAGAATCCTCACTCTCAAAAGTAATATTTTAATACACAAAGCTTCAGGTCTGATCAGTAGAACAGGACATTTTGGAATGGTTGAGAGAGATTTGATATGTACACATCAAAACGCTGACACAGATAGGACATTGCACTTGGTAACCCAGAGGGTGGCACGGCGGAGCAGCAGTAGAGTTGCTGCCTCACAGCGCCAGAGACCCGAGTCCGATCCCGACTACGGGTGCTGTCCGCACGGAGTTTGTACGTTCTCCCTGCGACCGCGTGGGTTTTCATAGAGTGTTCCGGTTTCCACCCACATTGCAAAGACGTACAGGTTTGGAGGTTAATTGGCTTCCCTAGTTTTCAAGATGCAAAATTGGGATAACATAGAACTAGTGGACTGGTGATCATTGGTTGGCGCGGAGTCGGTGAGCCACACTGTATCTCTAAAAACGAATAAACACCTCTTCATGTCAAACTGGTGTCAGGAGCTCTGGGGCGACAGGTCTCCGTGCTGCCAGACATATATCATTTGATATAATCAAGCACCACAGGTGGTGGCCATCTCTCTCTCTCTCTCTCTCTCTTTTACCTCAGTTCCAAGTGCATGACCTTGCATTTATTTGTCCTGCGTTCACTCTCATGGACCAATGTGGATCTTATGGACTTACAAGGATAGGACAGGTTTAGAGGGATATGGGCCATATGTTGGCAGATGGGACTAGTGTAGATGGGACATGTTGGCCGGTGTGGGCGTGCTTCCATGCAGTAAGAAATGCGGTGCAGAGTAAAGATGACCATTGCTCCAAGCTATGCTCCGATGTTATAGCCCACTATCGATGCTCCCTCACATTTTACACAACGACTCATACAACAACTTATTTCTATTATATTCCAAGACCAAAATCCAGAGAAGGGTAACTTCCAACAGCCAGAATGATCCATCTCTGAGCTGCAGAAAACATTCCCCCCCCCTCAGTTGGTTTTAAGCTCCAATTAATACACAGATCAAATAATAGAAACCAACAAACATTACTCCCACACAAAAATGCACAGTGACTGTCACAATGAAATCTTGAAACAATTAAATTCTGACACTCCAGAATCGTTAAAATTAATTCAGAACTAAATATTAGTTATGACTTTAAGAGCGTGATTATGTCATCATCAAAGAAAGAATAAAACAGGAGCACTAATACACGATTGTATAATAATTGTAAACATTTAGGTCTATATTCCACCGATGCAGCCGGATTAACTGGGATTCATTCCTCTTAAAGATAAATTCAATGCTCCACGTTAAAACCGCTATTAATTATGGTTAATGAGAGTCTGGGCAATAACCAGATAATGAGAAGAAGATCCCTTCACCAACAGCGACTTCAAGGATATGCAGATTCTTGTGTCAGGGAGGATGGTGAAAATCTAATGCAGTTTTGAGAACACTCACCACTATCTCAATCTTCAGTTTCACATCTTGCTCTGATAGTGCAGGATCACATCAATTGATAACGTTTGGTTAACAATTGTCCTCAGCAGTTTCAATTAATCAATCTTAATTGCAATTGCTCAGAAATAAAATCCATTATTCGGAAAACTGCTGATAGGCCTCAAAACCACATTGCCATCTGATTCACGTGGCCACCAATTGTTTAGGTTCCTAAATATCCATCCATCTCAACTCCGCAGAACAGAACATGGCATAGGCATGATTATTGACTCTTCTTTTATGACATATTTTTGTAACTGCCAACATAACTACTGAGGCCTGGCCTAGCTGGCCATCCGCGAGTCACAGCGACAGGCGGACGGAGGCTCTGCCCGAGCCGGCAGCCTGTTCCCATTTCCGGGGTTACGTCCGCGCCCGGGTGTTATCAGAGAAGCACTACCCCAGGGTCTGCAGGCACCCTGGGGGATTTCTGGGGCCGCTGGGCACCACGGGGGGTTGAATGCATCCTTGACAAGGATTGTAATACAGTTGTTTAAGAATATATTTGACATTTAAGAATATTTGTTTCGATAATTGGCTGATTTTGTATTTTGGTGGTGGGTTTGGTATTTTGTTACAACGTTTGGTATTGTTTTGTATATATTATTCTTGCAATAATTGATTACGTTTATTTTTGTTTAAAAAAAACATAACTACCGACAGCAGTGGGTCAGTCAATCACACCATACTGTAGGTTTCAGGCTTCAGTCTCTCTGTGGTTCAGTTATTGCCACCACCCATCATCAAAAATTGGCAGAAAGGCCATCAGAAAATTTACAATAGACAAAGTCGTCAATTGCTCCATGTCTGAGAGAATCGTACAAGAGCTATCCAACCTCATCACTCCTTGCAGAACTGGGTCTGTAGCCCTGAGGGACATGGCTCTTTAAGTTCACCAAGTGCATTATAAACATGATGAAGTTTCTGCCCTCTCCCTCTGGCACTGAGTTTTAGACCCTTACAATCCTCCGAGTGAAAACAAATTTCTAATCTCCCTTCTAACAATCAGTTTAAAGCATTTGGTCTTTGACACTTCTTCTGTGCTGGTTAGAGGTTATGCTGGGAGTTATAAACTGGTCCAATTTCAGTACCTGTACTGCTCTCGTGCCCAGAGTTTGGCAATAGTCTGAATATAGAAATATTATGAGAGATTAATAGTCAAAATACAGAGAGATTATTTTGCAAGCATTCTATCGCAACAATATCCCTTTACATAGTCAACCAGGTAAAGAATTAGCCAAGCAATAAAAAGGCTACTACATCCAAAAACCTAAATGTGACAGTATACTATTCATTGACGAACCTTTACAAATAGTATACAGTTACCGGTCTCTTCCATATGATGGACTGGTTACTTCTATACTAACATATCTTCAGGGGTAAGATTACCCACTCACCAAGGAATCACATATGTAGTGTATAAAATATAATGTTGGATTAAAACTCATAAATTATCCTTGCACACGAAGATTACACAGCATCCTGGTATATGCCTGTGGGTTAGCATTCCTATGGAGCGTGGGCAGGCTACAGAGCCAGTGGTCAAAGTGCCAGCACAGTGGTGATTTTGCACTCAAATTTCAATGGCTCCCTGCATTAGGACACAATACAAGTGTCCACAAACTCCAATGACACCAAAACACCAATCAATTCAACAAGGTTTTATTTCATTTATCAAGCTGCCAAAAACCACCAGAAATCCACAAAAACAATTAACTTTCCAACACTGCTGACCAACTTTGTTTGTGCCTTTGCCGGAAGTGAAGTTGATTCACCAACTTCTAATGTTCATGAATATCCCGAACATACTTGCTCTTGACGCCAGCTCTCCAGCACCAGGTCACGAACACCAAATCACACAGATTTAAAAGTCTGAAAATGCTTCAATGTTGTTTGCCAAAGAACAGCATGTTTGCTGTCAATTCTAAGCAACTCCAACGCACTGATTCCAGACGAAAGCATTCAATGAAGGAAATGTGTATAGCAACATCAAGTACATCAAAATGTACTACTCAAGCTTTCAACGCCAAACGTTGGCCGTTACAAATACCATCTCATGCATCAACAGCCAAGGGAATGGGGTCGGGGAAAAGAAAAGAGAAACAAGGAATCGGCGTTCCTACCTTTTTCAGCTTGCCACTTTTCGTGCCCACAAACACCAGCGAATGGTTGTTGTAAATGTACGAAATCACCGAGCTCATCCTGTCTTTCTCCTCTGAGAACAGGGGAATGCCCTGCATGAGAGTGGAACCACCTAATGGGGCATTAATGTCCAAGCCGCAAAAATTGTCGTCGATTGGAACAGGCTGTGGGGAAGATAAAGAATGGCAATGGTTAAAACTCACTCCAAAGTAAGATTCAATGTGCATGTATCTTTGGAGACACGAGAAACTGCAGGTGCTGGTCTGCATAAGAAAAGACACAAAGTGCTGGAGTAACTCAGTGGGTCAGCCAGCATCTTTCGAGAGCATGGATTGGTGAAATTTTGGGTCGGGACTCTTCGTCAGACTTAAGACGTCACCTATCCATGTTCTCCTGAGATGCAACATGACCGCTGGGTGACTCCAGCATTATGTGCCCGCATTTATCTTTGGTCAAGTTCATAACCGTACAGATTACAGCCAGCACAATGTCCGGCATGTTGGAGGCCGAGGAGTGACCTTATAGATGTTTACAAAACTTTGAGGAGCATAGATAGGATAGGTAGTCATAATTGTTTTCTCTCCATGACGTGGTTGTCTAGAGCTAGAGAGCACAGGTTTAAGGTAAGAAGAGAGAAAATTACGGTAAGTGAAATCTGAGGAGTTTGTTTGTCACACAGTGGCCGGTAAATACCTGGAATGAGCTGCCTCTATTGATTGTGGTGATAAATACCATTAAATCAATGAAAAGGCATTGGGACAGGTACCTAAGGTAGACAAAAATGCTGGAGAAACTCAGCGGGTGCAGCAGCATCTATGGAGCGAAGGAAATAGGCAACGTTTCAGGCCGAAACCCTTCTTCAGGACAGGTACCTAGATAGGAAAGAAAGAGAGGGATGTAGACCTAATGTGGGAAAATGGGATGAATATGAATAGGCATGAGGGTCAGCGTGAACACCAAGGCCCATTTCTGAGCTTTATATTCTATTTATTCCTACGATAATTTATGACAGAAACAAAAATTGCCAAATAAGAACCAACCACAAAATCTTCAGCATTAATAAGGAGACACAATGTGTTTTTTTTTCCCTTTTGGGTAACAAGCTATCACTCAGTTATAGTCACCGCTGTTGGCAATACCATTTGATACTCAGAAGGCAGAATGGTTCGGCTATACGCCAAGCAGTACAGGTCCACCACTGATTTTTGGGCAACTGGAAGTCCTGCGCCTCCTTTAATCTGGGCAAAACTACAGGTGGAATCTCCCACCCCCCTCCAGGAGTCCCCTCCGAAAATGTGAGGCTTAGGCTGGGTGAGGCGGCCAATCTCAAACGCATCGGGACTTCTGCGGTCAAACTTCCAAATGGGCGGGTCGAAGTTGCCCCTTGCGGCCTGGGCTCTGGAACTCCAGCCCGGTCGGAGCCGGTAGATCCATTCCCAGAGCTGACTTCCAAAGCCAAATTTTCGGGCCGGTATCTCGGCTCCCCGGCAGCCTAGGCTGACCACCCCAATACCGTTAGACTCCTCTCGGAGGCCGTGACCTCTGTTGGTCCAGCAAAACGGATAATCGGACAAGGCTCTGGAAAGAAGGGTGCTGGAAAATCGGTGGTGGACCTGTACTCATACCATGCCAACATTGATACTCTCCCTGACTGAACGTCATTAGCCTGGGGTTTTCCCATTCTGAGAATCACACGTACAACAATGCACTACATTACAGCAAGATCAGAGCAGAATGGAACGTGATCAGACTTTACATGGGTCAGGTAATCATTCTTTGCACAGGGCAATATTGGTTGAGGGGTAAACCTTCGCAAGGACATTCCGAACGTTTCCTCTGTGAAATACAAGACTTTTTTCACAACTACCTCAAGAATTCTGATGGGGATTTATAGGTGCTGTCTTTGATGAGGTTAAACCAACAACAATCCCTTACTGCTTCACATGGGTCAGCTTTCCTTAAGATAATTGGTCTTGGATCGCCTGAGCAGTAAAAGTTCCAAACCTAAAGCACTTATAAATAGGTTATTGACTCATACTGTAATTTAAAACCTTGTGTGTTTAGTACAACAGCCTTCAGTTTTAACTTACACTACTAATCAATACACTATTACTCTTGGTTTCAGAGTGTGTGAGAAGTGTGAGAAACATCGGAAAGGAAAAAGGCAAGAGTCCTATGTTTTTAAAAAATTCATCTTGTGCCTTTGTTGACTAACCATTGAGATCACGAGTGCCTTTCTGCACTTTAAATTTGGTTTCTTGTATTGGTAATTAACTATCCCCGCATTGTTCCCAGTTTGGCTGAACATAAAGGGTCAAATCACACTCCAGGGATAACAAGCATGAAATGACCCAGCTGACACCAGAGGACAAGTACCATCTTCTGACAGAAGGATTAAATCAAGGCCTTGCCTATACACAGATGATTGCAATAAACCTCAGCACTATTTCAGAGAAGTAGCAATATCCCTCACCGAAAATCCCCAAGCAAATTGCCTGGTGATTATCGCTTAGTTTTACAGGGATTTTCCTATGCACAGGTTGCCAGCCATATATCTGACATACTGCAACACTGCTACTGCAAAAGTGTTACACTTCCTAAAGTACTTCACTGACTCGAAAGTGCTTTATGGTTTTCTGCTATGGTGCAAAGCCTAATGCAAATGCAATTTTTTTCCCCCCAGAAGAACAGAAGAACGTACGGAGTTAAGTAGCTCCCAGTTGGCAATTGCCCAAATGGAAAGGTAATATGGGTCCCAAAGCCTATAAACTAACATGACTATTGTTATCCATGAAGGGGATAGGGGAGGGGGGGGGGGGTGGATAGAAATGGTCAGGTAACTGAAGCACCAGTTTGCCACTACAATAATCATGAGAGAAATAGATCAGGTAGATGCACAGAGTCTCTTGCCCAGAGTTGGGGAATCGAGAACCAGAGGACATAGGTTTGTGAGGGGGGGAAAGATTTAATAGAAATCGGAGGAGTAACTCACTCACACAAAGGGTGGTGGGTGTATGGCACGAGCTGCCGGAAGAGGTAGTTGATGCAGATACAATCACAACATTTAAGAAACATTTAGACAGGTACATGGATAGGGTGGGGGCTTAGAGGGATATGGATCAAACACAGGCAGATGGGACTCGTGTAGATGGGGCTTACTGGTCGGTGTGGGAAAGTTGGGATGAAGGGCCCTGTTTCCACACTGTATGACTCTATGATTTTAATAAAGTCATCCATCCATCAACCCCTCAGCAAATCCTCAATCTTACAAATGAATTACAGGGCATCGAGTTGGAGAACAACACTGGTTCATTCCTCAGCACAGTGAAGTGCTTTTCTCCTAATGTGTTTGGGAGAAAGTGGTTTAATTCTAGACTTTAACAGAGCGCAGTGCACTCATCACACTGTGCACGCCTCATCACACGATTGAAATGCACTGTCCAGCACCTGCTGCCACGGTGATTTATTTTACACTTCCATTTATGATTGCATGGACTTTATTTAGATTGTAATGACAGTGCTTGGGGTCAGGACTAACACTGGTGAAGGACACAACAAGGTTGGCAACTTTATTGTCTCTCAGAAAAACGGCAGAAAGAACTTGCGTTTATAAACCGCCTTTATATATAGAGAATGCAAGGGGCGAGAATGGAAAGGAAACAGGGAGATAAAAAGGAGGAAGGGGGTGGGGAAAGAAGGAAAAGAAATCAAAGCATTGTCAGAACTCTTTTCCCTTCAAGCGCAATTTTTGATTCTCTCACGAATCAAAGGGAAATAAAAGGGTGAGCAAATAAAACTGGATTCTCCAAATTGCACACCAACAATATCTGTTTGAGACATGACTGGCTGGTGTTGCAAGTTGGACACACTCATCACCTGTGCACCCAGAATTAATCATCTGAATCCTGCATCTATGTTATACCCACTTCAAGACAGAAATATGCCAGTACTGAACTGATCAGTGAAAACCAGTACTGATATGTGAAAAGGATATTTGTGATCAAACGGTGGATTTTGGGTAGATAGTCAGAACCTTTCTTCCCCACAGTGGAAATGACAAAGATGAGAGGGCATAGCTTTAGGGTGAGGGGGGAAAAGTTTGAAGATGTGCAGGGGAAGTTTTTTTTTTTTTAATACACAGAGAGTAGTGGATATCTGGAACATGCTGCCAGGGTAGCGGTGGAGAAAGATAGAAAACTGGCATTTAAGAGGCTTTTGGACGGGAATGGCAGAATAAGGCTCATGTGCAGGCAGAGAAAATTAGTTTAACTTGGCATCATGTTCAGAGCGGTCATTCAGGGCCGAAGGGCCTGTTCCTGTGCTGTTCTATGAAGCACGGTAAGATAGCAAGCAGGCACAGCAAATAATTAGGAAGGCTAAGAGAATGTTCGCCTTTATTGCAAGGCCATGAATTACAAAAATGAAAAAGCTTTGATGCCAATGAGGTCACATCTACACTATTATGTACACATTTGGTCTCTGTACTCGAGGCTGTGCAGAATAGGTTCACTCAGTTGATTCGTGGGAAGAAGGGGTGGGCATATGAAGAAGACTGGGCAGGATGGATCGATACTCATTGGAGTCAAGTCAAACAGCAGGTGGTCTTATTCAAAATTGGGTAGATGCCGAGATTTCAAGTATGATTTACTTTTCTACATTTGTCCGAGACTTATATGCCTGTAATGATGCTGCAGGCAAGATCTTTCATTGCAGCTCACCATACTCATGCATATGACAATATACTTGAAGAGACATCCTCTAAATGGGGATATCTAGACCTAGAGGGCTTCAAGGGCGGCATGATGGCACAGCGGTAGAGTTGCTGCCTGACAGCGCCAGAGACCCGGGTTCGATCCTAACTACGGGTGCTGTCTGTACGAAGTTTGTGTGTTCTTCCAATGACCTGCGTGGGTTTCCTCAGAGATCTTCGGTTTCCTCCCACACTCCAAAGATGTACAGGTATGTAGGCTAATTGGCTTGGTAAATGTTAAAATAGTGTGTGTGTAGGTTCATGTTGATTTGCTGGTCGGCACAGACCCGGTGGGCCAAAGGACCTGTTTCCACACTGTATCTCTAAACTAAAAATTCTGAAAACAAGAGAGTGGCCAATTCAGATGAAGACGAGGAGAAATTTCTTCTCTCCGAGGATCATGAATCTTTGGAATTCTCTACCCCAGAGATCCTGGGAGGCAGAGTCATTAAATATACTCAAGGCAGAGATTGACGAACATTTAAACCACAAGGGTGTCTGAAGGCAGTGAGGATGTGGTGCTGATGCTAATATTGAATCAGCCGTGATTGTATTAAATGGAGGAGCCAGTTTACGGAGATGATTGGCCTGCTCTTATGATCTTAAATCATCATATAAATTACTCAAGGAGAATCATAAATGAGGATATAATGAGGACGGAAGGGGGAAAATTAGTGAACAGGAACAAAGGGGTCTGGGGCCATTGATTCCTCTTTATCACTGTTAATTCATTTACCCATCAGAATGGCCAAATTGTTGTTATGCAGGCTTGAAGGTGCCCTCCTTGAGTTAGTCAAGTTGGACCAGACACTCAATGTTCAAGTTCCTCAAAGAAAGGCACAAAATGCTGAAGTAACTCAGTGGGACAGGCAGCATCTCTGGGGAGAAGGATTGGGTGATGTTTCGAGTCGAGACCCCTTTGTCAGACTGTTCCTCCTTCAGCTTAGGGACATACACATCAAGATTGTCAAGGTGAATATTGGACGTTCTCCCCGATGACGGCGTGGGTTTTCTCCGGGTGCTCCAGTTTCCTCCCACATTCCAACTACATGCAGGTTTCTATGCTAATTATCTTCTGTAAGTCATTCCCATGTGTAGGATAGAACTAGTGTACAGGAGTTCATCGGTCAGCATGGAACTGGTGGGCCAAAGGTCCTGTTTGCATGGAATATCTCTAAACTAAGATCAGAGAGTTAACAACATTGTCACGGGGGATGTGCGCAGTTAATAATGCACAGTTTGGAGTAGAGGCAGTCCACGTCACATTCAAGGGAGCCAAACAAAGGCAGTAGTGGCAAGAGAGAGGTCAGCCTGGAGCCGCAATGCCAAGTGATGGGGAAAGTTGACCAGGTTAGTTTGCAATGAAGGTAGAGATACAGCAATGAAATCAGACAGGCAGGCAAGAGAAACAAAACTGTTCACGTCTGGTCAGGCGGCCCACATTCATTTGGCATAGACATTGAAATATTGCGCTTACAAGATTGAACAGCAAAATGGCAGTGAACTGAAAATTGTCATTAAATAAAATGAGGCAGCTGAGCTAGCTCAGCACAAGACAGAATTGAAACTATACGCTTCCCAATCTGGTGACACGACTATTCGGCACATGGTTCATTTACACTCTTGAACCATCAGAACATTCTACTTTAATATCCGAGCAGTGCCGTGCATAATTCATAAGCCCCTAAAGTCACAAATAAATCACCAGCCTTACAAGCAAGGATTAAAAAAAACATTTGAAAACTTTATGTTCCCTACTCAAATTAATTTTATCATATTTGAAATAAGGTTTCTAATTTCTTTGCTGAAACTGCAGAAATGAATCAGGAAAGACCAAGTGGCTATTAAAAGATAATGTCGAATTTTGGCACTGCAAAAATTAAATCATGTACCAATGCAAATGAGCGCGACCCATCGAATGAGGACTCTAACCACAAATTCTTCACAACCAGCTCGGCACCCAGTCTGAAGTTGTAGATTCAATTTCCATTGCAGAATGTGTACAGAATATATTATGTACAAGAGGTGGAATAGCTGAAGGATATGCTCTGGGAGAGTGAAACGAGGCTCAAGTGGACTATAAACCAGTTGGGGCCAAATGGATTTGGATGTCAAATTACAGAGAGTCGCCTAAAGGATTGGAGACATCACAATTTAAATTGCTTCCCATCCCCGAACTGAAATCTATTGGAAGTGCAGGGTATTTTTCTGGCCAACACTCCTTCCCCAAACAACAAGTGTAGGTTATTTGGTCATTCAAATATTATTTTTGCTGGTGTTTATACAAATGACACAGCTGCTTTTAAATGGGTGCAGCAACATCAAGTGCACCTCAAAAATCCATCCATTATACTAGATGATGGCCAAAGTAATTACACTTATTGAATAAAATGTTTTTGTTTTCTTGACTGCCAATTACATTTTGTTTTCAGAATCTTAGATCTATCTCAAGGTTTAAAGCCAATGCTTAAATGTCATGAGCTTGTGCCATATGCAAGTGCCCATCTTTGATGCATATCCATAAGAGCAAGTGTTGGCAGGTGACCAACTCATGCCACCTACCAATGAACACGCGTGCATATTTAAATGGTGATTGGGGCTCCGGGCAAGAATTAAGATTTAATAGCCCAATACCAAAAGTAGTGAGCTGAATCAAGTACGTGAGTGCCAATGTACACATCTAGTGTCTGGTCAGACAGTTAAGTCAGCAGGGAGCAATACAAACATTGGCGTTAAGTTGCAATATTTCTTTCACATCCCACAACAACTTCATTGTGCCTTCTTCTTTCCAAAACTTCCATTGGCAGTGAATGCATGCTGGTAAGTTCAGTATCTAGAGCATCTTTCATAGTTTGGGGTGAAGTGCCAAACAACTCCAATCACCATGGTGCTACCAATATCAGGAACTTGCCCAATGGCAAGCCTTGCTGAATGTACATGCCCTGGATCTACCATGTGGGTGGAGATATCACTTTTCCAGGAGACCTGCTGTCTGAGTTAGAGTGGTGAGCCTCCAGAAACCTGCTTTGGTCACATGATTTAAATGCCATAACAACACACAAGGGTTGATCAAGAATACGTACATTCAGAATAGGGCAGCACTGTGGCACAGCTGGAAGAGCCGCTGCCTCACAGTGCCTGTGATCTGGTTCGATCCTGACCTTGGGTGCTGTCTGAATGTGTTTGCACATTCTCCCTATAACAATATGGGTTTCCCTGGGTGCTCCGGTTTCCTAAAGACTGTCTGGAGGCTCATTGGCCTCTGTGAACTGCTCCTAGTGTGTGGGGAATGGGTGAGAAAGTGAGATAATATAGAACAAGTGTGGACAGGTGATCAATGGTTGGGGTGGACATGATGGGCCAATGGGGCTCTACCATGTTGTATCCCCAAACCTAAATATTTATTTCTTTTTGGACTCACTTCAGCCATCAGTGCGAACAACATCATGTGTGGGAAGGAACTGCAGATGCTGGTTTACACCAAAGATTGACACTAAATGCTGGAGTAACTCAGCGGGTCAGGCAGCATCCCTGGAGAAAGGGAATAGGTGATATTTTGGGTAGAAACCCTTCTGCAGACGCCGAACAACATCACATCCAGTAAACACCATCATTACATAACACACGTGCAAACCTCACTCAATAGCAGAGTCCAAAAGGAACAAAACCAGTGACCACCTGCAAACATTCAGTCTGGCCTTATTTCCGCATGTGCACTCTGTGTTGAAGTACACACATACTGGTAAGCCCAAGTAAATGCATAGACAGTTGTAGACATACCAAGAGCTGGGCACTTACATAGCACCCATCATCAGCGGGGAATATCTCACAGTATTTTACAGCACAGAGGAGTTACTGAAGAAAGGTCCCGATCCAAAACGGCACCTATTCGTTATCTCCAGAGATGCTGTCTGGCCCGCTGAGTTACTCCAGCTTTTTGCATCCATCTTCGGGGACTTACTGAAGTCTGGTCATATGTGTAATGTCGGAAACAGAGCAGCAAATTTGTTCAGAGCAACTCCCACAATCAGCAACAGGATAAATAATTAAATAATCTGTTCTGGGAACGTTGACTATGGTGAAAACATTAGCCAGGATACCATGGATAAAGGACCTCTTGCTCTTCAAGATGAACACTGCTGAGGAAAGTTAAGGGGCTGTCCCACTGTGGTGACCTAATCTGCGAATTTAGTAGAGTTTGCCCTCGACTCAAACTCACAGCATGGACGACGCGTGGTCCTATGAGGTCACTGGAACTCTCCTTCATGCTCGAGGGAAATTCCCGCAGTGTGTGTGTGCGTGCATGTGTGTGCGCGTGCGGTCGGTCCAGCTCGCGGTCTCATTGCTGACGGTCGATCCAGCTCGAGGTTTTCCAGGCGATTGCCCTCGAGCTTGAAGGTCGAAGACACTCTTCTGAACTCGCGGATTAGTTCGCCGCAGTGGGACAGCCCCTTAAGTTTAGCATCCCACTACTAAAACAGCCCTCCTTAAGATGTCAATGTGTGTTATCCAACATACTTTCACTTTCAACTTCTCTCATGGATTGTAGGTGTTAGTTAGTAGTCATGAAATCATACAACGTGGAATGATTAGGCCTTTCGGCCACCCTGTGTCCATGCCAATCAATGGGCACCCACCCATATTAATCCCATTCTCCAGAACTTTGTGCCTAACTTCAAACTTGTCTCAGCAGCTAAAGCAGCGAATCTGGACACATCTTAAATGCAGCCAGCAGCTCTGCTTCCACCATGGAAGCTCTCTGGCCATGCATACCAAGTACTCAGCAATCTCTGGATGAAAAAAGATTCCCTTCAGATCTCCTCTAAATCACTCACCCCTTCAGTAATTAGATGTCCTAAAGTTTTATTCAGTTTCAATAAGGGGAACAGTTCTCTGCTGTGTACCCTGTCCATACATAGAAGATAGAACAGTACAGGAGCAGGTCCTTTAGCCAGCATTGTCCATGCTGAACATGGTGCCAAGTTAAACTAATCTGTGTCTGCACGTGATCCACACCCCTCCATGTACCTATGCACTCCTAACCCTATGTAACACAATAGGGTTAGGAGGATATGGGCCAAATGCCGGCAGGTGGGTCTAATGTAGATGGGGTATGTTGGTGGACATGGCCACTTGGGCCAAAGGGCCTGATAATTTTATTTATCTCAGTCATGTCCCATCTTAAATTCCTTGACCCAGCCTCTCCTTCATTTGTTCATGAGTTTTGGAGCAGAGTTAGGCCATTCAGTCCATCGTCTAATCCGCCATTTAATCATGGCTCTTTGCCTCAACCCCATTCTCCTGCCTACTCCCCATCACCCCTGCATTAATCTGCGACTTTAGAAGAGTTTGCCCTCGACTCAAACTCGCAGCATGGTCGATATGTGGTCCTAGGAGGTCACTGGAACTCTCCTTCATGCTCGAGGGAAGTTCCCACATATTCACGGCCTCAGTTTGGTGAAGGAAAAATTTTCAGCATGTTGGTCGGCATGGTTCTTTTGAACTCGTAGTGCAGTGGAGTGGGGTCGCTATGTAGTTGGGCAGTCGAGGGCAGCCGTAGGCAATCTCCGCTGACCGGTCATTTTAATTGGCTCATTGGAGTTTTCAGGACCAAGGAAAACCGACCGGTATAAGTTGTCTGGCTTCTTAAAAGTGACTCCACTCCTTCTCTACTCCTTCTTCCCCCCCCCCCCCCCCCCCCCCTTCTCTCCCTCTGCGCTCTCTAAAGCTCTAAAGGACTTACCATACACTGTGCAGCCGTCTTTTATCTTCCTGTTCATCGCGGGTGTGAATTTTAGACAGCGCTCCCCCCCTTTCCCTGCCCCCCCCCTCCCTCCCTTTGCGATGTGTGTGTGTGTGTGTGTGTGTGTGTGTGCGTGTGTGCGTGTGTGCGTGTGTGTGTGTGTGTGTGTGCGTGTGTGCGTGTGTGTGTGTGTGTGGTCGGTGGTTCCAGCTCTCGGTTTCATCGCTGACGGTCGATCCAGCTCGAGGTTTTTCAGGCGAGTGCCCTCGAGCTTGAAGGTCGAAGACAGTCGCTGAAAGGTCGCGTCAGTGGGACAGGCCCTAAAACTCTTCTCAACTCGCAAATTAAGTCGCCATAGTGGGACAGGCCCTTTATGACTGAATGCTCCTCCACCACCACACAGTGTTTGCACGGCGACATGAAGGAGGGGAGACACACACACACACACACACACACAGACACAGGTAACCTTACCGCGGGCACACACTGAATGTCCTTGACTTTGAGCCAGGCCAGGTCCAGCAAGCCCTCGCCCCGGTAGCAGGATTGCAGGCGCCTCTTGATGCGCTCGTTGATGGTGTTGAGCACGAACATGCAGAGGACCGTCTCGTCTGGAGGTTGGCTGCGTTGCTTCTGGCCCTTGGAGAAGACGGCGAAGAGCACGTCGTCGTGGCCGGGGGATGATGCCCAGGGACTTGGCCAGCACCGGGCCGGCCTTGGCCAGA
>CM075985.1:5645994-5890946 GCA_038087875.1 Malacoraja senta
AAATCGTTCTTGAAAATGTTGGCAGTCAATGAACGGGAAGAAATCCCCCTGAGTGGAAGGCTGAGAGTGCGTTCGCAGGGAAAAGCAATTGAGGGGAAATAAAAGCTACCGAATCCACATTGCCACCTGCAGCAAGGCGCCCGCAACAGAACAGAAGGCTCAACCAGCAGCACACAGGTCGACCGTCGCTGTCATCGCTAGGTTAATTTTCCTGTTATTATTTATTTGGGTTGCAAGAACAGACCCCTTACCGGTTACTCTGAATAAGCAGCCGATGAGACTGGATGGCACAGATGTTGATGATCCAGCAGCATACATTATATTGTCAGTTCTCTCTCTCTCTCTCTCTCTCTCTCGCGCGCTCTCTCTCTCTCTCTATATATATATATATAATATCTATAACTCATATACAGGGGAGGGTAGTTAGTATATCATTACTTGCAAATTAGCTTGAAACTGACACTATTGGATCAGCTAAACTTCCCCATTGCCGGTCTGCGACGGTTCACTTACCTCCGTTTGCTGCCTGGTTTGCATTAGAACGGCGCCGCATTGACACACACACACACACACACACACTGCAAAGACGGGGGGGGGGGGGTGTGGGGGAACCAAATCCTGGGAAACACCTCACTGATATGTCCCCCTTAAATCAGAAATAAAAACGGAGGGGAAAAACCCCCTCTCCTGATCTTCATCCACTCAAAAAGCAGACCCGGTGAAGGGCAGAAGTGAACGGTGTATATCGCCGGCGTCTTGCGGTGCCCTCTCCCTCTCACTCGGATTCGGTCGGTAAAACCATGAAACACTTGTACACCTCAATGCATTTGGGAGGAGGTGGAGGGGAGAGTGTGGTGGAGGTGGTGTTGGGAGAGGGTGGGGTGATAGCTAGCATCCAGGTTTCACTGGTAGATCAGCCCCTTCGTTCGCGGTTACTCTGCTGCAGAGCCCGGCTGCCTCACTGCAACCTCCCCGAACTGAGGCGGCGAACCGCAGCGGCGGCAACAGCAGCGACCGAGATGGATCGGAGCGGTTCTTTGGGGCTGTTGCCGCAAAGATCAGATTCGCGCATCGAAGATTGGAAAGAGGGAAAAATGCACACACTAACTTTGCCTTGAATGCGTAAAGTCATGTGTGTGTGTGTGTGTGTGTGTGTGTGTGTGTGTGTGTGTGTGTGTGTGTGTGTGTGTGTGTGTGTGTGTGTGTGTGTGTGTGTGTGTGTGTGTGTGTGTGTGTTTGTGTGTGTGTGTGTGTGTGTGTGTGTGTGTGTGTGTGTGTGTGTGTAACTGTGCAGCCTATTTGCATTTGGGCAAGGCGCAGTGACGGCCCGGAGTTTGTTGCACCGTTTGCCGCCGCTAGGCCGCCGGAGTGACGTACAGTCACTGTGATAATTGTGCTATTTGCAGTCCTGGTTCACACAGCGGCAGAAATACAAGCGCGCTTATCAGAAATAGTATCTGCAATTACTAACGGCGCTGCCTTCGCTCGGAAAGAATTGCGCCCGAGAGCGTCGCGATGGTCAGTCCACGGACACAGAGAGAGAACGGGCGACAAGCTGCCTCCAGGGTTGCTGAATTCCAATCCTTCGCTCACCTGCGGCAAACTTTCTCCACCACGACCCTTCACGGGGATGGGGAGGGGGGGGGGGGGGGTGGATCCATTTGCATCGCCTCCTGTGAGACACACCACTAGTTTCTGTGGAAAGTAACTGCAGATGCTGGAATCCTGAGCAAAATACAAAGTGGGTCAGGCAGCGTCTGGAAAATTGCAGATGATATTTCGAGGGTCCATTCCCACCACAGATGCCGCCCGATCCGCCGAGTTCCTCCAGAACTTGGTAACCTGAATGAGAAAAGTAATTGCAACCACTGCTGATAGATGGAACAACATTGCATTTTATGAAAGACTCCCATTCAATTGGATAGTCTGATTTGCGTAAACCACACAGCTGATATGACATGTATTCAACATTAACTGGGGACTTTAAGCATGCTTTTTGGTGTATGATTTGGCTTCAAAATACAAGGTAACCATTGTTGAGGATCCCTCTTGAGGGGTTAAAGGCGACTCTGGGTCACAGCGGTCCAGTTATGTGCCCCCCCCCCCTGTTCCCCCGTCACCCGCCGTGTCTCCTCCACCAAGGGTAACATTCATGATGTCATAAGGAATAGGAATAGAATTAGGCCTTTCGGCCCATCAAGTCTACTCCGCCATTCAATCATGGCTGATCTATCACTCCCCCCTAACCCCATTCTCCTCCCCATAACCTCTGACACCTGTATTAGAGAGTGCCAGGGATGACAACACTGTGTCAGGAGGAACGCTTGAAAGCTGCGGAGTTCCCAAACTAACTGCACCCGTGCACCGAGCAAGAATACTGGACCTTCATGACAATCCTGGTGTCTGGTTCAATCTGCTTCAAGAACAGCGTCTTGCTAGCAACCATCAGCCTCTTGTGCACTACACAACACCAACCCCAGCCGCTGTGATCCGCATTGAGAAAGCCCTGGATTGAGTGGATGTGGGGAGGTTGTTTCCACCTGTGGGAGAGTCCAGGGCCAGAGGCCATATCCTCAGAATAAAAAGGCGTACCTTTAGAAAGGAGATGAGGAGGAATTTATTTAGTCATAGGGTAGCGAATCTGTGGCATTCATGGCCACGGGCGGCTGTGGAGACAAGTTAATGGATATTTATAAGACGGAGACGGACAGATTCTTGATTAATAAGGGTGTCAGGGGTTATGGGGAGAAGGCAGGAGAATGGGGTTAAGAGGGAAAGAAAGATCAGCCATGATTGAATGGCAGAATAGATTTGATGGGCCGAATGGCTTAATTCTGCTCCCATCACTTATGATCCTCTCTGGACTGTATCTTTGGTTGCATTGAGTTTAGGTGCATGATAAGCTGCCGCAAGTAAGAATGTCACTGTTAGGTACCTATGACAATTAAACATCCTGGCCTCTTGACGTTTCCACCTTAACTTTTAAGACATGTTTTTAAGACAGCACTCCGTCCAAGGAAAAAAATACCAAGTCAAAAGTCACGTTTTATTATAGAAACATAGAAAATAGGTGCAGGAGTAGGCCATTCGGCCCTTCGAGCCTGCACCGCCATTCAGTATGATCATGACTGATCATCCAACTCAGTATCCTGTACCTGCCTTCTCTCAATACCCCCTGCTCCCTTTAGCCACAAGGGCCACATCTAACTCCCTCTTAAATATAGCCAATGAACTGGCCTCAACTACCTTCTGTGGCAGAGAATTCCAGAGATTCACCACTCTGTGTGAAAAATGTTTTTCTCATCTCGGTCCTAAAAGATTTCCCCCTTATCCTTAAACTGTGACCCCTTGTTCTGGACTTCCCCAACATCGGGAACAATCTTCCTGCATCTAGCCTGTCCAACCCCTGAAGAATGTTGTAAGTTTCTATAAGACCCCCCCTCAATCTTCTAAATTCTAGCGAGTACAAGCCGAGTCTATCCAGTCTTTCTTCAAATGAAAGTCCTGACATCCCAGGAATCAGTCTGGTGAACCTTCTCTGTACTCCCTCTATGGCAAGAATATTTCCCCTCAGATTTGGAGACCAAAACTGCACGCAATACTCCAGGGTCAAATGCCCCGAAAGAGAACAATGAAACGTCATCCATTCCTTCTCTCCAGAGATGCTGTCTGTCCCGCTGAGTTACTGCAGCATTTTATGTCTACTTTCGGTTTAAACGAGCATCTGCAGTTCCTTCCAACACATTTAAATTCTTACTTGCAGCAGCACAGCAGATACACAGACATAGTACTGAGTAGATACCACCATAAAACAACAAAAAAGGGTCAATGTATTAAAAAATAAACTAACAATAATACCGCAAAGACAAAGTCTAGGTAGTTCATTACTTAGTTGGAGGTTATAGAAGCAATAAACTGCAGATGCTGGTTAATAAACAAAAGGACACAAAGTGCTGGAGTAACTCAGCAGGTCAGGCAGCTGCTCTGGGGAACAAGAATAGGTGACGTTTCGGGTCGAGGCCCTTCTTCTGAAGTCTGAAAAAGGGTCTCGCCTCGAAACGCCACCTATCCATGTCCTTCAGAGATGCCGCCTGACCCGCTGAGTTACTCCGGCACTCTGTGTCCTTTCAGTTGGAGGTTGTAGTGTTTAATAGCCTGATGGTTGTTGGGACACGCTGGTCCTCCACGCAAGTGGAATTTCCTGCACAGAAATCGCACGGAGAAAGGACGCACTTAAATAAACGCGACCGCTGTTACATTTGAGATTGCAGCAGAGACGAGTGCATTCGGTGTGTGGAAGGGGGAAACTCGCTGGCGAATCCCTGCATTGCAACGACCTCTACAGGACAGATAGATCTTGCAAACTCAGCACTAGCCCACTCGGGGGGGAGGGCAACGCCGATTCTCTCAGGTCGGTCCGTAAGGAGGACTGGGGGAAGACGTCGGCTGCTTTTGAGCGGCGATGGGATGTAGCCAGTTGACCCTCGAGTGAATGCGGGCAGCCTGGGTTAAATTGGTGGCTGTAAATGAGTGGGCCTCTGTTCCCATTGTTAGTCCCTGACGCGGCTTTAGTGGGACAGCCAGCGGAGAGACCGGGAAAACGTGTTCTCAGCGCTGTTGTTCCAGTAACAACCCAGATTTCCTGTATCCGCAGTATTTTGCTTTCGTGTCACCGGCAACCCCCCACCCCTCCCAAACTGAACGCACCCCTTTGGTGTAGGAAGGAACTGCAGATGCTGGTCTACACCGAAGATAGACACAAAATGCTGGAGTAAACTCAGCGGGACAGGCAGCATCTCTGGAGAGAAGGAATACGTGACGTTTCTGAAGAAGGGTCTCGATCTCTCCAGAGATGCCGCCAGTCCCCGCCGGGTTACTCCAGCACTATGTGTCCATGTTCGGCGCGCCTGTTTGGGGTTCTCAGAATCAACATTCTATCTCCCTCCACTTACCCGTGTAAAAAAGGTGTTCAGTCTAAACCTGTAAACTCTTCCTCCGTCCACAGTCTGATTGTATCACACAATTGCCCTTCCAAGTCGGATAGCTACTCTCTCGGGAAATGTGATCGCGTTGATTCCTGGAGAATAGAACTTCGCCTCCCCTCTCCCGTCTCCCCTCTCCCCAGTAGAGGTCCATAAGGGTTCGTATAACGGAGCGAGTTCACGCAGAGGCATTTCACCGCTCAACACGGGTCACACGCTATCTCACGCCACAGATAGATAGATGCAGGACTACAATGGGGTTGGATTTTGTCTGTGTTTACATTAGGACGTGTTTGGCTTTGGGGGATATTTCCCAGACAACGCGTTTTCAAATTTGAACACATATCCCTCTCACCTCACGTATAATCCAAAAATACAGAGGATATACGCTTTAAATTGAGGAACGTATTCTCACTTATGTATTGCGACACAAAGGCGGCCACTCGGCCCGCAAAGTCCATGCTATCCCCGCATCCGTCCCATTCCCCTTATTTCCCTGTGACCTGTCCAACTACCTTGAAGGAAGGTCCCGACCCGAAATGTCACCTATCCCAGTTTTCCAGAGATGCTGCCTGACCCGATGAGTTACTCCAGCATTTTGTGGGGGTTTTTGTAAACCAGCATCTGATGTTCCTTGTTTCTGCAACCACCATTGATTCCTTCGTCACCTGCCCATACCAGGAGTAATTCACAGTGGCAGGTTAACCGACCAAGCTGCACAGGTTCGGGGAGGGGAGGAGGGAGAGAGGGGGGGAGGGGGGAGAGAGGGGGGGGGAGGGGGAGAGAGGGGGAGGGGGAGAGAGAGGGGTGGGGGGGGAGAGTGGTAGGGGGAGGGAGGGGGAGGGGAGTGGGGGCAGAGAGAGGGGGGAAAGGGGAGAGAGGGAGTGGGGGAGAGGAAGGGGGGAGGGAGGAGGGGAGGAGAGGAGGGGAGGAGGGGGAGAGGAAGGGGGGAGGGAGGAGGGGGAGAGGATGGGGGAGGGAGGAGGGGGAGAGGAGGGGGGAGTGGGGGGTGGAGAGGTGGGGGGAGGGGGCAGAGAGAGGGAGAGGGCGGACTTGAACTCGGCTAGCGTGCGGCGCAATTCTAACCAGTGGGCAATGTGCATGGATTATGAATTAATGCTTCTTTACTACATTTTTCATGTTGATAGCTAAAGAGGGTTATGATGAGAAGGCTGAAGAGAGGGGACTGCTGCTGAGATATTTATCTGACTTTGTACTTTTCCAGCATTTTATGTTTATTGATCGGATCTGCAGCTTTCATGGTTATCTCTGTAATCCCTCAGAATTAAACCAATCTACTACACCCAATAACACGGACCGATGTGAGATGACTTCAACCTCAAGTCATAGTCATACAGTGCGGAAATAGGCCCTTTGGCCCAACTTGCCCACACCAACTAACATGTCCCAGCAACACCTGTCCTAGATCCTGTCTTATTCATATACCTGTCTAAATGTTTCTTAAAAGTTGGGATAGTCCCTGCCTCAACTACCTCCTCTGGCAGCTTGTTCCACACACCCACCACCCTTTGTGTAAATATGTCACCTCTCAGGATCCTATTTGGAACAACGTGTGCCTGCTCTGAGCTTTCAATATTTCAAAGACGTTTCCTCAATTACGGCCTGATAATGGCAAAAAAACATTTTTAAATTTTGGGAAAATGCATCCACCGCCACGCTTAAAATGTGGATCACAAGCATGTCTGAGACGCTACATCTTGAAGATATGAGACTCGTCTTAGCAGGAAAATCAGAGCAATTTTTAAAGATACGGTCTCCTTTCATTGATTCATTACAAGTATAGTATGGTGCAACAAAACTCTGGAAGTAAACCGATTCACGGACAGGGTGATGGGTGTGGTGAGAAACGAAGCAGGTATATCAACACGTAAAGGTCCCTTTTTTATTTTTCTTTATTTTTGGTTTTTGTCTTCTTATTCCTCTATAGGCTTTTACTCTTTCACTCGTGGACTGCACTATCTGGTAGTCTAGGGGTTTACACGTTCACTATTTCTTTCTCTTTCACTCTCTCTCTCGTTCTTTTTCTCTCGTTCTATTTCTTTCTTGTTAAATTAAAAATGGAAGATGTACATTAAATGTATTTTGTCATATGTCGCAGTTTATACTACTGTACATTGCTTCTAATATATATATATTTTTAATAATAAAAAAGGATCCTAAATCTTGCCCCCCTCACCTTAAACCTATGTCCTCTGGTTCTTTAATACCCTACTCTGGACAAGAGATTCTGTGCGTTTGCCTGATCTATCATCTCATGATTTTGTACCCCTCTATAAGATCACCCCTCATCCTCCAGCGCTCCAAAGAGTCGCAGCCTGCTAAACCTCTCTCCATAGCTCATGCCCTCGAGTCCTGACAACATCCTCGTAAATCTTCACTGCACCCTTTCCAGCTTCTCAACATCTTTCCTATAACATGGTGCCCAAAACTGAACACCATACTCTGAATGCGGCCTCACCAACATCCTATACAACTGCAACATGACCTCCCAACTTCTATACTCAGTGCTCTGACTGATGAAAGCCAATGTGCCAAAGGCCTTTTGACCAACTTATCTACCTACGATGCCACTGTCAATGCCACCTGTACTCTGAGATCCTTCTGCTCTGCAACATTCCTCAGAGCCCTACCAACTCTCCCACGAGCCCTACTGAAAGGTCTGTATGTCATTTTTAATGCTCTTTCAACGTCTGCAGTAAGATGCTGCAGATGTGCTATCAATCGGTGGTGGCCAGTGTCATCCTCTTTGCTGTCGTATGCTGGGGTAGCAGGGCAAAGGCCGCGGATGCCAACATAATTAACAAGCTCATCAGGAAGGCTGGTTCCCTCATGGGGGAGGAGTTGGATTCATTGGAGATGGTCTTGGAGGGGAGGATGCCCCTCAAACTGCAGAGCATCTTAGACAATACAGCTCACCCCCTCCATGACACACTGGTCAACCTGAGGAGCACCTTCAGCAACAGACTGGTTCCACTAAGATGCAGCACAGAACACCACAGGAGATCATTTTCCCCTGTGGCTATCAAACTGTACAACCCCTCCCCCTTCTGTTGTGGGTTGGACTGACTCCCCTCCCACCCTCCCCAATCCTTGCACATCCCCAATCCTGGACTTTCCACTTGTCACTTTAATTTAATGTTTCATGTATCTCGTTGTGTTTTATGACTGTTGGCAGACCAATTTCCCTCCTGGGATAAACAAAGTTCTTTTGTATCATATCGTTAAATACATTCAATGACTTGATCCCCAGCTCCTTCTATGGTAGAAAATGATGTGGTCTCTTCAAGTTCCTATATAATTGTGAGATGATATCCTATAACAATGTAGGAATGTAGGAGGGGAAGGGGAAGGCAAAATAAATCAATCCATCCAAATACATTAATCACATCCATATGGTTTAACATCTTCCATGGATTTTATCAAAGGCATTCGGCTCTAACTGACCAAAAAACAGGAAATCACAAACCAAACATGTATTTTTTGTGAGAGGGGGAAAATTTGAAGGAAATATGCAATTTTTTTACAGAGGAAATATGAGCTTCTGAACAAGGGCCCTGATGCAAAGCATCACCTATCCATGTTCTCCAGATATGCTGCCTGACCTGTTGAGGTACTTCAACACTTTGTGTCTTATATTTTGGAAACCAGCATCTGCATTGTGTCGGAGATTAGCTTAAATTGGCAGCATAGACACTGTGGGCCAAAGGGCCTGTTCCTGTGCTGCATTGTACTATGTTTAATGTACAGCCTTGCATGTTTCCAGTTACATTAGTGCTGGAGCAAAACTAAACTAATATGAAGCGAATTCTTGGTAGTTATTTACACATATTTACACTGTGACTGTCAACAGCTTAATCTATGAAAGCAGTACATTGATATTTTTAAGTCAATCTTGGAACAGAATTTTATGAAAGTCAAGGGAAGAGAATGAAACCAGATTAAGGGTGAATATCAGATTTGTAAGACAAACCCGTATTAAGAAGGAACCATGCCAAGAGTTGTGAATCATACCAGTTTGCTGAACAATCTGTATCACATTCTTATGCTAACGATCCTCACAGATATTCATTGCTGGTTCGAGTCCTGTGAGATTTGGGCTTCTAACTCAGGACAGGACCAATTTAAATTGGAAAATTCGGTTGTTGTATATAGTTAATGGTCTCTCGGCTTTATTTCAAAGTTGTTAATATTTTTCTTTTCTCCATCGATCATTCTTATTCTAGTCCAACTCCCTCTCTCTTTACTTTCATCCTGTCTATTATTGGACTTCAGTTCATCACATCTCCTCCTCTGCGCTTTCTTACCCATCCCTTAATCTTTAAATGAGAAATAATCCCACGTAACTCTCAGAAAGTTTTTGTAGAAATGCATGCAAAAGCAGCAATCCCAGACTACCTGGTATCCCTCACTTTTGTCATTTCAACGACACTCGGTTTAGTTTATTGTCACACATACTGAGGTAGAGTGAAAAGCCTTTGTTGCGTGCTATCCAGTCATCAGAAAGACAATACATAATTACAATCGAGCCATTTATAGTGTACAGATACATGACAAGGGAATAACATTTAGTGCAAAGTAATGCCAGCAAAGTCCGATTAAGGATAGTCCAATGGTCACCAATGAGGTAGATGGTAGTTCAGCACTCCACTCTGGGTGTGGTCGAATGGTTCAGTTGCCTGATAACAGCTGGAAAGAAACTGTCCCTGAATCTGGAGGTGTGCGTTTTCACACTTCTATACTCCAGCACAAAGTGTACAGATACATGAGATGGGAATAACATTTAGTGCAAAGTAATGCCAGCAAAGTCCGATTCAGTGGGCACACTCCTTGCCCACTGAATGTGAAACAGTTTGGACTTGACACAAGTTCAGTGACTAATTTTGTGTTAAGGAAGAAGACTTTTTTCATTTAATGAGTTACTTTAGATGTACTTGATTCTGTTTTCCAGTATTTTCCAATTTATTATAGAGTCAGTCATACAGAGCAGAGACAGGCCCTTCGGCCCAACCAATCCATGCCAACCAAGACGTCCAATCTAAATGAATCCCATTTAATCACATTTGGCCCATATCTCTAAACTTTTCCTGTCCTGTCCGATATAGTGGGTCAGGTACAATAAAAACATTTTAAAATAATATATATATATATGCTAAGGGTATGATCATGGTTTATTAGCTATCAAAGCATTTCCATTGGTAGTCTGCTGGCCCAGAGTTACCCATTGACCTACGTTTGACATAAAGGATGAAGAAAAGTTGTACAAGATGTTGGTGAGGCCACATTTGGAGTATGATGCTTAGTTTTGATCACCTTAAGCTAGAAAGAGTGCAATGAAGGTTTGCCAGGAATTTTCCAGGACTTGAGTGCCTGAGCTATAGGGAGAGTTTGGCCACACAGAAGGTTGACTGGTATTCAGAAGAGAGGTGTGTAAGATCATAAGGGGAATTGATAGGATGAATGCACAGTGTTTTACCTAGAGTAGGGGAATCAAGAACCAGACATGGGTTGAAGGTGAGAGGAAAAAGAGTTAATAGGAATGTGAAGGGGGAACATTGCCTGGCCAGGCTGACTCTGCAGCCACAACCCAGTGCCGACGCCAGGACAACGGGTCTTTATGGACAAGTTTAGACAGTAACATTTATAACAACTGTGAACTAGAAAGATACAAGATGGCGCCGGAAATCATTTGTTTGGTCTTCAGCCTTCAATTGTGCACAATACTGGGTACTACACATACAACACACTATGGTTAGAGGGGCAATGGTTAAAGGAGATGTGTGGGGCAAGTTTTTTTAAACACAGTGGATGGTGGGTGCCTGGAACGCGCTACCAGGGGTGGTGGTGGAGGCAGATATGATAGTGGCGTTTAAGAGATTTTTATATTGGCACATGGATATGCAGGGAATGGAAGGATATGGGTCAGTGGCAGGGAGATGTGATTAGTTTATCCAGGCATTAGGTAGGAATGTTATAACATTTTGAGATTTTAAAAATCAAGCCTGTAATTTATCCCATCAGATAAAGCATACACAGAAGTTTAATTTGACACCTAATTCACTTTCATATCTTCAGTATTAAAAAAGTTATGGCCATTTTCATACTCGGGAATTAGCATCTTGTTCCCTATTGCTTTTCCATTGACTCAACACAAAAGCTGTGATCGAGGACAGTCAAAAGCCCATAACTTTCTTAAAAATTAAGAGAACTGAATGAAATTTTCAGTTATTATTGATTGAAGCATTCTGAAACAAATATGAAACATCTTACTTGGATGACCTGAAATTAAAGCATATAATTAGTCAGTTACCTAATTGTAACTAATTACAAAATTGACCATTGTGACGGAAATAGTAATAAACACCCAGACTGCCTTGAAAATTCAAAAATGTGATATTCTCAAGATCAGAACTTTAATATTATTGTATTATGTGCTGTAAGTCTGTAACAGATAGGTAAATAAATTACAATTTCTAGCAATAGACCAAGTCTTTATGGAGAAGATCAGTTGCTAGCTGGTACATTGGCATATCATAATCAGTAGCATCATCATCCTCCTCAGATTGTAACCAATAAGCAACTCTGTACACCTTGTTTTTCCTCAACTTTTCAATTTTGGCATTGTAAACTACAAGTTTTTGCTCTTCAGACCACGCTTTTCTGCCTTTCTGCCCACTACTTTCCCATTAAGAATGTCCTGTAGATCATCACATTTGGAGTAGTCCAAATTTGGATAATCTCTGCGAATACTGTCGAAATCAGTCTCTTTTGCTGGGCATTTGGATTGACAATTTTGCATTTCTTCTTCGGAGACATCTGTTTAAAATGTAAAGGAAAAAAAAAACACTGAAGAGCATTAACAGAAACAAGTTATTATTTGCAGTTTTAGAAAAAAGGTAGAACTGATAAAGTTAAACGATAAAACAAATAGTAATTACCCCACAACAAACTCATATTCATCAGTTTCATCAAATCAATTAAATTCATCTAAATTCAATGGATCTAAACATCTATCCATTTCTTAAGAAAAGGCTACAATTTTTAAATAGCCTAAGTATCCAAATAACAAACTGATCCCATTCACACAAGAATTCACAATATAACATGATATAAAATCTCACTGTCATGAACTTATATGCCAAATGGATTGAATTTGATGTTTAATTCACATCAATTAATCTAGAAACATCCACTCTCCATATAATCAAAATTATTATTTTTTGCACAATACATGTGACTAAAACTGTGGATATTTAGTATAAAAATATTGATTATGGATAGACAATAACACAAAATACAGACGATTTAGATGCTCTTATGACATGATTGTCCAAAAAAAAGAGAATTTTAATCATCTTGAGAGTGGATGTTTCTGGAAAGTGATCGATTGGAACGTTGCCTTTGCCGTAAATTTTAAGCCCATATCGGCAGACACGGACGATTCGTATGGGGCCTAAATAACATTTTCGCATCGTAAAACTTGACAAAAGCCACCCCAAGAAGCAAGATTATATGTGAAATAAACGACTTACCATTTGTCTTGTCCTGATATTGCGATCCGTGACGTTGAAGGCATTGAGGGCGTTAGAAGTCGCTTTTTACTTTAATCCAGCGATTAAATTGTCCAACGACTTTAAAAAAAAAAACAGGAACGGAAGTCCGATCGATTTTTCTTCATCAACTAGCAGCCCGAGGAAATCCCTCTCGGATAAGCAATACAAACCTGCATTTTAATCCCCCCCCCCACCCCCCACCCCCTCCCCACCTCAAAGGCTCCGGAGTCGCACACACAGCCAGTGGCAGATCTGCAGTGCCGCTGAAGGTAGGTTTTGTAACATCGCTACATTAGGTTTGGTATGGACATAGTGGGCTAAAGGTGTAAGAAGGAACTGCAAATGCTTGTTTACAAAGATAGACATGAAATGCTGGAGTAACTCAGTGGGTCAGCCAGCATCTCTGGAGAAAATGAATAGGTTGAGACCCTTCATCAGACTGAAGGTGTCACCTAATCCTTTTCTCCAGAGATGCTGCCTGACCCGTTGAGTTACTCCAGCATTTCGCGTCTATCTTCTGTGGGCTGAAGGGCCAGTTCCTGTGCTGTACTGTTTTATGAATGATGTTTAGTCTTTAGATTGACAGAAGACATTTACTAGACTGGTAACAGACCACAGTTATACAGGAAAACTGTAGATGCCTGTATTGTTCTCAAAGCAGAGGAGGCTCAGAGGAGATTTAATAATGGATTCCAAAATTATGAATGGCTTTGATAGACTAAATGAGAAATTGTTTTAAGCAGCAGGAGGGTCATTCAGCAGGGAAGATACATTTAAAGTAATTAGCTCAACCAATATGGAGGATAGAGGAGATTTATTTTTATACAGCAAGATGCAAATGTGGGATGTTCTGTGTGTAAAGTTGGTATAATCAGATGTAATAAATCCTTGCGAAAGCAAGTTTTATAAGTGAATTAGAAAGGAAAATAATACTTAGCAGTGGGGAAGCAACAGAAAAGTAGGTCTACTTGGAGCAGTCCTTTGACATAACTCCTGTGCTCTGAATTCTATGTTTTGTATGTGTAATGTCTGCTGTCTGACCCTGTTGTGACTAGCAGTTGTGGTCCCATGGGAGGGACATGATGTGGCAGTAAGAGCGATAGAGGCGATGGCAATTTGCTTCTTAATTTTTACTTCATTTTGCCTCCAGCCTTGGGTGTAGGTGCTCCTGCTCCCTCAATCTCTGCCGCTAAAGCATCAATGTCACTGTTGTAGCGGCGCCTGCTGGCGCACGCAGGTATCGAACCCGGCGTTCGGAAGCCGCGGTCACGTGACTCGGGAGGGGCTGCTGTTTCGCGCGGTTTTGCTTTCGCGCCACAGATATGTAGCTGACCGCCGTTGTGGTCAGACGTGTTTGTGACGACCTGTGAACCAAAGAGTTATTTCTGAAATAAATAAGTTCACAAAAACATGGTTGCCGTTCTTACATCCGCCAAACCGTCATCTTTGGCATTGTCCTCGCTCTCGGTTTTCTGCTTCTTTCCCTTCTCCTTCGCAGTTTCCCGACTCTGTCACTTTTTAAAAATCTCTTCCAGACATATGGGTGTCCTTTAATTTCTCGAACATGGCGGCGGCCGTTATCGCCGCGCGGACGCGGGCTCCGCTCTTCGATCTTTGGGCGCGGGTGAGGGTCCGGTGCAGCGCGGTGGTGGCCATAACTCCCTCTGGGAGAGGCCGTCTATGAAGACCTGCGATTCCTCCGTCGATTCCCCTGGCCATCGTGGAAGGCCACCTTCTCTCTGCCTCCCGGCCCGCCGAAAGCTGCCATCTTACAGGGGGAAAAAAGGACCCCCAACAGCTAACCCCAAACCTTTCAAAGAGGTAATGACAGGTCATTTACCTGCAACATTCACTATGCTTCTTTCTCCACAGATGCCGCCTGACCCGCTGAGTATTTTCGATCTTATCTGGTTAAGTTTAGATTTCCCGCATCTGTAATATCTTGCATTTAGCTCTTGAGAAATCAAAAGGTAATTCAGGATATTAAGTAGACACGCCTTGTCTATTTCTCATTCTACCTAATAGTTTAGTGTAGTTTTAGTTAGTTTAGAGATACAGCCTGGAAACAGGCCCTTCGGCCCACCAAGTCTGCCTCGACCAGCGATATCCGCACAGTAACACTACCCTACACACACTAGGGCCAATTTACAATTATACCATGCCAATTAACCTACAAACCTGTAGGTCTTCGAGTGTGGGAGAAAATCAGAGCCCTGGGAGGAATCCTAGGCAAGGGCAGGCATGTGGGATTAGGGTAGCTGGGACATTGTTGGTCGGTGTGGGCGAGTTGGGCCGAAGGGCCAGTTTCCACACTGTATCACTCTATGACTCTAAAACCTATGCTGGTCACGGTGAGAATGTATAAAATCAGGACATGCACCAGAAGTCAGGATTGGAATCTGTGTCTCTGACACTGTAAGGCAGCAATGCTACTGCGCCACCATGCTGCCCTGTGGGAGGAAACCAGAGCTCCTGGAGAAAAGCCACGCAGGTCACAGAGAGAACATACAAAGTCCGTAACAACAAACACCTGTGGTCAGCATGAAACCCGACTCTCTGGCGCTGTAAGGCAGCAAATAGTTTCATACTGATATAGTAAGCTCTTACTGGAAACTCTTCTGGAAACAAAGAACTGCAGATGTTGGTTACTACACAAAAGGATACAAAGTGCTGGATTAACTCAGCAGGTCAGGCAGCAGTGGAGAGAATGGTTAGGTGACAGTTCACTCTTTACACCGATCACCCGCTCATCTCCACCATGCCTTGTTTTTAATAGAGAAGTCATCTTTATTTTATTTAATCTCCACATCGACAAATGAAATAGAGGCTAATAAACTCACTTTGAAGTATTGTCTTGAAATACTATTGCAATTATAAAACAAAGAAAAAGCCAAAGCAAGCTCAGTGAGCTAAATGGGAAAATTATAAATGTGGTGTGTAATGCAAACTTGCTCATTAGTGTGAACTGGTCCCTTGCAATGTTTCTTGGTACCAAGTATCTATAACCTTGGGGAGTAAATTCCTTTTGTCAGAAAGGCAACAATGCCTCTTTAATCAGTATTGGTGTCGGATTACTCTTGGTCGGGTGTACAAGATTTTGTGTGCTAGCCTCGAAGATTAATCCATACATGAGTACAATCAAACTGTGTATATATACAAGTAGTGCAAAAAGAGAAAGGTGACAGAATGCAGAATATATTGTAAAAAAAGACACAAAGTGGGTCTGGCAGCATCTCGGAGAACAAGGATAGGCGACCCTTCTTCAGACTGATTATGGTGGGGTGGGTCAGTAAGAGAGGAGGGGCACGTCTAAGCCTGGCAAGTGAGGGGGAGCAGTGAGAGAAGGTCTCACAGAACCGCCATCAGAGAGAGGAGGACTTCTTTAAATTAAGCATACCTTGAGGAGATTTCACAGTAGAGCAGGAAGATGGAGAAACAGGGAACGAAGTAAAGGCCTTGCCCCACTCACGCAAATTACGCGACCTCATAGTCGCGTTGAGGCGCACGGGCATCGTGTGGCCGCGCGGGGCCGGTCCCACTGAGAAGCGTGTAGGGGGTGTGGAGTTGTGCGCGATATCGCGCGGAGCTCCGGAATTTTGATGCGAACCAAATCTTCGCGCGCCACCGGCCTGTCGCGTAACTGACGGCCAAAGTGGGACAGGCCCAAGACCCTGGCCCGAAGCAACGTCTCACCTCCAACAGCAGCAGAAGCAGGCAAATGATCGTCGAGCTCGGCCTGGGAATCACGGCCGTTGCGGTCCGGATCCGCCCCCACTTCTACTCCCAGAGTGGGGCCAAGAAAATTGAAGATAGACACAAAATGCAGGAGTAACTCAGCGCGACTGGCAGCATCTCTGGAGAGAAGGAATGAATGACGATTCGGGTCAAGACCCTTCTTTCAGACTGAGAAGGGTCTTGACCCGAAACATCACCCATTCCTTCTCTCCAGAGATGCTGCCGGTCCAGCTGAGTCACTCCAGCTTTTTGCGTCCATCTTCAAATAACGTCACGCGCTCCAGACGGCTGTGCGGACGCATCAAGTCGCGCGCGACCTTCACGGGACCGTCTTGCCTCAACACGACCACGAGGTCGCGTAATTAGCATGCCAAGGACACGTAAGTGGGACAGGGGCTTAAGTCTGCTCTTTATCGTACACCAGAGAAAGGAAATATCTGTGATAAAGTGAGACCAGTAAATCACGAGATGTTCATCAACCAGCTTGGTTTGGGAACAGCTCCATCCAAGACCGCAAGAAATTGCAGCGAATTGTGGACGCAGCCCAGACCATCACACAAACCAACCTCCCTTCTATTGACTCCATTTATATCTCACGCTGCCTCAGCAAGGCCAGCAGCATAAACAAGGACAAGTCGCAACCTGACCTCTCCCTCTTCTCCCCTCTCCCATCGGGCAAAAGGTATAGAAGTGTGAAAACGCACACCTCCAGATTCAGGGGATAGTTTCTTCCCAGCTGTTATCAGGCAACTGAATCATCCTACCACATCCAGAGAACATTGCTGAACTGCTATCTACCTCTTAGGTGACCCTCAGACTATCCTTGATCAGACATTGCTGACTTTACCTTGCACTAAGCGTTATTCCCTTATCATGTGTCTATACACTGTAAATGGATCGATTGTAATCATGTATTGTCTTTCTGTTGACTGGATAGCATGCAACAAAGGCTTTGCACTGTACCTCTGTACACGTGACAATAAACTAAACTGAATCAAATGGGTTAATTGGAACTGTTAAAGGGTGATAATACAAGAAAAAATCCCTAATGTGGCTCCCCGGAGTGGAGGTCGGGCTGGGGGTCGACGAGGAGGCCAGGTCGAGGTCGAGGATGATGCGGGGGGGGGGGGGGGGGTCAAGGACGGGCCACGTGGGTGCCGGAGGACAGAAGTGCCGCTGAGAACAAAGAATGACCCGACGTGGGAGAGGGGGGTGGGGATAGAACAAAAGTAGGAAGGGACGGCAGCTGCTGGTTTAAATCAAAGACAGACACAAAATGCTGGAGTAACTTAGCGGGACAGGCAGCATCTCTGGAGAGAAGGAATGGGTGACTTGAGTCTGAAGTGGGTGCTCGACCCAAAACGTCACCCATTCCTTCTCTCCAGGGATGCTGCCTGTCCCGCTGAGTTACTCCAGCATTTTGTGTCTATCTTCCCAGTAAGACCCGGCGTGGGATACTTTGTAACTTTGGCGGCGCCCTTGATGTGGTGACTCTTTACATACCATGGGTAGGCAAAGGAAAGAATATCACTGTGACTTGTCACATGTGACAATAAAGTATCATTCATTCTAATGTGCAACAATCAGCTGGGCTGTAGGCATGCTCAAGAGGACAGACTATTCCAATGCAGAAAGCCAATATCACTGATGATGACTTGCAACTAAAATGACTAATTCTGATACAGGCAGAGAAAGAAAGTTGGAGAATGCAATGGAGAAAATGAACAGGTGATGATTCGAGTCGGGACCCTTCCCGACCTGAAACGTCACCCATTCATTTTTTCCAGAGATGCTGCCTGCCCCGCTGAGTTACTCCAGCATTTTGTGTCTTGCTTTGGAATAACCGCCCAGCATCTGCAGTTCCTTTTTATTACATTGGAGAATTCAATATCATGTCCAGAAGGCTACAAACTGTTCAGATGGAAGATGTAGAACTGTTCCTCAAGCTTGCTTTGAGCATCATTACAGCAGTGCAGGTAACCACAGATAGTTCAAGGTGAGAATGGGAGGTAAATGAAGGTGGGAAGTAACAGGAAGCTCAGGGTCGAATTTATGAATTAAATACAGATGTTCCTTAAAGCAGTTACCCAATCTGAGTTTGGTTTCTCCAGCGTTGAGGAGAACACATTGTGAACACCAAACGTAGTGCACTAGGGTTTATTGTACCCAAAGTACTTGCTTCAGGGTCCTTCAGCCAACACACCTCAGCCTAGGTGAACAATGAAGAGCTTATAGTCATCGTTCGTGACCTTATCCGGACATGCTACTACAACAAGGTTCACATCCTCATTTAGACACAAAAAGCTGGAGTAACTCAGAGGGACAGACAGCATCTCTGGAGAGAAGGAATGGGTGACGTTTCGGGTCGACACCCTTCTCCCGGATCTCGACCCTAAACGACACCCATCCCTTCTCTCCAAAGATGCTGCCTGTCCCGCTGAGTTACTCCGGCTTTTTGTGCCTATCTTCGGTTTAAACCAGCATCTGCAGTTCCTTCTTACACAACCTCATTTAATTTATCGTGCACAGCGGTTTAATCAAATATCTGTGTTCCAAGCCCCTTTTTCATATCAATGAATCACTAAAAAGAGAAAGGAAAAAAACAAAAACTGTTCCAGCAATTCCACAGAATATATTGCCAAGATTTCAGGTTTATGACAGTCATCAGACTCAAGTGACATGATGTCTTTCTGAGCAACATTCATTCCATCAAACTGGATTGGCAGTGTGATGTTTACAGATCGCTTGTTTATATTGTGGATTTTATCTATCTTTCAATGAGAAACACTTTATTTTCCCCTTGTACTGAGTGATGCTTGTCTATAAGGACCCAAAGATGAACAAATTCTGTTACTTTTAATGAACCAGTTCTGCTCTCTCCCTTTTAAACACAAAATGCTGGAGTAATTCAGCAGGACAGGCAGCATAGAAACATAGAAACATAGAAAATAGGTGCAGGAGGAGGCCATTCGGCCCTTCGAGCCAGCACCGCCATTCATTGTGATCATGGCTGATCGTCCCCTATCAATAACCCGTGCCTGCCTTCTCCCCATATCCCTGCGGACTCCACTAGCTCCCTAGAGCTCTATCTAACTCTCTCTTAAATCCATCCAGTGACTTGGCCTCCACTGCCCTCTGAGGCAGGGAATTCCACAAATTCACAACTCTCAGGGTGAAAAAGTTTTTTCTCCCCTCAGTCTTAAATGACCTCCCCTTTATTCTGAGACTGTGGCCCCTGGTTCTGGACTCACCCAACATCTCTGGAGAGAAGGAATGGGTGACGTTTCGGGTCAAGACCCTTCTTCAGACTCAGACCTGAAACGTCACCCATCCCATCTCTCCAGAGATGCCGCCTGTCCCGCTGAGTTACTCCAGCTTTTTGTGTCTATCTTCGGTTGAAACCAGCATCTGCAGTTCCATCCGACACATTTGCTCTTTCCTTTCTTTTGGACCTTCCTGGACTGATTCTCTTCATCCCATTTTGCCCCTGAACCATGCATCCATTTGCTGCTCATGTTTCACTGGTGACAGTGGAGACATGTAAGACCAGGCTTGGAAAATAGTTTGAGTCACCAGCCTTAAAGCCAAATAATGGCACACCACAGAAAATGCCTTTTAAACCATAACGTCAAGGCTCACGATTTAAACGCTTTCCAATCAACCCAATTTTCCCCATTCTGTTACCACAGCCCTGCAAATAATCCTCAAAACATTTATGGTATGTCAATTGGCCTACCTGGGTTAAGGTGAGAAGGGAGATCTGAGGGGCACATTTTTTCACGGAGGTGGTGAGTATATGGAACAAGCTGTCAGAGGAAGAAGGGAGGGACCGATACAATCAGAATGTTTAAAAAGCATTTAGACAGATACATGGTGTAGGTTTAGTTTTAGGTTTAATGTCGTTGTCACGTGAACCGAGTAACAGTGAAAAGTTGTGTTTTTCATGCTATCCCATCAGATTAGATAATACTGTACACAAATACAATCAAGTCAAACTCAAGTACAATAGGTAGAGCAAAGAGTGCAAAGGAAAGATACAGAGTACAGTTCTCAGCATGTAGTGCAACTGTTCCAGACCCGAAACGTCACTGTTCCTTTTGTCCAGAGATGCTGCTTGACCCGCTGAGTTACTCCAGCGTTTTGTGTCTATCTTCAGTTCCATGGATAAGTCTGAGAACAGAGGACAAGCTGTTCCTGTGTGTGGTAGTGCGCACTTTTAAGCTTCTGTTACTTATTCCTAACACGAGCAGGGACAAGAAGGAATGACATGGGTGGGACAAGTCTTTGATTATGTTGGCTGCTTTCCCGAGGTGGTATGAAGTTTAGATGGAGTCAATGGTGGGGAGTCTGGTCTGCGTGATGGACTGGGCTAAAACTACAACTCTGCAATTTCTTGCAATCTTAGGCAGATCTATTCCTAAACCAAGCTGTGAGGCAACCCAACTGTATGCTTTCCCACCGAACTTATTTTCACATACCTCGACTCCATCCTATCCCCCCTGGTGAAATCCCTCCCTACCTATGTTCAAGACCCTTCACACGCTCTTCGTCTACTCCATGACTTCCGTTTTCCAGGCCCCCATTCCCTCATCTTCACCATGGATGTCCAGTCACTCTACACCTCCATCCCCCACCAGGAGGGTCTTAAAGCCTTTTGTTTCCTCCTCGACTGCAGAACCAACCAATCCCCGTCTACTGATACTCTCCTCCGCCTAGCGGAGCTCGTCCTTACCCATAATAACTTTTTGTTTGACTCCTCCCATTTCCTCCAAATACAAGGCATAGCTATGGGCACTCGCATGGGCCCCAGCTATGCCTGCCTCTTTGTAGGGTACATCAAACAATCTTTGTTCGAGACGTACCAGGGCCCTATTCCCGAACTCTACCTCCGCGACATCGACGACTGCATTGGTGCTACCTCCTGCACCCATACTCAAGTCACTGACTTCATCCATTTCATCACTAACTTCCATCCGGCACTCAAATACACCTGGACTATTTCTGACATTTCCCTACCATTTCTAGACCTCACTATCTCCATCGCAGGTGATAGACTTCTGACTGACATCCACTATAAACCCACTGAGTCCCATGGCTATCTGGACTACACTTCTTCCCACCCTGCTTCCTGTAAGGACTCCATCCCCTACTCCCAAATCCTCCGTCTATGCCGCATTTGCACCTAGGATGAGGTGTTCCACACCAGGGCATCGGAGATGTCCTCATTCTTCAGGGAACGGGGGTTCCCCTCTTCTACTATAGACGAGGCTCTCACCAGGGTCTCTTCTATACCCCGTGACTCTGCTCTCACTCCCCATCCCCCACTCTTAACAAGGGCAGAGTCCCCTTTGTTCTCACCTTCCACCCCACCAGCCGTCACATACAACAAATATTCCTCCGACATATTCGCCACCTCCAACGGGATCCCACCACTCGCCACATCTTCCCATCTCCTCCCCTGTCTGCTTTCCGTAGAGACCGCTCCCTCAACTCCCTGGTCAATTCGTCCCTTCCCACCCAAACCACCGCCTCTCCTGGCACTTTCCCTTGCAACCGCAGGAAATGCTACACTTGTCACTTTACCTCCCCCCTTGACTCCATTCAAGGACCCAAGCAGTCTTTCCAGGTGCGGCAGAGGTTCACCTGCACCTCCTCCAACCTCATCTATTGCATCCGCTGCTCTAGGTGTCAGCTGCTCTACATCGGTGAGACCAAACTTAGGCTTGGCGATCGCTTCGCTCAACACCTCCGCTCGGTTCGCACTAACCAACCTGATCTCCAGGTGGCTCAGCACTTCAACTCCCCCTCCCATTCCGTATCCGACCTTTCTGTCCTGGGCCTCCTCCATGGCCAGAGTGAGGACCACCGTAAATTGGTGGAGCAGCACCTCATATTTCGCTTGGGCAGTTTACACCCCTGCGGTATGAACATTGACTTCTCTAATTTCAGATAGTCCTTGCTTTCTCCTCCCCTACCCAGCTCTCCTTCAGCCCATTCTCCGCCTCTTCCTTTCTTCTTCCTGCCGCCCCCCCCCCCCCCCCACCCTCACATCAGTCAGAAGAAGGGTCTCGACCCGAAACGTCGCCTATTTCCTTCGCTCCATAAATGCTGCCTCACCCTGCTGAGTTTCTCCAGCATTTTTGTGTACCTAGTATGCTTTCTATGGTGCATCTGTAGAAGTTTGTAAGTTTCTTCAGTCTCCTAAGAAAGTATAGGCGTTGGTGCGCCTTCTTGAATCTCCCAGCAATATGTTTCGTCCACGACAGATCATTAATAATATGTCAAAGAACATGGTGGCGCAGCGGTAGAGATCCTGCTTTACAGCGCTTGCAGCGCCGGAGACCCGGGTTCGATCCCAACTACAGGTGCTGCCTGTATGGGGTTTGTACGTTCTCCCCTTGACCTGTGTGGGTTTTCTCCGAGATTTTCGGTTTCCTCCCACACTCCAAAGACGTATAGGTATGTAGGTAAATTGGTTTGGTAAATGTAATAATTGTCCCTTGTGTGTGTATTGTCCCTATTGTCAATACGCTGGGATCGCTACTTGGCGCAGACCCTGTTTCCGCGCTGTATCTCTAAACTAAACTAAAAACTAAACATGAAGTTTTCAACCATTTCCACTTTGGCACCATTGATGCTGATTGGGGCATGTATTCCATGCTCCCTGAAGTTGATAACTAACTCTTTCATCTTACTTACAATGAGGGAGAGGTTGTTGTCCTGACACCATGTTAGCATCGGGTAATAAGAGTGGGATTGGGCTTATTGAGGAAAATGGGATTAGCGTAGCTAGGCATCTTAGTCGTCTTGGATTTGTTGGACCAAAGGCCCTGTTTCCATGCTGTATGAGTCTATGGCTGTATGTTGAGATTCAACATGTCTGTGGTTCAGTTGTCCAGAGCTTAGGCCGTAAACCAAGTGTGTGGACCACTGCAATGCCGCACCCATGTCAAAATGCAAGTCTAGGTATTGGGAGAATCCAACTCAATGTATTTACCGGAAAACAGTCAAGAAGTAAAGAAACTCTGATGGCAGTGGATCAAATTATCATGGGAGAATTTGCACGTGAAAAATTAGTCAAACTTATGCTCAGAAAGCAAATAATCAGAATTAGTTTAGTTTAGTTTAGTAATTAAGAAATAAATGTGGTCATTCAGAATTTCAATAGATGCATTCATAGAGAGATGAATTGATTGAACCCTCTTCAAAAAGAGGGGACAGAAATTCTCAGTGGGTTGATAAAGAGATCTTGGTGAAGCAAATAGATGTAATGTGCATATCCAAGGCATGATAAGAAAGACAAATGGTTAAAGATCAATTGATGGAAAATGACTCGAGGTAATTGAATCTCCGAAGTGTACAATTTGAAAAGCTGAAAGCTGACAACTGTGATAGGCTCTGTTTATATTAATTGGGAAGTTTCAAACAGTCCAATATTATCTGTGGCAGCCCCGTTCATTCAGGCTTCGACGGGATATCAAGCAGAAGAAAGGACTTCAATGTAATGTGATCAAGACACTTCTAATATTGGTGATTTCATTCAATGCCTTTAAAAGATAAAGATTGATGAAGTATGGCCACAAGAACTTACAGCAAAGAGCAATCTGCAAAAACATTCAAGGCAGAGAATAAGGTTGTGACAGGAATCAGGTGAAAATACTGGAAACATGCTACAGGTCTACAGTGTGTTACCCACCCACCACCTTCTGTGTAAAGACTTGCCCGCCCACCTCCTTTAAACTTTGCCCCTCTCTCCTTAATGCTATGCAATTTGGACTTTGACATTTCCACCCTGGGAAAAAGGTTCTGCCTGTCAACTCTATCCATGCCTCATAATTTTATATACAATTTTAATAGTACTTTTTAACCTTTCTATGCTCTCGTAATTTAATATACAATTTTAATTGTACATTTAACTCCCCTCTCCGAAGCTGCTGATTAGCAATAAGATTTATAAAAATCACAGCTTGAGGATATTTGGTTAGGTCTGACCCTCAAATAGTATGAACCGATGATAACATTTGATTAGTACGGGTGTCAGGGGTTATGGGGAGAAAGCAGGAGAATGGGGTTGAGAGGGAAAGGTAGATCAGCCATGATTGAATGGCGGAGTGGACTTGGCGGGCCGAATGGCCTAATTCTGTTCCTATCATGTTTGAACTTATGAATGATTACAAAGTAGCAGATCTCTTTCAATATCAAACTGTGCTAACTGGGAGATACTGGTTTACAAAAACCCCCACAAAGAGCTGGAGTAACTCAGCGGGTCAGGTAGCACGATCCTATCTGACCCGCTGAGTTACTTCAGCACTTTGTGTGCTGTCTTGGAATCTGATATGTGGATAGCTGGAGAATAATTCTGATAGTCCAGTATACTCAAGTACGAGCCTTGCCCCAGACACTCTCTCTTCTCCACTCTTCCATCAGGCAAGATGTACAGAAGTGTGAAAATGCATACCTCCAGGTTCGGGACTAGTTTTTTCCCAGCTGTGCATCTTCCTATCATGTGCATCTAAACCATCTTATCAGAGAGTGACGCTGAGCTACTGAGTCACTCAAGCACTCTGTGTCTACCTTTGGTATAACTACTTTGGTTCCGTCTTCACTAAGGAAGACATAAATAATCTGCTGGAAATAGCAGGGGGTCAAAGGAGATGGAGGAACTGAGTGAAATCCAGGTTAGTCGGGAAGTGGTGTTGGGTAAATTGAATGGATTAAAGGCCGATAAATCACCAGGGCCAGATAGGCTGCATCCCAGAGTACGTAAGGAAGTAGCTCCAGAAATAGTGGATGCATTAGTGATAATTTTTCAAAACTCTTTAGATTCTGGAGTAGTTCCTGAGGATTGGAGGGTAGCAAACGTAACCCCACTTTTTAAGAAGGGAGGGAGAGAGAAAACGGCGAATTACAGACCAGTTAGTCTAACATCGGTAGTGGGGAAACTGCTAGAGTCAGTTATTAAAGATGGGATAGCAGCACATTTGGAAAGTGGTGAAATCATTGGACAAAGTCAGCATGGATTTACGAAAGGTAAATCGTGTCTGACGAATCTTATAGAATTTTTCGAGGATGTAACTAGTAGAGTGGATAGGGGAGAACCAGTGGATGTCTTGTATCTGGACTTTCAGAAGGCTTTCGACAAGGTACCACATAAGAGATTAGGATACAAACTTAAATCACACGGTATTGGGGGTTCAGTATTGATGTGGATAGAGAACTGGCTGGCAAACAGGAAGCAAAGAGTAGGAGTAAACGGGTCCTTTTCACAATGGCAGGCAATGACTAGTGGGGTACCGCAAGGCTCAGTGCTGGGACCCCAGCTATTTAAAATTTATATTAATGATCTGGACGAGGGAATTGAAAGCAACATCTCCAAGTTTGCGGATGACACTAAGCTGGGGTGCAGTGTTAGCTGTGAGGAGGATGCTAGGAGACTGCAAGGTGACTTGGATAGGCTGGGTGAGTGGGCAAATGTTTGGCAGATGCAGTATAATGTGGATAAATGTGAGGTTATCCACTTTGGTGGCAAAAACGGGAAGGCAGACTATTATCTAAATGGTGGCCGATTAGGAAATGGGGAGATGCAGCGAGACCTGGGTGTCATGGTACACCAGTCATTGAAAGTAGGCACGCAGGTGCAGCAGGCAGTGAAGAAAGCGAATGGTATGTTGGCCTTCATAGCAAGAGGATTTGAGTATAGGAGCAGGGAGGTTCTACTGCAGTTCTACAGGGTCTTGGTGAGACCACACCTGGAGTATTGCGTACAGTTTTGGTCTCCAAATCTGAGGAAGGAAATTATAGCCATAGAGGGAGTGCAGAGAAGGTTCACCAGACTGATTCCTGGGATGTCAGGACTTTCATAAGAAGAAAGACTGGATAGACTTGGCTTATACTCACTAGAATTTAGGAGATTGAGAGGGGATCTTATAGAAACGTACAAAATTCTTATGGGGTTGGACAGGCTAGATGCAGGAAGATTGTTCCCGATGTTGGGGAAGTCCAGGACAAGGGGTCACAGCTTAAGGATAAGGGGGAAATCATTTAAGACCCAGATGAGGAAATACTTTTTCACACAGAGAGTGGTGAATCTCTGGAACTCTCTGCCACAGAGGGTAGTTGAGGCCAGTTCATTGGCTATATTTAAGAGGGAGTTAGATGTGGCCCTTGTGGCTAAGGGGATCAGTGGGTATGGAGTGAAGGCAGGTACGGGATACTGAGTTGGATGATCAGCCATGATCATATTGAATGGCGGTGCAGGCTCGAAGGGCCGAATGGCCTACTCCTGCACCTATTTTCTATGTATCTATGTATCTATGTATTTACCAGCATCTGCAGTTCTTTGTTTCTACATAATATATCATTTACTTATTTCCTTGAATTGGTGTTTCCTGATCATTGAGCACCCCCCCCCCCCCCCCCCACTATCGTGGAAATAGCTGTTTGGTAGTGTAGCATTGAGAATATAGAATGAAATTCAGTCTCTCATGCCTCCTTGACCCTCCAACTAGATTGAGACTGATCTGCTCTGTGGTCCCATTTACCTGCTTTAGCTCCAAAGGCCCTGACAAAACCAATCACGTTTTTGTTGTCCCAGTAACCACAGTTCCTTGGCAGAGAATACTTCACATTTTCACCACCATTTGTGTGAAGAATGCTTGCTGATTTCACTTCTGAACGCTTTGCCTCTAATTGTAAGCTCGTATCATTTTTTCTCAACCAGAGAGAACAGTTTTCTCCTTGTCCACTGCCAGGTTCATTGGTCATTTTAAATACCATGATTGTGTCATTCCCTTACTCTTCCACACTCAGGAACAACCCTCAAAGGGTTAAAGCAGAGCAACAACCCAGTCGAGATGGGGACACCATGCCACTCCAATACAATGCATCTCCAAGACTTCTCTCTGTGTACCATGTGTACATAGGGCATCACAGCAACGGAACAGGCCCTTTGGCCCACAATGTTTGTGCTGAACACGATGCCAATCTAAACTGATCTCATCTGCCTGTACATGATCCATATCCCTCCATTCCCTACATATCCATGTGCCTTTCTCAAAGGCTCTTGAATGTCACTATCGTATCTGCCTCCACCACCATCCCTGGCAACCCATTCCAGGCACCCACCACCCTCTGTGTAAAGACTTGCCCTCCCACCTCCTTTAAACTTTGCCCCTCTCTCTTTAATGCTATGCAATTTGGACTTTGACATTTCCACCCTGGGAAAAAGGTTCTGCCTGTCAACTCTATCCATGCCTCATAATTTTATATACAATTTTAATTGTACATTTAACTCCCCTCTCCGAAGCTGCTGATTAACAATAAGATTTATAAAAAATGACAGCCTCATTTGTTAATTGGAATCATAGAGCACGGAAACATGTCCTCCACCGCCTCCTCGATGCCCCATCTAAGCTAATCCCATTTGTCTGCGTGTGGCCCATATCCATTGAAACCTTTCCCATACATGTATCTGTCCAGGTGTCTTTTAAATGCTGTTACAGTATTGGCAGCTCGTTCCATACACCCACCACCCTCTGAGTGAATTGTCATTGAAAAAACCTTGTCATTTCCGAGTCTGAAATTTCATCAAGGCAAAATCAAAAATATTCAACATTCCTTGGTGGTACAATTTCTTCTGTTATTTTCTACTCATTAACCAGATAGACCCCAGCGTAATCTTTGCCCCGAGCTGGGATTGAATCTGGATTTATGACACTGGTCTGAAATTGACAAATAGAATATTAAGAAAAGAGCACGGCCTCTTTGAGTAAAGGAAATAAAAGCACAAGGAAATAAGTCCCTCTCCTTAAATAGAAATTCATCCTACTGCAAATTCACCTCATTCTAGTTGTTGCAACAGTGCACAATCCCATTATAATCACATTGGAAGGATGATCCCAGAATGAGCCCTTTGCATGGTTATATTTATAGTCCTTGGGAAATTGACTGAGAAAGTATAAAGAGAGAGATAGTGTTCTCCATGGATGGGCATACCCACACTTCAGGCATTGATTAGATGATACCTTGGTATCTTTGCCCAGAGCAAACATATCTGGTTCACGCATTACAATGTTCAGGTATTGCTTTCCCTGGCTTCATCATGGTTTCTGGAATGTATTCAAATCCCCAGAAGACTCATTGTCCCAGATTGTGTTCTCATAATTGTCTCGTTCTTGTCCACGAGCATGAAAACTCCTTCAGAAGTTAGTCGTGTCCCATGGATTTCGGTAGTTGAAGCCCCAGGTGCCAAGTACAATCTGCACTCCTCCTAACGTTGTGTGACATTAAATTCGAATGGATTTGGACAAGTTTCAATTGCACATTCTTTCTTCCTGGTGTCCACGCGGAGGGTTGAGTGTAGCGTCGTCAATGAGCACAAGTCTGGTTCACTTTGAATGAAGGGCTTTCCTCTGACTGTGAGCCGTAACAAAATTAAGCAAACACATGTGGTCAGGAGTCAGGGCCTGGGGGGAAATGCAGAGTGAGTCTGTAACCGAGGAAATGTTGGCATTATTGGACTATCGTCAGCTTTGTTAGTTCCACTGGACATAACAACTTCAGGCTTAGGGAGGGGAGGGATGGTGGGAGGGGCATTTACTTCATTTCCCTCTCGTCAAATGTATGCGAAAGATTCAAGGATTGAATTCGATCAGGACATGACCACTCTTATGGTCACTCCTAGATGTACCATTCATAGAGCCATAGTCATACAGCATGGAAACAGGTCCTTGGCCCTAACCCCATCTACACGAATCCCACCTGCCCACAGTTAGCCCAAACCATCTAAACTTTTCCTATCCATGTAACTGTCCAATTAACTTTCAAATGATGTTATAGTACATGTCTCAACTACCACCTTTGGCCACTCATTCCGTATACCCACCATCCTCTTATGTGCAAAAGCTGCTCCTCGGGTTCCTATTAACCCAATCTTATAGAAACGTACAAAATTCTTATGGGGTTGGACAGGCTAGATGCAGGAAGATTGTTCCCGATGTTGGGGAAGTCCAGGACAAGGGGTCACAGCTTAAGGATAAGGGGGAAATCCTTTAAGACCGAGATGAGGAAAAACTTTTTCACACAGAGAGTGGTGAATCTCTGGAACTCTCTGCCACAGAGGGTAGTTGAGGCCAGTTCATTGGCTATATTTAAGAGGGAGTTAGATGTGGCCCTTGTGGCTAAAGGGATCAGGGGGTATGGAGAGAAGGCAGGTACGGGATACTGAGTTGGATGATCAGCCATGATCATATTGAATGGCGGTGCAGGCTCGAAGTGCCGAATGGCCTACTCCTGCACCTATTTTCTATGTATCTATGTATCTATGTAAAACATTCCCCTTTGACCTTAAACCTATGACTTCTGGTTCATGACTCCCCTACTCTGTGTGAAAGTCTCTCTGCATCTACCACAACTTCAAAACAAATCCACAACTTCATTCCCACCTCCTCGCGTATAACCTATTCGAACCCCTCCAATCTGACTTTCGCCCCCTCCATAGCACAGAAACTGCTCTCCTCAAAGTCCTCAATGACCTCCTTACCTCTGCTGACACTGGCTCCCTCAATATCCTCATCCTCCTCGACCTGAGTGCAGCCTTCGATACCGTCAACCACAACATCCTGCTCACCAGACTTAGGGACCTTGGCATTGAAGGTTCTGCACTCAGCTGGCTCCGTTCCTACCTTTCCAACCGATCCCACTTCATCTCTCTCCATAACCACACCTCTGCCACAGCCACTGTCACTCAAGGCGTTCCCCAAAGCTCCGTTCTTGGTCCCCTCCTCTTCATCATCTACATCCTCCCCCTTGGTCATATACTCTGTCACTTCAACCTGGACTTCCACTGCTATGCTGATGACACCCAGATCTATCTCAGCACCAAGTCCCCCCACCACCCCCCTCTCTCCCATATCAACTCCTGCCTATCAGCCATCAAATCTTGGATGCAACTCAACTTCCTTAAATTAAACAGTAGCAAAACAGAATTTCTCCTCATTGGCTCCAAATCAACACTCACTAAAATTAACAACCCCACTCTCACTATTGACGGCACCACTGTCTCCCCATCTCCTCAGGCACGCAACCTTGGCGTGATCTTTGACTCAACCCTCTCCCTTGAGCCTCACATCCGCCATGTTGTCAAAACATCATTTTTTCACCTCCGCAACATTGCCAAAATCAGATCCTCTCTCACACCCCCCGCTGCTGAAAGACTCATCCATGCCTTCATCTCCTCCCGACTGGACTACTGTAACTCTCTTCTCTTTGGAATCAATTCCAGCAGCATCAACCGACTCCAACTGGTCCAGAATGCAGCCGCTCGACTCATTACCCACACCAAATCCTGGCACCACATCACCCCAGTTCTCAAAGAACTTCACTGGCTTCCCATTTCCCACCGGATCACCTACAAAATCCTGGTCCTCACCTACAAAGCCCTCAACAACTTGGCCCCCCCTTATCTCACTGACCTCCTCTCCCCCTACCAACCCTCACGGTCCCTCAGATCCACATCAGCAGGTCTCCTCTCCACTCCGAAATCAAACCTCTGCACTTTTGGAGGCAGAGCCTTCTCCAGGGCAGCTCCCAGGCTCTGGAATTCCCTCCCACAACCGGTCCGAAATTCTGAGTCCCTCACCATCTTCCAGTCCCGCCTCAAGACCCATCTCTTCACCTCTGCATACCCTTAGTCCCATGTTCCCCTCCCCTTTGCATCTCTGTCTTACTGCTCTATTTTGTTTTGTTTATTCTTGACTGTCAATGTAAAGCGACTTTGAGTCCTGAAAAGCGCTATATAAATAAAATCTATTATTATTATTATTACCCTGTCCATTCCTCTCTTGATCTTATACACCTTGATAATCTCATACACCTCTATGTTCACCTCATGATCTTATAGACCTTAATTCCTGTCACTTCCTCACCAACCTATGGCAAAAACACTCCCACTTAGCTGACGATAGACACAAAAAGCTGGAGTAACTCAGCGGGGCAGGCAGCATCTCTGGAGAGAAGGAATGGGTGATGTTTTGGGTCGAGACCCTTCTTCAGACTCAATGGGAATGAGTGTTTGAAGACCCAGCATCAAGTGCATGGGTGACCACCATCCTCCTACATGCATTGAAACTTATAAAAGGTATCTCCAACGTCGAGTCCCTTCTTCGGACTCTTAGCTGACAATGTACTGACAACATGTGCCCCGCCCCCACCCCTACCCCCATCTCCCTCCCCTCCAACACTCCATCTGCGCTGCTTGAGGATGTTCAAAGCCTTGATGATGTTGTGTTTGGTCGAGGAATGAACATTGCCATTGGCTTGGACGTTCGAAAAACCTGCTGATGCTGCAAATCAGAAAACATCTGTCTGCAGATAACATTGGTTCAGTGGAAGGAAATACTGAGTGAACACTTCAAGATGAGGACTCTTTGTGAGAACTGAGAGCGGCTCACCGATTCTAGCAGTGGATTGGAAGAAGCTTGCCAGTTTGGGAAGACCTCCTCTGATGTTGGAGATACCTTATATAAGTTTCAATGCATGTAGGAGGATGGTGATCACCAATGGTCTGTGGCCATTCATTCCCATGGCCAACCATAGACAGTACTGGCTGATGAAGGTATATTTTTTTGCTGAAAATTATCTTCGTGGAGAGGTGGTTCCCAAGATATGGGGACCGATCCATTTTGACCAGGGCTTCATCATATATGTTGACTGCCAATGGATGGTGCTGTGCAATGAAAGAATCAACAATGTAAGGCTTGGCCTCTGAGGGTACACTGGAGAGTGAAGACCAAGATCTTGTTTCTGGAATGAAACTGATGTAGGTTGCATAATCTCTCTCTCATCTTGTAGATTAGTTCCACTCATGTAAGGAGTTTGTCAGATGTGAGGTGAAGTATTGTCACGAGGAAGGTTTGGAAGATGGCTGATGTGATGGCAGTGCTTTTCTTGACCCAAGTATGCATCGTGATTGGACCCATAATAGACCTATTGATGATAGATACATTCTATATTTGAGGTGAAATGTGGAATGTCTTGAAGGAGAACATCTTAATAAGGCAGTGACCTCAGGGTAACAGGTTTAAATCCAACTCATCTCTAATTGCCACCCAACTGCAATGTAATATTATCCTTTCCCAAGACCAGATTTTAAATGCTCAATATTTTGAGGTTGCTAAATTAATGATAGGTCACCTTCTTCATCAGGGGCGACACAGTGGCGCAGCGGTAGAGTTGTTGCCTTAGGGCGCTAGTGACCCGGGTTCGGTCCTGACTATGGATGCTGTTTGTACATTCTCCATGTTGCCACGTGGGTTTTTTTTCTGGGTACTCTGGTTTCCTCCCAGAGTACCCTCTTGTTGCAAAGGCATACAGGGTTGTAGGTTAATTGGCTTCGGTAAATTGTCCCTAGTGTGTAGGATAGAACTAGCGTAGGGGTATCGCTGGTTGGCACGGACTCAGTGGGCCGAAGGGACTGTTTCTGTGCTGTGTCTCTGAAGAAATGACTTGTTGCAATTGCCAGAATTTGGAAAGAGTAAGACGTAGGATTACTTTGTGGCTTTGTCTCTATTATCGGCTTTCAGTCTGAAAGCATTACAATTAGAAATGAATTCTTTAATTAGAGAGTTTGATCAAGAAAACCTAGGCCAATAATGTTTTATAATGAAATTGAAATTCTATTTGTGGATATCGTCGCCACCTCTGGTAAAAAAATAACGTGATTGGAAAACAATCCTGAGATCTTAGGGCAGCACACTGGTGCAGCAGGTGGAACTGTTATCTCACCGTGTCAGAACCTGTTAGATCCTGACCTTGGGTGCTGTCTGTGTGGAGTTTGCACGATCTACTTGTGACCACAAGGGTTTCCTCCGGGTGCTTCGGTTTCCTCCCACATCCCAAAGACGTGAGAGTTTGTAGGTTAATTGGTCTCTGTAAATTGCCCCTAGTGTGTAGAGAGTAGATGAGAAAGGGGGATAACATAGTAAGCCAGAGATCGATGTGTGGTGTACATCGATCCATCACCACACTTTCTCTAAACTACACTAAACCAGCCTTTCACTGGGATAATTTTTTTGCTAAAACTTTTTGTAAAAACGGGCAGTGATGATTCTGTCTGAGACGGCTTCTGACTGGCGCTGGAGGCTTCAAGGAGGTCTGATTGGCAACCTCTGAGTTATGTGGAGGGTGGCAGGTGGCTGCCTAGCAGAATCAGCAGATGACAGGTGACAGAGCCAACCTGCTAGAGCAACCCGTGCCAAGCCAAGCTGTGGGATGGAAGGAAATAAAATCCCCACACAGACTATTGATGGCAACGTGCGGAGGATCAGAAGTGTTTGCAGAGCTTTGAGCCATTTCCTATCTCCTGCTGCTTCAATCCATGGTTGTTAATATTGAGGTGACTCGTATTTCCCAGGTGGAGGAAAGGACAATCTCAACCTTTTACGAGGTGGCTCTCTGGAGGATATAGCAAATTAAATTGTATCCTTTAGGCTTGATCATTTGTTCAACAGTGTTGGGGGTCGCAGATGATGGATGGCACATTACTTTCCACTTGGGTCTGACTCCTCCTGTTCGTCTTGGCCCTGCCGCTGTTGCTTGGAGGTGGCTACGTGGAAGCTTTCTTCTCGTGCATAACCATGGAGAATATCCATGGAACGCCCGACTCAGAAAGTATGAGACTTTGAACCTAGTAGTTATATTCACAGGTACACCAGGCATCTGACCCAGTCTGAAGAAGGGTCCCAACCCAAAACCCCTTGCATGTGGACCCGGTGGGCTGTTCTGGGCATTCTGTACTGACTGGGGCGATTGTGTTTATGTACGGGGATAGTCTTGCAGATCTGTACGCAAAAAATGTACTTCACTCTACCTAGTACATGTGACAATAAAGAAAGCATTAACCATTGACCATATAAAGGTCAAGGGGAAGCAGTATGATTCAATTCAATTCAATTCAATCTTTAATTGTCATTGTGCAGTGTACAGTACAGAGACAACGAAATGCAGTTAGCATCTCACCTGGAAGAGCGAACTTAGGAATAATGAGCAGTAAAATATATATATGTACAGCAGTATCAGTAGTGCAATTTTTCTGGGGGAAGGAGAGTCCGGGGGGGGGAGGGGAGGGGGGTGACTGGCAATCACCGAGGTGCAGAGTTCAGTAGTGTAACAGCCGCAGGGAAGAAGCTGTTCCTGAACCTGCTGGTTCGGCAACGGAGGGACCCGTAGCGCATCCCGGATGGGAAGAGGGTAAACAGTCTGTGGCTGGGGTGAGAGCAGTCCATGACTATGTTGCGTGCCCTTCGCAGACATCGCTTGCTTTGGACAGACTCAATGGAGGGGAGTGAGGAACCGGTGATGCGTTGGGCGGTTTTCACCACCCTCTGCAGTGCTTTCCGGTCGGAGACAGAGCGGTTGCCATACCATACTGTGATACAGTTGGTAAGGATGCTCTCGATGGTGCAGAGGTAGAAGTTCACCAGAATCTGAGGAGACAGATGGACCTTCTTTAGTCTCCTCGGGAAGAAGAGACGCTGGTGAGCCTTCTTGACCAGTGTTGATGCATTGTGGGTCCAAGCGAGGTCATCAGAGATGTTGACGCCCAGAAACCTGAAGCTGGAAACACGTTCCACCTCCGTCCCTATAAATAGATAAAGGCTCCTACTGTAGAAACAGCAAACTGCAGATGCTGGTTTACACAAAAGGACAATGTGATGGAGTAACTCAGCGGGTCAGGCAATGTCTCTGGAGAATATGGATAGGTGACGTTTCAGGTCGAGTCCCTTCTCAGACTGAAGAATGGTCCCAATCCAAATCATCACCTATCCATGTCCTCCAGAGATGTTGCCTGACCCATTGAGTTACTTTGTGTGTTGCATCGGTGAATGCTGTGCGCATAATCAGTTACTTTGACCCACAGTGGCTATTGTAGAGAAGACCAGACGCGCATCTTAAAAACGAGTTCCTCTAACAATGTGGTCTTCAGTCAGGATTACACAGTAATTTCAGCATCCTAGATGATGCTCTGAAGTTCTGCAGTGGAGCACTGAAACATGAGAGGTGCGTCTCATGAACTACGCTTTAGAAACAGTAAAATAATGACGACTTCACGGCAAATGTATAAATACCATTGCAAGGACAACACAAGCTCTGATGGTTAACCTGGCCTCCCCTCAACTATAGGGACGGTCCACAACATCTTACTAAACTACCTCAGTAAGGTTAATCAAATCCATTGTTCATTTGCTTATCCAACTAATAACATGTAGCAATAAGGTGCGACAGGTAGGCTTTGAGTAGAGTTCAGGTGTATGAGTAAGGGAGGAATTCATTGACCTTTGCTCGAGGAGATGACCACTCAATGCGATTCATCTGACCCCTGACTTATTAATAGACCGATTCTGGGACCTTTCCCACTACTCTACTCTCTAAAAATCTTCCCAATTCCTTCCGCAGTCCATTGTGAAGGATTTGTTTAGGAAAAGCCGAGCCCTAATGTGAATTTCTCTTGGATTTTCAACATGACCATCATTGGACCTTACAATGAGGATGCATCAAGCAAATCCCAACCCTGGGTCTAAACATTGCAGCTGGTGAAAGCATCATCCCTGCATTAACCCAGTGAAATCCCACAATAACTTTGTTGTTATGAAATCACCTCTCATTCTTGTAAACTGAAGAGAGTAGAGACCCGGACTACATAATATTTTCCCATAGGATAATCCCACTTTTCAGGATTCAATCTGGTGAACCTTTGTTGTACCTCCTACATATCAAGGACATCCCAGACACCAGACCTGTAAACAATATTCCAGATGTGGTATCATCAGCACTCTGCGGAATTGGAGCACAGCTTCTTTTTTCTTCCACATAAATATACTAGCAATAAAGTCCAGCTTACCATTTGCTGAACTTTCAGGTGAACTTTCAGTGATTCTTGGGTAAGAACACACAAGTTCCTTTGTACACCAACAATTTTCAATCTCTTGTCCGTAAAAAAAATGCTCCTCTTCTATTTTCTCTATCAAAGTTGATGACCTCACATTTTACCACCTAACATTTCATCCCTGCCCTGTACTATAAGCTTTTCCATATCCTCATGAAACTCCACACATCTTTCTTACAACTCTCACCGTTACCAGCTCAACCGTGTAAGTATTCATCTTGGAAAGAGACTTAGAAACAAGGGTGTGCCCAGTGTGGTCGACTGGGGGATTACTAGAGATGGGCCTCCAATATCTTCAAGAATGAACATATATGCATGGATATACTAAGTATTTGGCTTCGCTGGAATAAATTTCAAAGTGATACATTTTTGCACAAACGTATGCTGTTGTTGACTTTCCTCCTTGTTCCCAGAGTAGAGACGAGAGATTGGTTCTACTTCTTTCGTCTAGTTTAGTTTAGTTTAGAGATACAACATGGAAACAGGCCCTTCGGCCCACCAAGTCTGTGCCAACCAGCAATCATCGCGCACTGACACTACCTTACACCCACTAGGACAATTTACAATTATACCAAGCTAATTAACCTACAAACCTACATGTCTTTGGAGTGTGGGAGGAAACCGAAGATCTCGGAAGAAACCCACGCGGTCAGGGGGAGAACGTACAAATCCGTACAGGCAGCACCCGTAGTCGGTATCGAACCCGGGTTTCCGGTGCCTGCAAGTTCTCCCTTTGACCAGCGTGGGTTTTCTCCGGGAGCTCCAGTTTCCTCCCACACTCCGAAGACGTACAGGTTTGTATGTTAATTGGCTTGGGTAAAATTGTAAATTGTCCCTAGTGTGCGTAGGATAGTGTTAGTGTATGGGATCGCTGGTCAGCGTGGACTCAGTGGGCCGAAGGGCCCGTTTCCACACTGTATCTCTAAACTAAACTAGAGGAGACTCCAGAGCATGTTTGTCCTGTAGCTGCCCCTATTGCTTAACCTTTAATGCCCACACTAACGGTTTTAAGGCAGGTTTTGCCCTTGTCCACATCCTAAATGGCCAACTGTTGGCATGCACTATTTATAAAACAAATTAAACGGAGAGGACAATTAATTAATTACATTACAGACACTGCATGTGATTCACTTATCAAAAGTCAGATATCATAAATCAGTCTAAAAATTAATGAGGCCATTTAGCTGCTGAGGTATTTAATTAAGTACAGAGGCTTTTTATCTCTGCTCATTTTACACAATGTCGAGAGTCCTGGCATTTAAATTTGTTGCCTCAGTTTGACATATAGCTTTTCAGGCACTTGAGTTCCAAGTTGTTGTGATTCAGGGTTTAACACAGAGTGATCCGTAACAGCTCTGTCTGTTATATGAGGCCCTTTGGGAACAACGGTCAGGTTTTTATATAAAAAAATCATAACTACAGCAGTTCTTGGTTATTACATGTTCAGTGTATAGATTTTCTTTCATTGCATTCTCTTCTTGTTTCCGTTTTCTTCCCTTTTGTATGAAACATTAACCCAAGGCTGTCTGCTCTTCCAGTTGTTCGTGAATCAGGAATGTAATGCTGGGGCTCTACAAGGAACTGGTCAGACCGCATTTGGAATATTGCGAGCAGTTTTGGGCCCCATATCTGAGGAAGGATGTGGGGTATATCTGATATACCCCCATATCACCTCATATCTGTTGGAGAGAGTCCAAGGGAGGCTTACAAGAATGATCCCAGGAATGAATGGGTTAACATTCCGCGGGGCTGACTTACTTACCATCACCCGGCGGGGTCACAACATCGGAGGCCTGGATCGCCTCAGCGCAGAGGGAGAGCAAGGAGAGAAGAGACAAAGACTTTAAGACTTTTGCCTTCCATCACAGTGAGGAGGTGCCTGGTGAACTCACTGTGGTGGATGTTAAATTTGTGTTTATTGTGTGTTTTTGTTATTTTTTATTATATGTATGACTGCAAGGCAATGAAATTTTGTTCAGACCGAAAGGTCTGAATGACAATAAAGGATACTTTTTTTACTTTGAACATATGATGCGTGTTTGACGGCACTGGGCCTGTACTCGCTGGAGTTTAGAAGGATGAGGGGACACCTCATTGAAACTTACCAAATAGTGAACGGCTTGGATAGAGTGGATGTGGAGAGGATGTTTCCACTGGGTGGGAGAATCTAGAACCAGAGGCCATAGCCTCAGAATAAACGGACTTGCCTTTAGAAGAGGGATGTCTTTAGTCAGGCAGAGATGAATCTGTGGAACTCATCGCTGCGGATGACTGTGGAGGCCGTCAATGGATATTTTTAAGGCGGAGATGGGCAGATTCTAGATTAGTACAGGTGTCAGGGGTTATGGGGAGAAGGCAGGAGAATGGCGTTGAGAGGGAAAGACAGATCAACCAAGATTGAATGGCGGAGTAGACTTGATGGGCTGAATGTCATAATTGTGCTCCTGTAACTTATGAATTATGAATCACCCACATTACAATTTCACAGTGGTTGTCCTCAGTGTAATGTACCCGATAATATAGATTCTTCAAACATCTGAAACTCAGATTAGCAGCTCATTACCAGATAGTGGGACCTTACTGTGTGCAAATTGGCTGTCTTGTTTCCTGCATTTCAACTTTAAGGAACACTTAAAATGTTCCAATGGATCTGAAGCCATTTGGGATATTCTAAAAGATACAAGCAAGATGTTATCTTTATACTGCAGAGATACAGCACAGAAAGAGACCTTCAAACTATCATTAGTCAGACTTTATCTTGCACTAAAGATTATTCCCTTTATCCTGTATCTTTACACTGTGCACGACTTGATTGTAATCATATATAGTCTATATAGCTATATAGCTATGGTCCATCTCACCAGAAACCTAACCTCATCCCTTCACAATGACGTGATGATCAGGAAAGCGCATCAACATATTTACTTTGAAGTTACAAGAAACCGTGGATGGCACGATGGCGCAGCGGGTAGAGCTGCTGCCTCACAGCACCAGAGACCCGGGTTCGATCCAGACTACAGGGGCTGTCTGTATGGAAATTGTACATTCTCCCCCTGACCTGTGTGGGTTTTCCCCGGGAGCTCCAGCTTCCTCCCACACTCCAAAAATTGTAAATTGCCCCTAGTGCGCAGGATAATGTTAGTGTGCGGGGATCGCTGGTCAGCACGGACTTCGTGGGCCGAAGGGCCTGTTTCCGCGCTCTAAACTAAACTGCGGATGCAGTGCTGGAGGAACTCAACGAGTCAGCGTCTAAAAGGTATGTGCATAGCAATCTGTGGGGTGAATTTGTGGAATGGTCTGGAACAGGAGATACAACTTAGCACAAACAGAATTCAGTTAAAAAAGATGTACAAAAACACTTTTTTTAAAGGATGCTTAATGGGATGCTGATAGGTGATTGTGAGTGGGATATTTGTTATACTGATTGTATTGGGAAGGGTGATTATAGGGTGATGCGTTGTATATATGACTAAGAGATACTGTATAATATATGAGGGGGGTTTTCTTTTCTTTTTTCTTTTTTTCTCTCTTTTTTTGTATGGCTTTGTAAATATTTGATTAGTGTATAAATGTAAATAATTTGGTGTACATATGGTGTACATATCGATGCTAAATTTGTATAAGATTTGTATAGGCAGTTGAATAAGGGGTGGGAATTAATAAGCTTTGGCTTCCTCCTGCTTCTTTTCGGACACATACGATTTCATTTATTTATAGATATTGTTTATGACACTTTATAAATATTCTTGTTTTGTTTTTTGTATGCTGTTTCACACTTGCTTTTTATTCTGTTATTCTGTTAGAAATAAAGAATTAAATAATAAATAATAATGGCAGAGATAGACCCAGAATGCTGGAGTAACTCAGCAGGACAGGCATCATGTCTGGAGAGAAGGAACGGGTGACATTTTGGGTCGAGACCCTTCTTCAGAGGATACACGAGCTTGAACGCTGAGATGTCTCGACTTAAGAACAGCTTCTTCGCCACTGCCAATGTAATCCTGAACCGGTCACCTCTTCTCTACTCCCTTCCTGGAGCCGGTGCCACATATTCCACCTCACTCAGTTCTTCCGTTATTGTACTGAAGTATTTATTTTACGCTACTTCAGATTGCTCTACAATCGTTGCACGTTCTGCTGTTTTGCATCCGTTATTATTTTTATCGTTGTACCTATCATTACCATGTATACTGTTTACTCTGCGAGCTTCATGAGAACAAGGAATTTCATTACACCCTGGTGTATATGACAATAAACTATTCTGAATCTGAAACAGGAATTATGTTGGCCTTTATAACAAGAGTACTTGAATACATGATTAGATTTGTCTTGCTCCAATTAAATAGATTTCCAGTGAGACCACATCTGGAATATTGTACACAGGAACGATATACTAGTGATGGATGGAGTGCAGTGAAAGTTCACCAGATTGGTTTTTGGGTTGGCGGGTCTATCATGTGGGCAGATATTAAGCAGGCTGGGCCTATTCTCTCAAACGTTTAGAAGAGTGAAAGGTGAGCTTATTGAAACATACAAAATTAGAAAGGGAATTGATAGTTTCCTCTGGCTGAGATGTCTGGTATCAAATGTCACCGTCTCGGAGTAAGGAATTAGCCATTCAGATCAGAGACAAGAGAAGCTCTCTGCACCCAGTTAGAACATAGAGAAGTGCAGCTCAGGAACAGGCCCTTCAACCCACAATATCCATGGCGAACACGATGTCAAGTAAACCTAATCTCCTCTGCCCTACACATGATCCATATCCCTCCTATCTAAAAACCTCTTAAATGTCACTATTGTATCTTCTTCCACCGCCACCCTTGGCAGCACACTCCAGGCACTCATCAGACTCTGTCAAAATCTTGCCCCACACATCTCTTTTAAACTTTGTGTTGGAAGGAACTGCAGATGCTGGTTGACACTAAAGATAGATACAAAATGCTGGAGCAGCTTAGCAGGACACGCAGCATCTCTGGAAGAGAAGGAATGGGTGATGTTTCAGGTTGAGACCCTTCTTTGAGACCATTGTACATATCCTAGACCATTGTAGATTTCCTTGAACATTGTCTGCTTTGATCTGTCCTTTTCACACCTTACATTCTCTTTGTACCCTTCCATATCTCCAGTTTCCCTCTCCCCTGATTCTCAGTCTGAAGTCGAGTCTCTACCCGAGACGTCACCCATTCCTTTGCTCCAGAGATGCTGCCTGTCCCACTGAGTTACTCCAGCATTTTGTGTCTATCCTTTAAACTTTGCCCTCCTTACCTTAAAGCTATGTACTCTTGACTTTTCCTCCCTGGGAAAAAGGTTCTGACTGTCTACCCCCTCTGTGCCTCACATCATTTTATATATTCCAGCAGGTCTCCCCTCAGCCTCCGACACGCCGGAGAAAACAATCAAACCGATCGTTATAGCTAAAGATCCTCAGATCCCGGTAGCATTCTGATAAACCTCTGCTGCACCCTCTTCAAAGCCTCGACGTCCTTCCTGTAATGGGGCGATCAGAGCTGCACACAATACTCCAAAAGCAGCTTAACCAAGGTCCTATAAAGTTGCAGCATGACATCCTGACTTATAATGAGTGTTGATAGTGATTTGGGGAATTCTCCATTGAAGAGGGCTATGGAGATTCAGTTGCTGAGTGTATTCAAGACAGAAATCAATAGATTTTTTAGATAATTAAGAGAATAACAGGATTAGCAGAGGATTATCGCAGCGAGATAAAAGATCAGCTGTGGTTTTGTGATCGGCAGAGTGGGATAATGGGCCAACTGACTCGTATTCCAGACTTATCGATCGGTCTGGTCTCAACGTGAATTCAGGAAGAGCATTGGCGTCCCTCAGAACTCCACTGTTGAGGTAAGTAAAGTCTCTCCATCCAGTTCGGCATTATAACCAGCCAGGGTTGAAATTAATGAGAAAATCCTTTGTCAGCCAGTGCTCACAATAGTACAGTAGTTAAGCCATGCTATTGATCATGAGACATTTGAACAGATCCCAGCAGGACGGTTAGGTTATTCAAATGTAAACAATTACACATAAGTCTTGAATATAAATCTTGCCTCAATAAGGCTGACCATGAAACTATTGGATTGTGGCGAAGTTGCTTCTGGTTCAGTCTAGCATTTTAGACTACTTGCAGGCGGCACTGTGGCATAGCTGGGAGAGCTACTGCCTCACAGCATCAGAGACCCGGGTTTGATCCTGACCTTGGGTGCTGTCTGTGTGGAGTTTGCATGTTCTCCCTGTGACCACATAATGAAACAGAAAATACATCTATTTCTCCCAATTAAAGCATAGTAACTCCCAAGCAAAAAAAAAAAATGACTGGGGGGAAAATCATAAATAACTTATTAAAATCAAAACGCTGCATCTGAACATTATGGACGTCTTGACTGTAATCATGTAGGATTGGTGCTGACTGGATAGCACGCGACAAAAAGCCTTTCACTGTACCTCGGTACACGTGATAATAATAAACTAAACTAAACTAGATGCTGTCTGACCTGCTGAGCGTTTTCATCATTTTCTGGTGCAGATCAGGTCATTATCCAGTATGTCAGGCAGCATCTGTGCAAAGGGAAACAGGCATTTATTGTTCATCCCTAATTATCTCCTGAACTGAATAGCTCTTCGGAGTCTGGTGTCATGTGTAGACCAGACCAAGTAAGAGTAGTTTAGTTTATGTTTAAAGAAACAGCATGGAACCAGGCCATTCGGCCCACCAAGTCCCTGCTAGCCATCGATCACCCGTTCACACTAGTTCTATGTTAATTCACTTTCTCATCCACTCCCTGCACACTAGGGGTAATTTACCAATTACTTACAAACCTGCACGTCTTTAAGATGCGGCAGGAAACCAACGACGTGTATGTTTGTAGGATATGGGCCAAACGCGAGCAGGTGGGACTAGCGTGAATAGGGCATTTTGGTCGGCATGGGCTGATTGGGCTGAAGAGCCTGTTTTTGTACTGCATAACTCAACGACTCAATGACTGTGGTGTGCACTGTCTCAATAAAAACTGCATCAAAGAGGTTGATCAAAGAGGGCATCAAATGAGCCCCCATTGGCATATGCTTATACCGAACCTTGATCACCAGTCTATATCCTTACAACAATACTAAGAAGAAAAAACACATTGCAGTCCCATCCACCACATTATCCACCAATTAACACCTTATTAGACTGGCTAAAATAGCGGATCAGGCAGTATCTCTGGAGAACGTGGATAGGTGCTGTATGTTCTCCAGAGATGCGGCCTGACCCAGAGTTACTCCAGCACTTTGTGATTTTTTTTTTTGTATACCGGCACCTGCAGTTCATTGTTTCTGCATCTGAAAAACAGGGACAGTGTGCGTCTGAGTTCATAGGCCAGGAATTTAATTACATCTTTGACGTAGATATTTCTCTGCAGATCTGAATTGCATTGTCACATTGAGTTAGTGATGTGCTATTTTATAACAATATAGTGCTGTTATGAATAAAGTCTAATCCACGCGTGTTACCATATTGGGATATTACAGGAAGTGTGTACCATGCGCAAAGCACACAGTTTATTGCAGGAAATATCTTGTGGAATTACGACTAAACCCAAAGAGCATATTCAGCCAGAAGTTAAATGAAAGTCTGATGCAGACTGGTATTTATGGAATTTAAAGGACACAGACTTTAATCTGGGACGTGAAAAATCAGTCACACAAATTGTAAATAAGTGTCGTAGACCTAGACAGCATGTAAACAGATCTTGTCCATTCTAAGTGGGTCCCATTTACCTGCATTTTTAGTCCAGTTTAGTTTAGAGATACAGCGCAGAAACAGCCCCATTCGGCCCACCGACTCCACACCAACCAGCGATCCCCACACATTAACACCACCCTACACACACGAGGGACAATTTTCACACTATGCCAAGCCAATTAACCTACAAACCTACAAGCCTGTACGTCTTTGGAGTGTGGGAGGAAACCGAAGATCTTAATGAAAACCCACGCGGTCACGGGGAGAACATACAAACTCGGTACAGACGGCACCCGTAGTCGGGATCGAACCCAGGTCTCAGGGGCTGCAAGTGCTGTAAAGCAGCAACTCTACCGCTGCGCCACCGTGCCGTCCATATTCCACCAAACCCTTCCTATCCATTACATCTGCCGAATGCCTTTTGCCTCAGAATTGTATCCACATCTGTAGCTTCTCTGGCAACTCATTCTAGATAAGGATTTCCCTCTGAGTGAAAAGGTTGCCCCTCAATGTCCCCTTTAAATCTCTCCCCTCTCACCTTCAGCCCATGCCCTCCAATTTTATAATCCATTACCTAGGAGAAAAAATACTGTAAGCATCTATTTTATCTGTGCCCCTCATGATCTTGTGCACTTCAGTAAGCTCGCCCCACTGGCCTATTCAACCTCTGCCAATAACTCAAGCCCACATGTCCAAGTAACATCCCGCTGCATATCTTCAGCACCTTTTCCAACGTAATCCTTCCTGTAGCTGGGTAACCAGAACTGCACACAGTACTCCAAATGTGATCTCACCATTGACTTGTGCAGCTAACTCATGATGTCCCAACTTTTGTATTCAATACCCTTTCCAATGAGGGCAAGCGTGCTAAATGCCATCTTCACCACGCCTCTCTTTTGTGGCTTGCCACTTTCAAGAAACACTGCACTTGTTCTCCCAGATCTACAACACTCTCCAGGGTTCCACCATTTATTATATATCTGTCCTGCCCTGGTTTGACAAACCAAAATGAAACACCTCCGAATTGTCAGAGTTAAATTCCCTTTGCCATTCCTTGGCACAACTTCCCAACTGATCCCGTCCCAATTGCCTGCATTTGCCCAATATCCTTATAAAACCTTCCTATCCATGAACCCGTCCAAATATCTTTCCAACATTGTAATTGGACCTACTTCTACCATTCCCTTCTTTTCTCACCACCCTCTGTGTACAAATGTTGCCCTGTTTAATGGGATGCTGGCGCAGGAGAGAGGGAATGTGCAGATATCAATTCTACACTCACACGAGTGCAGGCCCAATTACCTCTAATGTCAAACCCACCAGCCATGAACCAAGCTGATCAATAAACCTGAGAGAGAGGTGGTGAACTGTAGAGCTTCCATCTACCACATGGTGGCCTGAACCACAGCAGCCCCTCGGTGCCTAGGACGTCCCAGAATTAACATTGACTTTACAAGTGGAAATGGAATCACGACCTAAAAAGTTGTGATAAAGAGAAATGATCTTTCTGAGAGTAGATGTGTGGCACACACAATTTTGTTTTGAAAATCATATACAGAAGCCATTAGAATAAAATAGAAAATGTCAGAAATACCCATCAGCATAGCCTTTCATATGAAATCTGATGAAAGTTTATCGCAGTAAAATGTTAACTGTTGTTTCCCTTTCCACAGATGCTACCTGACCTGCTGGGTGATTCCACACTTTCTGTTTTTTTTAAGTTTAGTTTCGTTTAGAGATACAGGGCAGAAGCAGGCCCTTCGGCCCAAGGAGTCTGCACCGACCTGCAATCATCCCATGCACTAGCACTATCCTGCACACCAGGGACAATTTACAATTCTTACCGAAGCCAATTAACTTACAAACCTGTACGTCTTCGGAATGTGGGAGGAAACCGGAGCACGCGCAGAAAACCCACGCGGTCACAGGGAGAACGTGCAAACTCAGTACAAACAGCACCCGTAGTCAGGATCGAACCCGGGTCTCAGATGCTGTGAGGCAACCGCTGTGCCACCGTGCCGCCATTCCAGATTATCAATATTTTCTGAGATAATTGGGTTTTGCCATGAAAAAAAACGACCTAGGTATTGTCAACATAAGATCAACATTCTGCTGCCTTTAGTGGAAGGTGATGTCATCAGGTCATAAGTGATAGGAGAAGATTTAGGCCATTTGGCCCATCGTCTACTCCGTCTTTCATTCATGGCTGATCTATCTCTCCCTCCTAACCCCATTCTCCTCCCCATAACCACTGACACCCATACTAATCAAGAATCTATCTATCTGCTTTAAAAATATCCATTGACCTGGCCTCCACACCCTTCTGTGGCAAAGAATTCCACAGATTCACCACCCACTGGCAATAGAAATGCCTCCTCATCTCCTTCCTGAAGGAACGTCCTTTAATCCTGATGTAGTCACTGTGAGTGTGTGATGTTAAATATCCTCTCTGCATTACTCCTGCTGCATCGTGTGTTGTTTAACAATCTTCTCAAGTTGAGATTCTGGAAAGGTGATCATGGGCTTGATGAGACTAAAGCTGAATATTTGACAGAAAGGATTTCTTCAGCGATTTATTGGTGTTACTGGGGCTCTCTGAGATGAGATACAGCAAATCCATGAGGCTCAAGGGTGTGCCGGCTATGCTTTGCAGCTTTCAACTTTCTAGCTTCAGGGGGTGCGGGGTGATTAAACATCATGAAACGACCGTCATTGAGGACACTGCACTGCAGAGTTTAGTTTAATATAGTTTATTGTCACAGTTTTTGTTGTGTGCGACAGGGTGGCGCAGCGGTAGAGTTGCTGCCTTACAGAGCCAGAGACCCAGGCTCGATCCTGACTACGGGTTCTCCCTGTGACCTGCGCGGGTTTTTCCCCGAGATCTTCTGTTTCCTTCCACACTCCAAAGACATACAGGTTTGTAGGTTCATTTGACTTGGTGTAAATTTAAATTGTCCCTAGTGTGTGTAGGATAGTGTTAATGTTGGGGGATCGCTGCTCAGTGCAGACTCGGTGGGCCTGTTTTCCCGCTGTCTCTCCAAACTAAAGTAAACTATCCAGTCACCTGAATGACTATACATGATTGCACAGTGTACAGATGCTGGATCAAGGGAATAACATGTAGTGCAAGATAAAGTCCAGTAATGGCCAATTAAAGATAGTCCGAGCGGTCTCCAATGAGGTAGATGGTGGCTCATGGCCACTCTCTTGTTGTTGATAGTTGTGCCTCTAGTTGAGATCTATGTACTACTGCAGGCGATGCTTGGTTATCACAGCACAGAACTCTCTCTGTGACCTTGGCCAGTCCGAGCAATAAGTTATCGTTATGAGTGATAAGTAATGCCAAGATGTGCTGAAAAAAAGTGTTGAACAACAAGGTAAAAAATTGTAAAGAGCTGGTTAATGTTTCAGTTCAACGACTTTTATCCGAAAACCACAATCTTGTCTTCCATGGATTTAGAGAGATTGTATGCACATAATTAGACCTCAGATCCTTTGTAAGTTTATGTTAAGGCCTGTCTTTTATTGTATGGGATTGTAATATTTAAAATGTTTAGGCAGGCTATTTTCCAGTGTTGCTGGGAATAATAATGCTGGCTGTTTTAACCCATCTTAGCTCAGAGACAGGGAGGTTCATTTCACTCTAAGCCATCTTTTTGAAGCTGATGTAAATATTAACATTTAAACAACAAACAACACATAGATTCTGAGGAAAATAGAAAATTGTGGTTCACATTCCCAGCTGCAAACTGTGGAACAACTTTGACCTTATTTTGTATTCATGCCGAGCTCTGCAATTGTAAGATGAGAGAGTTGAGAAATGCAATGAATTATATGAGCATCGAGGGTTTAAATCTTGAGGATTTAGTCAAGCGACTTTAATCAAATCCACAAATCCTTGAGTCTGAGGAAGGGTCCCAACCCATAATGACCGTGTCTGAAGAAGGGTCCCGACCCAAAACATCACCCATTCCTACATTCCAGAGATGCTGCCAGTCCCGCTGAGTTACTCCAGCATTTTGTGTCTATCTCAGGTGTAAACCAGCATCTGCATGCAGTTCCTTCCTACACATTTCATCTAAATTTCCCAGCACAGGCTAGGAGACCACCCACTGAACAGACGAAGTAAGAATATTTTTGAAACATAATATTTATAAGGATCCTACCTTTCACAGATATCTGACGCACAATACGTGGGTCCCTCAATGTCACCTGAATTAGGAAATGGTGGGGGAATGGTCAGGGTTTGGGGGGAGGAGGGTGGTACAAGGAGTGAGTCAAAAAATAAAACAGAAAATGCTGGAAACGCTCAGCTGGTCAGCCAGTATCTGTGGAAAGTGAGACAGAGTTAACATTTCAGGTCTGAGACCTTTTGTGAAAGGGAAGGATCGATCTCGGATCTCTCTTCCTCCGGGAATAACCAGCCCGTACACATTCACTAAAATGTGGAAACAAGAAACTGCAGATGCTGGTTTACAAAGAGAGACACAAAGTGCTGGAGTAACTCAGTGGGTCAGGCAGCATCTCTGGAGAACATGGAAAGGTAACGTTTGAAGTCTGGGCCCTTCTTCAGACACATTCACTTTTTCACTGCCTGACGTCAGTCATGATGTGATCACTACCAACAATTTACTGGCGGCTACTGCTGTAGTCATTCCACGGCACAAGTCCATTCTTTCAAAACAGATGGGTGGTAAAGAGCGATACATCCCAAAACAGTGGTGCGGAGAGTTGAAAATGAGCTAAGTAAACGTATGATTCAATAATGAAGGAAAGATGCAGATTTATATTCTAATTTTCACATTCTTCATCGATTGATAACTTGCAGCAAAACGTATAATTGCAAAATGCATCATGGCTGATTGATTTTTCCGTTTGATTGTATATAAGTGCAAGTCTTTATCTTCCTTTTTATTGTTGTGTGATCGTGTGGTAAACCTTTTAATAAAAGTGACCCTCTTTTACCTTTGAACCTTATGGATCATAGATTGCAATCAGGGCTTCATATTGAGCTGTTTTTATCAATCTTCCCATTCCATTCTCTAAAGGTTAATAAGGAACTACTTGTCGCCAATCCATTTTGTCCATTCAGCATCACTCTGACGAGCAATTACAGCCACCATCAAAGAGACAAAGGGAAGAATTGAGCGCTTCGTAATATTTATTCGCACTGTTACTGTAAGTCACCTTCAGCTCCCAGTTGGAAAAAACACTTGCAGGATATCAATTATTGTATCAATAAGTCCATATTGATGTTTTTGCCTGAGGAACGATCCAAGATCATAGCTCAGCACTTCTGCACAAAAAGAGATGGTCCATATATTGTACCATTAGATCAGTTGGCACAATAATCGTTTTCATTCATCTGCTACTTGGAAATGCTGTTTGATTTCCCTGATTTCTTTGAACTCTGAAAACAGGAGGTCATTTTTGTTTAATGCAGTTGTGCTTATGTAGAGGTAACCTAATGACATCACTGATCTAATGGAGACACTAGGAACTGCAGGTGCTGGAATCTTGCATTGAACACAAAGTGCTGGGGTGACTCAGTGGGTTAGGCAGCATCTACGGAGGTCATGGATTAGTGACGTTTCGGGTTGGCATCCTTCTTCAGACTCGATCGGGATCCATTTTATTAATACTTGGTGATGCCTTAGCACCATCACGAGCACCAAAGCGACTTGCATAAATTTTGGAAATGGCGGGGTAGTCGTTCGGCTCTTGCAAGTTACAGGAAAGAGGCAAACACCCTAAAATGTCCATGACTTGGAGGGAGATTGAAAGTCTGAGAGAGCCAGAACAACAATCTTGTACACACACAGTTGGAGTAGCTCAGCGGGACAGGCAGAATCTCTGGAGAGAAGGAATGGTTGACGTTTCAGGTCGAGACCCTTCTTCAGATCTAGAGTCTTAAAACAAGTGTCTTAAAGCAAGGTGATGCGTTTTAAAGTATTTTTTATTTTTTTAAATGGGCTACAAATGCCGAGAAGTGGTGAGTAATTCAAAAGGGCCGCAGGTCTGTGTGATAGTTATCAGATGTCACAGTGGTCCTGCAGGGCAGAGCCAAGACTCACTGGTGGAAGGATGAATTCTGAGCTGTACCACTCTCGGACTGTGGGAGGAAACCGGAGCACCCGGACGAAACCCATGCAGTCACAGGGAGAACGTGCAAACTCCACACGGACAGCACCCGAGGTCAGAATCGAACCCGGGCCTCTGGGGCTGTGAGGTAGCGCAAAGTGTTTCACGACCCAGGACTGATAACTTCATCTTAGGAACAGGTAGAAATTGCAAAAATAAAATAACTCCACCTGCTTGCGCAAAGGAAAAAAAAGTATTAAAGTGCCAGAGAGTGGTGAAGACAGCAATAAACACATTATTCTCTTGCAAAACATTAGAGTCATCATTCTTACACAATATGCTAGTAACATCAGGTCTCTCTGTAACTGTAGAGGCATCACTCATTTACAATACACTAGAGGCTCACTTCTATAGAGGATGATAGAGACTGCTTCTATGTAATATGGAAGAGCCATCATCCCATACAATTTTAGAGGCATCATATCAATCCAACATGCTACGAAAATGGTGCAATAACTTGAGCATATTATGGTAATGCATTCAGTGGAGAATAATGGAGGCACACCATCATTCTTGCATAACACAAAAGTGCCATCAATCCTGCAAATGCAATGCTAAAAGCAGCAATTGAGGTATAGAGCACCACAGCTTTTTGTACTATTCCACCAACCCCAGCATCTTTCAAAAGTTTCTTCTCTGAATGTAACCCCATCAACAAAAACTCCACAAAATGTAATGTTGGACATAAAAATGGATGACGAAATGTCAGAGAAAACATGTAGGAGTTGAGATACATCCTAAGCGCGTCATAGGAATTGGGAATAATATGATAAGCAGAATCAACTTGGAGAATAAGCTTGAGGCGATTCATTGCCGAAGGATTGAAACCAACTCCAGACAATTGATTAATCCTATAATTTTAGCTATATAAGTATACTTTGCAGTCAAGTAACTTTGTCACTTTGTGGCAATACCCCAATCCCAATAACAAGTTCATTTTAGTTTATTGTCACGTGTACCGAGGAACAGTGTAAAGCTGAAAATAGACACAAAACGCTGGAGTAACTCAGCGGGACAGGCAGCATCTCTGGAGAGAAGGAATGGGTGATGTTTCGGGTCGAGACTCTTCTTCAGACTGAAACGTCGCCCATTCCTTCTCTCCAGAGCTGCTGCCTACCCCGCTGAGATGCTCCAGCATTTTGTGTCTACCTTCAGTATAAACCAGCATCTGCAGTTGCTTCTCACAGAGAAAAGCCCTTGTTGTGCGCTATCCCATCAGCAACGGTGGAGGTAAGGGGTCGATAGATCTCTAAAGTCAGAACAGAAAACACTGGAGAAAAGGGTGGATGGTAAATTATGTTGCTGCTTCATAACTCCAGGAAGCTGGGTTGATCCTCACCTAAGATGTTGTCCATATCGAGATTGCACATTAATTACGTTAAACCTGACCTGACTTGAAAATTGCTGCCAGGTGTTAGAGATATTCAATGAATGAACAATGTCCATGTAAGACTTACTGCTGTGCGGGTTTCTACCACTCAGATTTGATGAGTCAACTCACCTGAGCTGAGAAAGCATCTTTAAAGCTCACAGCTACAATAATAGACAATAGACAATAGGTGCAGGAGTAGGCCACTCGGCCCTTTGAGCAGCACCGCCATTCAATGTGATCATGGCTGATCATCCCCAATCAGTACCCCGTTCCTGCCTTCTCCCCATATCCCCTGACTTCAAGAGCCCTATCTAGCTCTCTCTTGAAAGTATCCAGAGAACCGACCTCCACCGCCCGCTGAGGCAGAGAATTCCACAGACTCACCACTCTCTGTGTGAAAAAGTGTTTCCTCATCTCCGTTCTACATGGCTTACCCCTTATTCTTAAACTGTGCCCCTGGTTCTGGACTCTCCAAACATCGGGAACATGTTTCCTGCCTCTAGCGTGTCCAAACCCTTAATAATCGTATATGTTTCAATTAGATACCCTCTCATCCTTCTAAATTCCAGTGTATACAAGCCAAGCCATTCCATTCTCTCAGCATATGACAGTCCCGCCATCCCGGGAATTAACCTTGTGAACCTACGCTGCACTCCCTCAATAGCAAGAATGTCCTTCCTCAAATTTGGATCCAAAACTGCACACAATACTCCAGGTGTGGTCTCACTAGGGCCCTGTACAACTGCAGAAGGACCTCTTTGCTCCTATACTCAACTCCTCTTGTTATGAATGATCTGATACAGGGAATGCAATGCTCCAGATTTAGTTTAGCTTAGTTTAGTTTCGAGATACAGCATGGAAACAGGCCCTTCAGCCCACCGAATCCGCACTGACCCGCTATCCTCTACAGAAGCACTACACTACACACTAGGGACAATTTATAATTTTTAACTGAAGCCAATTAACCTACAAACCTATATTTCTCTGAACTGTAAGAGGCAACCAGAGCACCCGGGGAAAACCCACGCGGTCACTTGGGGAACTTACAAACGCCGTCCAGGCAGCACCCGGGGTCAGGACTGAACCTGGGCCTCTGGAGCTGTAAGACAGCAACTCCACCGCCATGCAACCATTCCACCCAGATAAAATACATGCACGTCGCAAACCAGATCCACTTCAGATGGAAGTTCATTTTCCCACTGTATACAGAGAATGAGCTTGGAGGAACATTGATGCACAAGTTGTGAGTTAGCTTTGGGTTACACAACAACAAATGAAAATGTGAAACTTATCAACAAGTATACCACTTCTATCAGCCTAAACAAGAGCACTGTCAAGCAAAACTCGACACCAATCCACACACAAGAGAACTCCCTTTGAATACACAATGTACAATGTAGAGGGTCCGGCAAAAGCTTAGTGAGATGAATTTAAGAAAATGATAGGGATAGGTATAGGGACCAAAGCTTGTTCAAAGAGGTCGGTTCTAAGGAGCAGGTTAAATCTAAAAAATTTTGAGTATTTACTTTCAATTGTTGCAGGTGAAGACAGATGCTGGCTCCATTCACACGCTCCTTGTGAAAATGAAAGGTATCATTTTCTTAAATTCATCTCACTAAGCTTTTGCCAGACATTGTACATTGTGTTTTCAAAGGGAGTTCTCTTGTATTTCTTTTGGCACTGTCGTGAGATTTTCGTTGAAAATGCAACTGTCCAAATACCTTCCATGCTGCCTTTGTCTCACCATCTGGCAACTGATGCTGCATCTTCCACTTATCCATAACAGCCTTCAAGCCAGGAGTGCTTACAGCCATCTGCTGTTTGTATTCCTACCCGTCCCCCATTTTAAATGCATTTTGTTCTCGTGATGTTCTTGCTGTGTTAGTACCGCTCCATTCACTATCATGCACCATCTCCCACTCTTGGACCAACTCCTTGGAGGCACATAAGAGTGATCAGGATAGACTTTCCTGCCAAGTTTCTTGTTCCTCCGGTGTATGAAGCAAATATAATTGGCAACAGTAAAAATAGAGAAAGGCAGCAGGACCTCAAGCATGAGCCAGAAGCAACCCGATAGCCAAAATAATAGTTTAGCAAGTTGTAATGTTGGTTGTTATACAAGGGTCAGTAAGACATCAAAGATGCTTGGCAACAGCAATTAAAAGCATCAAAGAGCAAGCGTTAGGTGCTACATAAGTAACAGTGTTAAAGACCAGATGGGCGCCTTAAAGGATGACTAGGGGGGAAATATTAAAGAGGATCAGGAAATGATTGATGCATTAAACAAGTTGATCACAACTGTCTACACAGATGAAGTTTATCATCAATTTCCACATTACCTGCTCTTACAGTTGGTGGAATTAATCGATGAAATGGAAAGGCATCGTGGAATTGGCAAACTTTACCAATTTCTAGGATGCTATTAAATTCCAGCTTCCATTGTCAAACTCCTGCATCTATAATCTATTTTAGTTTAGTTATTGTCACGTGTACCGAGGTACAGTGAAGAGCTGTTGTTGCGTGCAAGCCAGTCAGCAGAAAGACGATACATGGTTACAATCAAGCCGTCCACAGTGTGCAGATCCGTGGGAGCAGAGGTGTGAAAGAGTAGAGCGATTGTAATGAATGATTGCAGGTCCACCTCTGGGACCAGCAAGCAGAGGGTCGGGTCTCCTGGCTTGGGTGCCATCTTTGTTCGTCTGAGCATAAACTATGGCGGAATATAGAGTCATACAGCCCAGAAACAGGCCCTTCAGCCCAACCCATCCATGCCGACCAAGATGCCCCTTCTGAACCAGTGCTATTGCCTCCATTTGGCCCACATCCCTCTAAACCTGCCCTATATACAGACTATCAGAGCAGAATATTATGAAGCGATCTGGCCAACAGATTAACGTATCGTTGATTATATTAGAAGACAAAAGTTTTTAAAATATCTGTCATATATTCCTTTGGCCAATATGTAACTGGCATTTGTACACTACCTTTAACATAGGAAAGGGTTTTAAATGCTTCACAGAGGCACGAGGGAGGGCTTGACGAATAAGTAAACGTAACAAAGGTTGTTGAAGAATGGAGGAAGTGATTGAAATAGATCATTGTTGTAGTATTGTCCAAATTTCACTTCCCAAAAATCAAAATGTATCTATTTTCATGTCTTTTTTATTGCAAACACCTGAGAAATATTCACTGGTGATAGAGTCATAGAGTCATACAGTGTGAAAACAGGCCCTTCAGCACAACTTGCCCACACCAGCCAGCATATCCCATCTACATTAGTCCCACCTGCCTGCATTTGACCCATTACCCTCTAAACCTGGCCTATCCTTGTACCTGTCTAAATGTTTCTTAAACATTGTGGTAGTCCCTGCCTCAACTACCTCCTCCTGCAGCTCGTTCCATACACCCTTTCCAACATCGGATGCTCCGATTCCCTCCTCCCTCACAACGACACGCGAGTCAGTAGGCAAACAGGTCCTAGTGGGTCGGTATGTGGCAGAATCTGAGGGGAATTGGACAATGTGCCATAGAGTTGTAGAGTAAGGGAATCATAGAGCCATACAGCATGGAAACAGGTCCTTCAACTCAATCAATCCATGCCGATCAATACGCCCCATCTAAGCTCGTCCCATTTGGCCATGTTTGTCCTTCCAAACATTTTCTATCCATGTACCTGTCCAAGTGTCTTTGTGGGGAGAAAACAAGGGGAATAGTTTAAGTTTGGTGTAAATAGGTGGTTGATGGCTGAAAAGGATCTGATGGGTTGAAGGGCCTGTATCAGTACTGTATCTCCCTCTGAATCTATGACTATGTAAAGAGACCACTGACCAATTCCACCTGTACAGATTTTGGTAGGAAGGGCAATCTGTCCATAAACCTGCAAGATCTTCATTCTCAGTCAATGTCAAACTGCCATGTAAAATTATTAATGGATTCAACCTCATATATGGACTCTGACAACACCGAATGGGGAAAAAAACCGATTTCCTTCCAGATCCTTTAGCAATGATGTTGAACATATGACTTGAGGTTTTTGACACAGTCTCCAGAGGGAAATAATAAAAACAATAAATCAATGAAAAAATATTCAAGAGAGTTGCAAAAATAAAGCAGAGTAGTCTATGATGTAGCAAATATTGATCAACTGTTACGATATAGTGGAAACCTGACAATGTGAGATGAAATGGTCCATCCCTCTGCCCAGTCCATCTCCTCTCCTCCCTCTCCACCCTGTGCTAGTTTGTAGGAAGGAACTGCAGATGCTGGTTTCAACCAAAGATAGACACAAAAAGCTGCAGTAACACAGCGGGTCAGACAGCATCTATGGAGAAAAGCAATACGTGATGTATCGGGTCGAGACCCTTCTTCAGACTGAGAGTCAGCAGAAAGGGAAACGAGAGATATAAAGATATACTTGTAGAGGTCTATATCTCTCTTGTTTCCCTTTCCCCTGACTCTCAGTCTGAAGATTGGCCTCGACCCGAATCGTCACCTCTTTGTGTCCTGGTTTGTTTGGTGCTCATTGACACTGGCACTCGGAGCTTGAGTTCAGGAAATACAACTGCACACTACATCCATCACAAGGCACTTTCTGTCACCCTTGTTGAATGAATTACTTCCTCTCAAGCCTCAGACCGCAGCTTGTGGTCAATTGAAGCACAACATTATTTGCCTGTTTGATGATGGTGTTTCAATGAATCATTAATGGAGTATAATGTCGTTTTGACTGATGCTGTTGTCCATGCAACATCCGACTACAACATGAATGTTAATGGTGAGTATGTGGATTATCTCCTCTCTATGAGTGTGCAGTCACTTCAGCTAACTTCAGATTCAGATTCAAACTTTATTGTCATTGTGCAGTGTACATGTAGAGACAACGAGATGCAGTTAGCATCTCACCCAGAAGAGCGAACATAGAATAATGGAACAGCAATATATATATATGTACATACAGTATCAGTAGTGCAATTTTTACTGGGGGAAGGAGGTGACTGGCAATCACCGAGGTGCAGAGTTAAGTAGTGTAACAGCCGCAGGGAAGAAGCTGTTCCTGACCCTGCTGCTCCGGCAACGGAGAGACCTGTAGCGCCTCCCAGATGGGAGGAGGGTAAACAGTCTGCGGTTGGGGTGAGAGCAGTCCCTGACGATGCTGCTCGCCCTTCGCAGACATCGCCTGCTCTGGACAGACTCAATGGACAGACACAATTGTTGTTCTCTGACTGACGGCGATCCTAGCTGCGGAGACGGTTCTTTGTGTGTCGTGGCCCGAGGCAGTAACCAAGAGGGGAGAACCCTCATCGATTTGCAATCTGACCTCCCCCTCTCAGGGTCATTGAGGCCACAGACCAGGAATGATAAATGGACCTTTTGGTTCAATCCCACGAGTGCGCTGGTTTGCCTTCAAGTAACTGAGGCATTTTTTTTCCCATTAGTGTTCGGAATTTGAAATTACTGCAAATGACATAAGTACTGTATATGAATATCTGTCAGACACATATTAAATTCATCAGTCTGGCTTTATAGGGCACATTAATTTTGTTAAAGTAAGCAGAGAAGAAATTGAATACAGTTGGATTAAACACAGATAGTAATAATTCATAAGAAGATAGACACAAAATGCTGGAGTAACTCAGTGGGTCGGGCAGCATCACTGGAGAGAAGGAGCGGGTGACGTTTCGGGTCGAGACCCTTCTTCAGACTTTTCCGAGGCAGAAGATGGAGAAGCAGGCAAGCACCAAGAAAACACGTGTGGCTGTGGTAGTGAGTCTGGATTAAAATGTGGTCTTAGAGCTGGAGAGCTGGAGGAATCACAAAGGGGGAACAGTGTGAGAAAGTATTGCAGATCTCTCGTCAGATAGTCATTTTTAATTGTATTCCATTACAAACAATTTGCTGAGTGTGGGTATATCTACACACATATAATAATATGTGCATTTGTGTGTGCTTGTATGTCCCTCACATGGGAATTAGGCAGATTTAATGGAGGCACATGTCAACATATCTAGCACGATTAGATGAATTAGTATCTGACTGTAAACGGTTCCTTCTTGAATTGATTACTGGTTCAACAGGGTGTCAATGCTGTGCTCATACCCTGTTATGCAGCTGCATTCTCAGATGGTGACCCAAGCGAGGAGTTGGACAATCGCATCCACATTCACACACATTTCACAGGTGCGAGCAAATCATTTATCATTTCAAATAGAAGTTTAATGACGTTGAGGGGATGATACTGTGTGGTGGACTCGTTTATCTCTCATTTCGCTTCCTGAATATTCAAATAAATTTGACATTTAGTTTAGAATGTACCCCCGTTCGTTACGGTGCTGGAGCTGCCGTCTGTGAAGGAATCCCCGTTCCAGCGCAGGTCCGCAGAAACAGCAGGTACAGTAAACTCAGCACCTGGAAACAAAGGGGAAGCCTCCATTGTGTCCGGAAACGTGGCCGACGGGCAGGACTTCAGGTCAGACTGAAGCGCAGGGGACTTCGACCCCCTCTCCCTACTATCCTACTGGCCAACGTACAGTCCCTTGAAAATAAAGTGGAGGACTTAAGGGCAAGACTGCTTTATCAAAGGGAGCTGAGGGAATGCTCTGTGTTCTGTTTCACAGAGACATGGCTCACCCCCAGCTCCCCAGACTCAGCGGTCCAGCCTGAAGGGTTCCCCATCCACCGTATGGACCGTACACTGGCAACGGACTTGAACGAATACGCCACAGTCGTTACAGACTTCATTAAGAAATGTGTGGAGGACTGCATCCCTACAAAAACCTTCCGAGTGTTTCCCAATCAGAAACCTTGGATGAACTTTGAGATCCGCACTCTTCTGAAGACCAGATACCGGGCATTCATGTCTGATGATACAGTGGTCTACAAGAAGTCCAGATACGACCTTGGTAAGGCCATCAAAAAGGCCAAATCGGACTTCTGTTCCAAACTGGAGGATGCGACAGATGTTCGGCAGCTGTGGCGGGGCTTGAATGCAATCACCTCCTACAAGGCAAAATAAGGAGGCAGCTCGAATGTCGGCGAAACATCACTCCCTGATGAGCTCAATGCGTTCTACACACGCTTTGATAGGGAGAACACCGATGTGCCTTCCCGAGCTCCCATTCGCTGTGATGATATTTCAGTCTCAGTCACAGAGGCCGACGTCAGGAAATCCTTCAGAGGGGTGAACCCTCGAAAAGCGCCTGGACCTGATGGTATACCTGGTCGTGTTCTAAAAACCTGTGCGGACCAACTGGCTGGAGTTTTTACGGACATTTTCAACCTCTCACTTCTGAGGTCTGAGGTTCCCACCTGCTTTAAAAGGGCATCAATCATACCAGTGCCCAAGAAGAGCAAGGTGATGTGCCTCAATGACTATCGACCTGTGGCACTAACGCCTGTGGTGATGAAGTGCTTTGAGAGGTTGATCATGGCGCAAATCAACTCCTACCTCGACAAAAACCTGGACCCACTGCAGTTCGCTTACCGCCACAACAGATCAACGGTGGATGCGATCTCGCTGGCCCTCCACTCCGCTCTGGACCACTTGGACAACAAAAACTCATATGTCAGGCTGTTATTCATCGATTACAGCTCGGCATTTAATACACTCATCCCCTCCAAGCTGGTTACCAAACTCTCAGAACTGGGTCTCTGCGCATCCCTCTGCAATTGGATCCTCGACTTCCTCATTCTCAGACCACAGTCTGTTCGTATTGGTGGAAATGTGTCAGACTCGATAACAATCAGCACGGGAGTACCTCAAGGCTGCGTGCTCAGCCCCCTGTGTACTCACTCTATACTCATGACTGCGTAGCCGGACATAGTGCGAACTCCATCATCAAGTTCGCTGACGACACCACTGTTGTGGGACATATCTCTGATGGGGATGAGTCAGAGTACAGAAGAGAGATCGAGCAACTGTCCATATGGTGCCAGCACAATAACCTGGCCCTCAACACCAGCAAAACCAAGGAACTAATTGTGGACTTTGGAAGGAGTAGGATGGGGACCCACAGTCCCATTTATATCAATGGGTCGATGGTTGAAAGGGTCAAGAGCTTTAAATTCCTGGGCGTGCACATCTCAGAAGATCTTTCCTGGTCCGAGAACACTGATGCTACTATTAAGAAAGCACATCAGCGCCTCTACTTCCTGAGAAGATTACGGAGAGTCGGTTTGTCAAGGGGGACTCTTCCTAACTTCTACAGGTGCACAGTAGAGAGCATGCTGACCGGTTGCATCATGGCTTGGTTCGGCAACTTGAGCGCCCTGGAGAGGAAAAGACTACAAAAAGTAGTAAACACTGCCCAGTCCATCATCGGCTCTGACCTCCCTTCCATCGAGGGGACCTATCGCAGTCGCTGCCTCAAAAAGGCTGGCAGTATCAAGGACCCACACCATCCTGGCCACACACTCATCTCCCTGCTACCTTCAGATGGAAGGTACAGGAGCCTGAAGACTGCAACGACCAGGTTCAGGAATAGCTACTTCCCCACAGCCATCAGGCTATTAAACTTGGCTCGGACAAAACTATGATCATTAATAGCCCATTATCTGTTATTTGCACTTGATCAGTTTATTTATTCATGTGTGTGTATATATTTATATAATGATATATGGACACACTGATCTGTTTTGTAGTCAATGCCTTCTATGTTCTGTTGTGCTGAAGCAAAGCAAGAATTTCGTTGTCCTATCAGGGACACATGACAATAAACTCACTTGAACTTGAACTTGAAATACAGCGTGGAAGCAAGCCCTTCGGCCCACCGAGTCTGCACCGACCAGCAATCACCCGTACACTGGTTCTATCATTCGCACTAGGGACAATTTACAGAAGCTGCAAATCAGCACGTCTTTGGAATGTGGGAGAAAACCGGTGAACCCGGAGAAAACCCACGAGGTCACAGGGAGAACGGATAAACTCCGTACAGACAGCACCGGGGGTCAGGATTGAACCCAGGCCTCGGGCACTGTGAGGCAACAACTCCACCGGTTCAGCTCAGTTCAGTTTAGTTTATTGTCATGTGTACCGAGGTGCAGTGAAAAGCTTTTGGTGCGCGCTGCACCACTATGCACCCTAATGTCTTTTATTTTCCATTATTTCTCCATTATTTATAGGCACATTGGTGTTCCTATCTTTAACTGCTTCATACCATGACTGTTAGACATATTCTTAGAACATAGAACAGCACAGCATTGCAAAGAGCCCTTCAGCTAGGGTTGCCAACTTTCTCACTCCCAAATAAGGGACAAAAGGTCGAAATAAGGGACACATTCCCGACGGCAATTTGTTGATGGACTCGGCCGTGGCTGGTGAATGATGAGTTGGCCCGGGTGCTGGACTGCACACAAAGCCCAGCTGGCGGGCCAGCCAAGGAATTTTGGCCCGCGTGACGTTGCGCGCAAAATCCGGCACCCCGTCCAACTCATGAACCGACGATCGGCCATGAGAAGGAGGGGTGGTGGTGTCGGCGGTAAGCGAAGGTCCGAAGGTCGGACAGCTGGCCGGGCTGCCGACCGACGGGGCCACGGGCGAGGCGCTGCTGCTGCTGCTGCTGCACTCCACGGGCTGCACTACGTCGGGACGGGTGAGGCGGGGCCGGACGCAGCGCTCCGACCCGACAGTCCCCTCGACCCGAGTAGCAGCAGTCAAATACGGGACAAGGGTGGTCCCGTATGGGACAAACCAATTTAGCCCAATATACGGGATGTCCCGTCTAAGTAGGCAACCCTACCTTCAGCCCACAATATTTGTACTGAACATGATGGCCAGTTAAACTGATCTCATCTGCCTGAACACAATCCATATCCTTCTATTCCCTGCACTTCCAAGTGCCGACCTAAAAGCCTCTTAAACACCATTAACATATCAGCATCCACCACCACCGCTGGCAAAGTTTCAGGTCCCCACTACACTCAGTGTAAAAAACATCCCCCGCACACCTCCATTCAATTTCCCCCTCACATTTTAACTATGCCCTTGTCCACCCTAGAAAAAAAAGGTTCTGTCTACACTATCTATACCTCTCATAATTTTATATACTTCTATCAAGTCTCCCTTCAATCTCCAACATTCCAGAGAAAACTATCCAAGTCTAACCAACCTCTCCCTGTAGCTGAAACCCTCCAATCCAGGCAGCATTCTGGTGAACCTCCTCGGCACTTTCTCCAAAGCCTCCATATCTCTCCTGTAATGCAACACTCCAAATACAGCCGAGCCAAAGTCTTATAGAGCTGCCATCTTGATTGTGGCTTCTCAAACCCACCTCCCCCCCCACCCTCCATTAACACAACTCCCTCCCCCCACCCCTCCCCTCCCCTCCCCTCACTACATTCACCCCCCCCAATTCCCCCTCCATCCCAGCCAACCCCCCCCCCTCCCCTCCCCGCAATCTTTCATGGTCGGTCAATGGGTATGTCTGTCAGGTGGTGATTCCATTTTAAACCATATGAATATGAATACAAATAGTCTCTTCATTTCCTGAATCTTGGCCGACAGCCAAACAATCCCTTTACTTAATTTACAATTGGGAGAAAACTATGCAGGGAAAATTTAAAATCCTTTTTTTATTGACCATATCATTCCCCCCCCCCCCCCCCCCCCCTTGGGTAACTGGTTTCAATTCCTAACAACTCAAATAAAACGTTGCGGTATTGACAGCTCAGGCACACTCTCCACAGATGCCAGAGGTGCCAGATGTGTGTATTTATTGTTTTATTTCTGTTGCTTAAATATATTTTTCAATAACAAATACCCCTGCACATGGCTTTTGAGATCTAGAGTCAGGAAATTATATTATTCAGAAAATATTTCAAAATTCGCAAATCCCTCCAGGCTTTCCAACATTCCCGGAACATCCCAGGGATACCCACCAAATTGGTTTATAGACGCCATGCACCCATTGTGGCAGTCGAACAAATTCTGGATATAGTTTTCCAGTGTTCAAAGTGGAAGGGATGTAGTGCTGAGACTTTATAAGGCGGTATTGGGAGGAGTTTTGGTCCCCATATCTGAGGAGGGATGCGCTGGTGTTGGAGGGGGTCCAGAGGAGGTTTACGACAATGATCTTGGGGATGATTGGGTTAACATATGATGAGCGTTTGTTGGCACTGGGCCTGTCCTCGCTGGAGTTTAGAAGGATGACGGGGTACCTCATTGAAAATTTACCGAATAGTGAAAAGCTTGGATAGACTGAGTGAATGTTGAGAGGATGTTTCCACTACAGAAGGAGTCTAGGACCAGAGGCCATAGCCTGATAATAAAAGGACGTACCTATAGAAAGATGAGGAGGAATTTATTTAATCAGAGGATGGTGATTAAGCATGCAGGTGCAGCAGGCAGTGAAGAAAGCGAATGGCATGTTGGCCTTTATAACAAGAGGAATCGAATATAGGAGCAAAGAGGTCCTTCTGCAGTTGTACAGCCCTAGTGAGACCACACCTGGAGTATTGTGTGCAGTTTTGGTCCCCTAATTTGAGGAAGGACATTCTTGCTATTGAGGGAGTGCAGCGTAGGTTTACAAGGTTAATTCCCGGGATGGCAGGACTGTCATATGCTGAGAGAATGGAGCAGCTGGGCTTGTACACTCTGGAGTTTAGAAGGATGAGAGGGGATCTCATATAAGATTGTTAAGGGCTTGGACACGCTAGAGGCAGGAAACATGTTCCCGATGTTGGGGGAGTCCAGAACCAGGGGCCACAGTTTAAGAATAAGGAGTAAGCCATTTAGAATGGAGACGAGGAAACACTTTTGCTCACAGAGAGTGGTGAGTGTGGAATTTTCTGCCTCGGTGGGCGGTGGAGGCAGGTTCTCTGGATGCTTTCAAGAGAGAGCTAGATAGGGCTCTTAAAAATAGCGGAGTCAGGGGATATGGAGAGAAGGCAGGAACGGGGTACTGATTGGGGATGATCAGCCATGATCACATTGAATGGCGGTGCTGGCTCGAAGGGCCGAATGGCCTACTCCTGCACCTATTGTCTATTGTCTATTGAATGTGTGGATTTCATTGCCGCAGGCTGTGGAGGCTAAGTCAATGGATATTTTTAAGGCAGAGATTGACAGGTTCTTGATTGTCAGGAGTTACGGGGAGAGGGCAGGAGAATGGAGTTAGATGGGAGAGATAGATCAGCTGTGATTGAATGGCGGAGTAGACATGATGGGTCGAATAACCTAATTCTGCTCCTATCACTTATGAACTTATGAAAAATGCACTTTGTATTGAAGTGAAAAAAAAAAGACACAATGCGCTGGAGTAATTCAGCGGGTCAGGCAGCATCCATGCAGAACGTGGAGAGGTGCCTCACTTGAGTTTTGAGGTCAGGTGCCTCTCCTAGAAGAAAACTAAATACAATAAATGATCAGGCTCTGAATGCTTGTAGAATGAAGTAATTTAATCAATAATAGACCTGGTCATAACTCGCCCAGCCTGAGCTTCACATTTGCCTCCCGCATCTCCCATGGCCACATTTTGCTACCATACAACTTGCACAATACAGCTGTGCCTCCTATTGCTCTGCCAATTTTCTACCCTATCTCCTACAGCACCCTTCAGTTCAATGGCATTTCAAAGTTAATGGCAAGCTTATTACGTGGCACTTTATTCAATAACTTTTGCAAGCCCATATTTACTGCATTAGCTTCAATTCCCCCCCCCCCCCCCCTCATCAACCTATTCAGGAACTTCATCGAAAAATCCACCAGGTTAATTGGACACAGTAGCGTGAATTCAGGTTTTCGTTTCATCCAAGGGACTCTGTTCCCTTCCATTCCCACTAACCCCAGTCCTTGAGAGTAAAAAGCCAGCATTCTATTAGCCTTCTCGATTATTTTCTGCATTTTCCACAATGTGTTAATGATCATGGTGCATAAATCCTCAAGACACTGGGGGGGGGGGAATGTATACCACAAAATTGATGCAGTTGTGAATGAATGAGTGAGTCAATGCATTGTCAAGGACAACGATAACACTTGATAAATAGTCTAACCTGACAAGTACAACTGACAAAGTCACGAATGCCACCTGGCCAGTCCTCCGTAGAGGAAGATGTGTCATTTATTCCAATTGTGTGAGCATAGAAACCGCTGCATTCATCTTGTTATTCAATTGCTTCTTGTTTGCATGATTTATTCAAGGCCAGGAGCTGGGAGCTAATCTTTTCCTCCAGTTCTCATAAAAATCCTTTGCCGATGCTCTGGGAACACCATATTTTAATCATTCGTCTCAGTGGCAGTCCTGCTTTCTCTTGCTGCCGTGCTCTGGCTGAAGAGATGAAACAAAATTACTGTGCCAGCAGCGACAGATAATTCAGTGCACCTTGGTCCATCATTCCAGCCCCCGCTGTAACAGTAATACTACTGTAATAAACTCCAGAGATGACAGGAGAGAAAAGTCATTAGATATACACACAGTATTATGCACCTTCCAAGCACGGTCGATGTCTCCCCATCCAAGATCTGTCAGACTGCAGGCTCTGTGATATTTCTGTCTCTATAACCAACGCAATTCTTCGTTGCAAAACTTAAACCACGGATCTGCTGTCGGCATTGTCACCTCTGAGGCCCTGCACTTCAGGGACTCTGGGTTAAAGTTGCACATTCTCCCTGTGACCACGTGGGTTTCCTCCGGGTGCTCTGGTTTCCTCCCACATCTCAAAGACATGCGGGTCTGTAGGTTAATCGGCCTCTGTAAAATTACCTTTAATGTGTAGGGGGTAGATGTGAAAGTGGGGTTATCAGGCAACTGAACCATCCTATCAACCACTCGAGAGCAGCCCTGAACTACTATCTACCTCATTGGAGACCCTCGGACTATCTCTGATCGGACTTTACTGGCTTTATCTTGCACTAAACTTTATTCAAATTATTCCCTTTATCATGTAGCTGTATACAGTAGATGGCTCTATTGTAATTATGTATTGTCTTTCCACTGACTGGTTAGCATGCACCAAATGCTTTTCACTGTACCTCGGTACATGTGACGATAAACCAAACTCAAACTTAAACTCAACTAGCATGAATGGGTGATCTATGATTGGTGTGGACTTGGTGGGCCGAGGGGCCTGTTTGCATGCTGGGCCTCTGAACTGAACTAAACTTACTGTGGCTCACATTAACACAAAATGGAGGGCGGAAGCCAGCAGATAGGGGAAAGCAAGCATGGAAAACCCTTCACGACCACTTCAAATAATGGTTCATAACCACAGAAAGATATATTGCCTTGAACATGGCATTGGACTCTTAAAGGAGACAATTTACATCCGCCCCAGGCATAAACAACCAACTATCTAAAGAGTTGGAAACTTTGGATGTAAAGTTTACGATTTCAGTCAATTTTATAAAATGGCTTCTCGCGGGCAAGTAATTGCACCCGATGCACTTAGAGAACTCTGCTTTTTTGTCGTGATGCTGGGAAAATCACAGGCAGTGATTACATTCGAGTGAAATTTGCAGCAAGTTCCTTGGTAGCTACACAGGTCCCTGTGAAATAAACAAAGCTATGCTGAAACTATATGAAAAATAATGTGACAATGAGTAAGAAGGTGAAATGCAAATGGGTTCATTATCGTGCGGCCGACTTTGAATGATGCAGATGATGTGAGGGCAGTCTGTTTTGTTTTCTTTCCTGAGAATGAAGCCAGCTACTCAATTAAAAACAAAAGAAAAACAAACTGTGTGATTTGTTCAATTATGTGCATGGCTTGCATCTCCTTGTTAAGTTTAGCTGACAGTTATTTAAGTGCTGGGGTTCCTGGTAACTGTTTCACAATTAGTTCATAACTTTCAATGGGAGCGTTGAAAAAGACCGTGTTTATGTAGCATCTTTCGTGACACTGTGCAGTCACAGACAACAAGAAAAGCAAAATATAGAGACACAAGAAGCTAAGCAATAGACAAATCAGTCCCCTGAGTCTGCTGTATCATCCCTTCGTTCATCAACAATCTTTTATCTCAATGCCACTTTCCTGCACAAACAGCAGATCCATCGATCGCTGAGCTATCTAAACCTATCCTTTATGTCCTTTAACATCTTTGGTAACTAATCCACCACAACCCTCTTGTGCAGAGAATTCCAAAGGTTCACCACCCTGTGGATGAAGAGTTCTCTTCTCAGCACGGTCCCTGATGGCCAACCCCTCATTGTGACAATGTGACCCTGCTTCTCATCAGCACAGCCACGGGAGACATCATCCTTGCATCCACCCGCTCATGGAGTCTTACACCACAGATGCAGGCTCTTTGGCCCATCTCATCCATGCTGACCAAAATGCCCCCTCTAAATTAGTCCCATTTGCCACGTGTTGAGGGGACGGGACCCAATGGGTCCCCCTTGGTCGAGTATCCCTCTAAACCTTTCCAATCCATGCACCTGTCCAAGTGTCTTTTAAATGCTGTGATACCCTGCCTCAATTATCTCCTCTGGCAGTTTGTTCCAAATACCCATCACCCTTTGAGAAAAAAATTGCCCCTTATGGTCCTATTAAATCTTTCCCCTCTCATCTTAACCCCATGTCCTTGGTTCTTGGTTCCCTTACTCTTGGAAAAACAGTCTGTATATTAACCATATCTATTCCCCTCAAGATCACCTCTCATCCTACTGCATTCCAAGGAATAAAGTCCCAGCTTGCCAAATGTCTCCCTATAGCTCTGGCCCTGTCAAGTCATAGAGTCATAGAGTGATACAGCATGGAAACAGGCCCTTCAGCCCACACTGGCCAACATGTCCCATCTACACGAGTCCCACCTGCCTGCATTTGGCCTGTATCCCCCTATACCTGTCCTATCCATGTACCTGTCCAAATGTTTCTTAAAGGTCATGAAGAATCTTGTATATTCTTCTGGTCTATACAGCATACAGTGCATTCAGAAAGTATTCAGATCCCTTCACTTTTTCCACATTTTGTTATGTTACAGCCTTATTTTAAAATGGATTAATTTTTTTTTATCATCAATCTACACACAATAACCCAGAATGAAGAAGCGAAAACAGGTGTTAAGAAATTTTTGCAAAGTAATTAAAAATAAATAACTGGAATATCACATTTACATAAGTATTCAGACCCTTTGCTATGACACTCAAAATTGAGCTTAGGTTCATCCTGTTTCCATTGATTATCCTTGAGATGTTTCTACAACTTGATTGGAGTCCACCAGTGGTAAATTAAATTGATTGGACATGATTAGGAAAGGCACACAGCTGTCTATATAAGGTCCCACAGTTGAAGCCATGAAGACAAAGGAATTGTCGGTAGACCTCCAAGATAGGATTGTGTTTGGACACAGATCTGGGGAAAGGTATAAAACAATTTCTGCAGCATTGTAGGTCCCGAAGAGCATGGTGGCCTCCGTCATTCTTAAATGGAAGAACTTTGGAACCACCAGGACCCTTCATAGAGCTGGCTGCCCAGCCAAACTGAGCAATTGGGGGAGAAGGGCCTTGGTCAGGGAGGTGACCAAGACACCGATGGTCAGTCTGACAGAGCTCCTCTGTGGAGATGGGAGAAACTTCCAGAAGGACAACTATATCTGCAGCACTCCACCAATCAGGCCTTTATGGTAGAGTGGCCAGACGGAAGCCACTCCTCAGTAAAAGGCACATGACAGCCCACTTGGAGTTTGCCAAAAGGCATGAGAAACAAGATTCTCCGGTCTGATGAAGCCAAGATTGAACTCTTTGGCCTGAATGCCAAGCGTTATGTCTGGAGGAAACCAGGCACCGCTCATCACATGGCCAATACCATACCTATGGTGAAGCACGGTAGTGGCAGCATCATGCTGTGGGGATGTTTTTCAGTGGCAGGAACTGGGAGACTAGTCAGGATCGAGGGAAAGATGAACGGAGCAAAGTACAGAGAGATCCTTGATGAAAATCTGCTCCAGAGCATTCTGGACCTCAGGATGGGGCGGAGGTTCATCTTCCAACAGGACAACGACCCTAAGCACACAGCCAAGACAACGCAGGAGGGGCTTCGTAACAAGTCTGTGAATGTCCTTGAGTTGCCCGGACTTGAACCCGATCGAACATCTCTGGAGGGACCTGAAAATAGCTGTGCATCGATGCTCCCCATCCAACCTGACAGAGCTTGAGAGGGTCTGCAGAGAAGAATGGGAGAAATTACCCAAATACAGGTGTGCCAAGCTTGTAGCGTCATACCCAAGAAGACTTGAGGCTGTAATTGCTGCCAAAGGTGCCTCAACAAAGTCATGAGTAAAGGGTCTGAATATGTATGTAAATGTGATATTTCAGTTATTTCTTTTTAATTACTTTACAAAAATTTCTAAACACCTGTTTTCACTTTTATATTTGGGGTATTGTGTGTAGATTGATGATTAAAAAAAAAGAATTTAATCCATTTTTGAATAAGGTTGTTATGTACCAAAATGTGGAGAAAGTGAAGGGGTCTGAATACTTTCTGAATGCACTGTAGGTCCAAGTTACTTAATCTCTCCCCGTGACAATCCAACCATCCCAGGAATCAATCTAATGAGCTTTCATTGCATTTCCTTGACATGTATATGCTTAGGGAGTGAGACCAATGTTGTACACAACCTTGAAGAGTCATATAATTGGAGCTAGACATCTCTTCTCTTGTACTCGAGGCCTCTGGGCAGACAGGACAACATACCGATTGCCTACATAAAGGTTTAAAAATACCAGAGATCCCATAAATCTAAAAATAAAACATAAAATATTGGAACAACTCAGTGGGTCAGGCAGCAACCGCACTCAGGATCAAATCAGGGTCTCTGGCGCTGTAAGACAGCAACGCGGCGATACCTCGCGGGTCGTATTTCCCCAAATAGTTCTGCAAATAGTGCTCCGCCTTTCTTGGATGGGATTTCTGCCCCCCTCTGTGATTCCTGCTGCTGTGTCCTCCAAGGATGCTGGCTGAGCCGCCGAGTTACTCCAGCATTTTGTGTCGTTCCTTGTTAAACCAGCATCTGCAGTTCAATGGTTTCTACATTTCTCATTCCGAAGAGTTCTGCTCACTTAATAAAGTGTCGCCTTGGCTCAGCGGTGGCACATGGGCTTGGGGTGATGAGCCTGGGACGTGAGAACCTAAACCAGGCTGACACTTCAGCACGGCTGTGAGAGACTGCTGTCACCTTGGGCACGAGGCATCTATTTGATGCGTATGTGACCCTCGGCTCTCTGCACAGAGCCTGGCCACTTGTCCTGGTGCACAGACCAACACTTCTTGCTGAACCAGCGCTACCAAAAATAGATGAACTTGTCATTTATCTCAATGTTAATTATGGAAGTTTGATGTCCGCAAATTGGCTGTCACGTTTGCTGACAAAAAACAGTGACTGCATTTCAAAAGTAATTAATTGCCTGTGAAGTGTTTTGGGATTGTCCTGACATGTTAAAGGTGCTCCTTAAATGCATTATTATTTTTTTTCTTTTTCTCACTTCCATTTTCCAGCAGATGGTCTCTGATTTTATTTTTGTTGAAAGGGAGTTTAGTGTTCACCTGAAGTGTCAACATTAAATACAAAAACAAACGTGCTGGCGGTACCCATGAGGTCAGGCAGCATCTGAGAAGTGTGAAGAGATGGTAATATTTCAGGTCATCGATGTTGGGTTTAAATTATACAGGGCGGTTGTTGGGTTACACCCTGTGCCCATTTGCAAACATTTATGCAATACCGTATCTTTTTAAAAAGGAAACATTCGTTTTTTACCTTGGTTTTTACAACGGATGGTAAGCCAATATTCTTTCCTCAACCTCAAAATCCGGCACGGTGGCGCAGCGGTTAAGTTGCTGCCGTGCAGTGCATTCAGAGCGCCCGGGTTCAATCCCAACTACGGGCGCTGTCTGTACGGAGTTTGTACGTTCTTCCCGTGACTGCATGGGTTTTTTCCTGAGATCTTCGGTTTCCTCCCACACTCCAAAGACGTACAGATTTGTAGGTTAATTGGCTTTGCATAATTGTAAATTGTCTCTAGTGTATGTTGGATAATGTTAATATGCAGGGATCGCTGGTCGGCATGGACTCAGTGGGCTGAAGGGCCTGTTTCTGCGATGTATCTCTAAACTAAAGTCCTCTGCCATCTTCCATTTCTCTTGCACAGTGTATTTTAAATGTCCTTTCAATCTGTCCTTTCCACAGCTGTTCTGATGAATTCTCATCTTCTTTTGGTCCTTTAGCACTCCTTATCTCTCTACTCTCTCTCATCATGCTTATTCCATCACAACACCACGGATTCCAGTACCTTTGTTTTTCACGAGGTGCAGACATGCGCACCTCTAGTGGAGGGCTGGCTTCACCGTTCATTTTGCAATTCAAAGCCAATGCCCAGCTCCAACTTCCATCACAATGTCACTTTTCCCATTCCTTCCCAGGATGCATTCTCAGCCCCTATAGTAGTCCTTACACATTCATGAGTGTGTAGCCAAATACCAATCCAACTCAATTTACAAGTTCGCAGATGACATCTTCGTAGTGGGCTGGATTTCAAGTAATGATGAGAAGGAGCGCAGGAAGGAGATTGAGAACCTCGTAACCTGGTGCCATAGACAACAACCTCTCCCTCAATATCAGCAAGACACTTGTGATCGACTTCAGGAAGTGAAGCAGGATATACATTGATGGCGCTCAGGTAGAGATATCACCAGCGATTTGTCCTGGATCAGCCATATCCAAGGTATAGGAAACCCACGTGTTCACAGGGAGAACGTGCAAACTCTACACAGACAGCACCCTAGGTCAGGATCGAACCTGGGTCTCTCGTGCCGTGAGGCAGCAGCTCTACCGCTATCATAATGTTTATCTTCTTCACTGAGTTGATGTCAAAGTTTGTTTTATAACCTTCCTTAGAAGCACATTTGGTTTGTGAGGTTTGATTTGTTGCAAATAATTTGGCCCATCTGTTTAAGAAGCATTTGTTGGTGGAAAGGAGGAGGGGAGTCTGTGGTCTTTGTCTTCACTGTTGGGGGTGTTTTGTCTTCATTCTTTTTATAACATGCCCACTTGATTCTGCTGCAATCATTCCTCACAGGACGGAACATTAATTGTTTGCTTTACTCTAGTTAATGCCAGGTCCATCGGGAGATTATCAAAACCCAGTCATTTCATCACACAAACTGCTACATGCAAAATTCCAAGAGACTTGGCAATATGCTAAGAAATTAATTGAGTTGCCCATGTTGGACTAAACTGCCCTCTCTGATTTTTTTTTTAAAGCTTTGACCTTTTTATCTACAATACTAATTTTCTTTTTGTTTCAATTTTTTTTTAATATCCTTATTTTGTAAGTATCCATTTGCCTCTCTGAACTTTTCAGTCAAAGCAGAGTCGGTGTCCTTTTCAACAGTGCTGTTAACATGCTGACTGCTGAATTCAATACTCTCGGTGTAGGCCCATTGAGTCCTTATGTTGGGGGTGGAAGGTTGCAACCTTCACGTGGTCCGCCCTGTTTCGACTAATGCAATCAACTCGACGTGCACAAACGGAAGATCAAATAGAACAAGTTGTCCAACAACTTTAGGCTGTGCACGCCACACGAAAGAAGAAGAGTCCTTATGTTGGAAATCAGGTGGGAACAGCTCGAGTATCTGAAGTTTAATTGAAGATGCCATTGACACCACAATTACAAAGACAACACAAAGTTGGACGGCATGGTGGCGCAGCGGTAGAGTTGCTGCCTTACACCCCATGCAGCTCCGGAGACCCGGGTTCGATCCCGACTACGGGTGCTTGTCTGTACGGAGATTGTACGTTCTCCCCGTGACTGTGTGGGTTTTCTCCGAGATCTTCGGTTTCCTCCACCACTCCAAAGACGTACAGGTATGTAGGTTAATTGGCTTGGTGTATATGTAAAATTGTCCCTAGTGTGTGTAAGATAGTGTTAATGTGCGGGGGTCGCTGGTCAACGCAGACTCGGTGGGCCGAAGGGCCTGTTTCCGCGCTGTATCTCTAAACTAAACTAATTATGATTGTACCGGTCCCTGTTGACGTTTGGAATCTTATGTTCAGGTCAGTTGTCCCCACCTCAGTATGAAGCTATGATGGAGGGAGTGTCGCAATGATTCCTGGGACGGAGTTTTGTCCAATGAGAAGTTAAGCAGATTGTGTTATTACAGATGGACAAGGGGCAGAGAAGACAGGTGGACAGGTACATGGATAGGACTTCCCAAGATTTAGAGGGATATGGGCCAAACGCAGGCAGATGGGACTAGTGTAAACGGGGCATATTGGCCAGCATGAGCAAGTTGGTCAGAAGGGCCTGTTTCTGTGCTGTACGACTCTATGATTCTAAGATTTACGAGGATGGTGCCAGGATGCAAGGGCCTGAGCTTTCGGGAGAGATTGGGCAAGCTGGGAGTTTTTTCCTTGGAATGCAGGGGGCTGAGGGGTAATCTTATTGGGTGCACAAAGTCACGAGGGGAATAGATAAGTGAATCAACAGAGTCTTTAACCCAGAGTAGGGGAATCAGGACCAGGGAACATTGGTTTAAGGTGAGAGAGGAAAGATTTAATGAGAACCTGAGGGGAGACTTGTACACACAGAGGGTGGTGGGTATATGGAACGAGCTGTTGTGGGGGTAGATGAGGCAGGTATTACAACAGCATTGAAAATGACACTTGATAGGAGCATGGATAGGAAAGGCTTAGAAGGATAAGGGCTAAATGCAGGGAAATGGGATGAGCTTAGATGAGGCATGTTGGTCGCATGGACAAGTTAGGCTGAAGGGACTGTTTCCGTGCTCTATGACTATGACCCTATGATTCTATGAATGGCAAGTAATCACTTTGAAGCACACACAGTTTGATTGGACTTGTCAAGGTGGACACAGAGAAGATGCTCCTGACTGGATGTCTAAATCCTGAATGTGCTTTCTCAAAGTAATGTGATGGCCATTAGGACTGGGATGAGAAGAAGTTTCTTCAGTCAGAGGGCAATGAATCTGTAGAATCCAACAGAATTTCATTTGCAGAGTAAATTCAGTGATAGATTTTTAGATATTAACCATATTAAGGAATATGGGGCAAGAGCAGAAAAGTGCCGCAGATGTCAAGGCTCAGCCATAATCTTATCAGACGGCAGAGCAGGACAAGGTACCTGCTTCTATTTTCTTCTGATTCTCAGTGGGCCCCACTAGATGTTCCACCCCTTAGCTCCTTCTTCATCCCTGTGACACATCCGTGACTTTGTTCTGCTCAAGAGTGGTACGGTGGTGCAGCGGTAAAGTCGCTGCCTTGCAGTGCCAGAGACCCAGGTACGATCCCGACTACGGTTGCTGTCGGTACGGAGTTTGTACGTTTTCCCCGTGACCACGTGGGGTTTCTCCGAGTGCTCTAGTTTCCTACCGCATTCCAAAGATGTGCAGATTTGTAGTTGTAAATGGCTTCTGTAAATTGCCCCTACTGTGTAGGAATGAATAGGGTGATCATTGGTCGACGTTGTCTCGGAGAGCTGAAGAGCCTGTTTTCATTCTGTCTCCAAACTAAACTAAACTATAAACTAAACTAAACTAAATTAAGATGAGAGCATCAGGTCTCTAATCTGTCTGATTAAACTAATATCAGCCCAGCTTGGTGATATTGGCTGCTGTTCCAGTATTCATCTGCCAAATTGGTTTGGGCAAAAATGGTTCCTCTTGGTTAAACATCTTGAGGTTTCCAATATCCCTATTGCTGAGAAAGGTGAATGTAGTTCAGTGCATTTCACAAACCAACCACCCCCACATCCACTCTATCTACTCCTCATGGTGCCTCAGGAATGCGGTCAACATAATCAAGGACACTTACACCCATGTGAATCCCTCTTCTACCCTCTCCCATTGGGCAGAATGTATGAAAGTGTGTACCATCAGATTCAAGAACAGTGTCTCCCACGTGTTATCAGACCATTAATCCGTCCTCTCAGAAGCCAGGGGTGTAGTCCCGATCACCCAACCTATCTCACACGCACCCCTTGCACTTTTTCTTAACTTTCTCTGTGGCTGTAATCCTATAACACCATAATATATTCTGCATTCTGTTTTTTTTTTTTCTGTAGTACTTGCTTGTGTATGACTTGATCGTAACTCATGTATAAAATGATTTCACTGGACAACGCACATGTTTTTTCACATACCCATACCACAAGGTTCCAGAATCGTCGACCATTACCAGTACTTACCACATCATCTTATTCCAGACTGATTCACCATTTGTGAAAAAGCACCTGGTTTACTGTGAATGACATTTATATTTATTCCTGGAACATGGGCGTCATTAATTGGGTCGGTATATATTATTTACCTCAAATAATAGCCCTGAACTGTGTGACTTCTGCGGCTATTTTAGAGATCAGTTAGGATTACTATGGTCTTTGGACATATACAGACAGAGTTAATTCCCTGAACCATTAATAAACCAGATGAATCTATCACTGGTTTTGTATATATATTGCATATTTATTTAATCACGTGAATTTAAATTCCCCAGCTGTGGTGGTGAGATTTGAACTCCTGTCTCCAGAGCAACAACTCGGGTTTCTGGTTACGAGCAAAATAACTTAACCATGATGATCCCATGTCCCCATTGTCATGTTTGTCCTTGACAGAAATCTAATTCGGGGACAATGTTTTCTGCCCCATTACTGAATCCAACTGGCACACTCATTGTAACTGGCTCGATTGTAATCAGGTATTGTCTTTCCGCTGACTGGATAGCATGTTTAAAAAAAAAAAGCATTTCACTGTACCTCGGTACACGTGACAATAAACTAAAACTAAACTAAGCTTACCCATGAATCAAACAAAATGGCAGCAGTAGTGTGTACAAGAGAGACTGAAGATGGTGGAATTGGAGCAATAAAAATGAAGAGCTGCTGGAACTCCCTCTGACGCTTTCTCTCTCCTCTCTAACCCGATCCTCTCACACTCCCTTCGTCCCACAATAAACCTCTAGCCCCCTATCACAGTGTTTCTCCTTCTGCCACCTACCCCCCAATCATCCATACACTCCTCCCAATGAATCTCCTCCTCCCATCCCCCCCCCACCTCACTTTTCACTCCTTCCTTCCCTTCTGCCACCTTCTCTCCTTTATTTGGTTCCACGCTTCACTTTTCTTTCTTATCAGATTCCAGAATCTGCTGCCTTTTGCTGTCTCCATGCCACCTCCCTCCATCCCCCAACTGACTTTTATCTGCTAATCAATCCTTCCTCACCTGTATCCACCTATTGCTTGCTAGCTCTAAACCCTCCACTCTCCTTCAACTCTTTACACTGGCTATCTCATCTCTGCCCTTTCAGTCTACAACATAGAACATTGAACTGTAGAGCACAGGAATGGGCCCTTCAGCCCACAACGTTTGTGCCGAACATGAAGCCGTTAAACTGATCTTATCTGCCTGTACATGGTCCACATCCCTCCATTCCCTGCACTTCCATGTGCCATTCTAAAAGCCTCTTAAATGCCACTGGTGTAAGCCTCCACCACCACTCTTGGCAATGCATTCTAGGTCCCCATTACTCTCCGTTTTAAAAATGTTGCCCTGCACATCTTCATTAAACTTTCTCCTTCTCACCTTATACCTATGCCCTCCAGTGTTGGACATTTCCACCCTGGGGAAAAAAGGTTCTGACTGTCAACCCCATCTATCCCTCTTATAATTTAATATACTTCTATCGTGTCTTCCCTCATCTTCTGACATACCAGAGAAAACTATCCAAGTTTAGAGTGTTAGACAGAGCTCTAGGGGCTAGTGGAATCGAGGGATATGGGGAGAAGGCAGGCACGGGTTATTGATTGGGGACGATCAGCCATGATCACAATGAATGGCGGAGCTGGCTCGAAAGGCCGAATGGCCTCCTCCTGCACCTATTTTCTATGTTTCTATCTATCCTCTCCCTCTAGCTGAACCCCTCTAATCCTGAGAGCATTCTGGTAAACCTCCTCTGCACCAGCTCCAAAGCATCCACATCTGTCCTGCAATGGGGCGACCAGAACTGCACGCAGTCTCAATGAGGGGTCATGATCTGAAACGTCGACTCTCCATTTCCCTCCACAGATGCTGCCTGATTCATTGAGTTCGTCCAGCAACTATCCTTGTTTTGGCTCCAATAGTTGAACTGGCAATTCTCATTCGGAGCAGGGACGTCATGAGCAGAGGTGCCTGTTCCTGTGTTGTACTGTTCTATGGTCTATATAGGTTTGATATAAAACCGCAAAGGGGGACTAGATCTCAATTAAGTCTGCTCATCATTACCTCTCCCCAACTCCTTCCACACTCCTCGCCTAGAGAGGGGACTTGGCTTCACACTGAGTCCGAGAGTTTGATTGCTTTTGGTCGAAGCACATTTCCCCTTTCCACCAAGCCACCAACTCCCTGGCTCCTCCAGTTACCTCTCTACCTCTCATCCTCACCTTGTTCATGAAATCAAACTTGCTGTTCACTTCAATGAAAACAGAACATGTAGGGTACAGGCAGCAGATCATGTAGCAACTGTGGAAAGAAAAACAGAGTTAACATTTCTGGTCAAAGATCCGTCATCAAGAGACAAGAGTATTCATTTGCCTTATGCACAGGATATGAATTGGAACAATGATGTTCTTCCTTGAAGATAGACACAAAAAGCTGGAGTAACTCAGCGGGACAGGCAGCATCTCCGGGGAGAAGAAATGGGTGAAGCTTCTGAAGAAGGGTCTCGACCCGAAACATCACCCATTCCTTCTCTCCAGAGATGCTGCCTGTCCTGCGATGTTACTCCAGCTTTTTGTGTTTCTTTTTGGTGTAAACCAGCATCTGCAGTTCCTTCCTACACATGTTCTTACTTGATGTAGCTTTACAGTCGCATTAGACAAAACAAAAACAAATTAATTCTTCAGCCATTCAGCTGATGAAAAGTCTTTGACATTAACGCTTATTCTCTTTCCACGGATGCTGCCTGACCTGCTGAGTGTTTCCAGCATTGTCGTTTTTTATTTCAGATTTCTTGCATTTGCTCTTTTGATTTTCAGGTTGTGTAGGCTTAATCCTCTTTTCATGAAACACTTGTTTTCCGTTAAGGTTTACCTTGATTTTATTACAGTTGAGAACGTTCAGAATCAATTGTGGGAGGGGCTGGATTGACTTCAAATACTCCAAATATTTTATAAAGATTAAAACCACAGTTTTGCGGGTAAAAATGCCATACAACATTATTCCGGGGAAGAAAACACAAAAAGCGATCCAGCCCTCCTTTGGGAGATGTGTGAAAGTTAAATCTTCAATGTGTATGAACGTTAAATTGTGTACACGTACTGTCAGGCTCTTTGTTTTATCTCTTTTTGAATCTGTTGCCGAGCAGAATAATCATTATTTGTGTACTTTTCATTCTTGACAACTGTTCAACAAAGCATTGGTTACTCTCCACATACCCTTGAAAGGCACAATGTTCTAAACAAGCTTTGTCCTTCAGGGATAAAACAAGTCAGAAGAATGCCTGTCACACTTGCTATCACACTGTGGCTTCAGCAGTAAATACCACAAAGCATACCTGCTGATTTTAGTCAAGTATTCAATGTTTCAGTCCATTTCATGCTTGGCCTTTGTCCTGAACATCCTGAGTTTCACCCTGTTTTTGTATTGGCTGTTTGCTGTTTATACTGAAAACTAGATCATGCCTATTTATCTGATGTTTAAGATATTCATTCCAGGTTCAAGTCCATTTATTAGTCTTTTTCTGGTCACCATCATTTAGTTACCCTAAATTTGACACTTCCCATCCAACTGTCTCTATATAGTTTGTTTTCGGAAAAGGCATCAAAGACATGGGTAGCACAGTTGGTAGAGCAACTGCCTCACAGCGCCAGAGATCCGGGTTCGATCCTGACCTCAGGTGCTGCCTGTGTGGTGTCTGCACGTTCTCCCTGTGACTGCGTGGGTTTCCTCCACTGACTGCAAACTGTACTTCCCATGGACTGATTCCATCTTCTTAGACTGTGACATACTAAAAGGATCTCAAACTGAGCTTCTCACCCCATTTCCTCAGTTATTTTGCTCATCTCTGTCCTAGCCTTGATTTGCCTCCTTCATCTTTAGTTGCCTCCTGACCTCACCATTGCAAAGCACTGTTGGAAGGTTGCCCATTGATTATCCAAGCACATCCAAACTGCACCAGCAGCATTAAGCCCTATTCAGTGGCAGACTGGGTCTAAAAATATTTGTTGCCAGGAGACAAAAGGGACCCACTTCATCAGGGGCCCACTTCATCAGGGGCCCACTTCATCAGGGGCCCACTTGCCATCGGGCAAGCTGACACCCTGGCCAGTCCGCCACTGGCCCTATTTGCTTATCGCCCCTGTCCTAACCCTGTTCCCATTCTCATTCACCCATGTCAGTGCCTAGGCGGCTGTGATAAAATTTGCATTGAAATCCTTCTAATGGCCATCTCCCCCAGTCCCAAGAAATTTGTGGTGCTCAAATCTCTGAAACCCGACGTATTTAACTTTCAAATCTCTGGCAAAGACTTGTAAACTTTGTCGCTCCATTTTTCCATGTTTGTTTTTGACCCCTTCTTGAATTGTATCCTCAGAACGGTGAGCGAGTTCTTGATCACCTGGCCTGGCATGTTTTTAAGCTTGGTATCCATCTTTGGTTTATCATTACACTTGTGTGAACCTCCTTTGGGTCGTGTTCCTGTGACAATGAGGTCATGCAAGCGCGAGCTGTTGTTTTAACTCTGACGTCATGACAGACAAACCATGGAAAAGAGACCTGATAGCACGCACAGGGTAATTAATGCAGAGCACAGTAGTTAATATATTTAGATGTTGTGGAACTTGCACATGGCTATCTTCCAGAGGAATGCTGGAGCTGTTAATTACAATTCTTAATTTAGGTGATTAGGTGATTAAAACTGCAGATTAAAGCTGTGTGGATCATGTACAGTAATTATGAAAGCATTTAGACTTCTAAAGCTCTCAAAAATGCTTGGCTTGTCAACAGAGGCATGATAAATTTGCATGTAGTCCTTTAACCTTTGAAATTTGGATTTAAATGTATTCTGGGCTAACGATTGAAACTTGAAGGACATTTCATTCGGAGAGTCATGGGGGGGGGGGGTCACGCAGGAGGTGACAATGAGGGCAGCGAATGCTTAGGTGTGGGACTCGTATTCACATCTGACGGAGGAATATTATCAAAGTGGCATTGGGAGACTCAATGAAAACCAACACTCGTATGTGTGTGTATAGGTGTGTGGTGTGTATATGTGTGTGTGTGTGTGTTAGGGGTGTCAGTTCGTGACCAAAATAAATCACTCCACACAGCCTAGTCAACAATTCCCATGCCAACTATCAGTTACGGCCCACTCAGTCACATTTTTGTCTTCATGGATAAGACAATAGCAGAATTAGGCCATTCGGCCCATTCTCTACTCCACCATTCAATCATGGTTGATTTATTTTTCCCTCTCAACCCCATTCTCCTACCTTCTCCCTGTAACCTTTGACGCCCTTAGTAAACAAGAACCTATCAATCTCCGCTTTAAAAATACCCAATGACTTGGCTTCCACTGCCGTCTGTGACAATGAATTCCACAGATTGACCACCCTTTGGCTGAAGGGTTCATCATATTCCAGAGCCTTGATGTCTTGTTTGATACTCTTGCACAACTTCTATCCGACAAACTAGTGACATTTTACAATCGTCAATTAATCTACAAACCTGCATGCTTTTGAAGTGTGGGAGGAAACGGGAGCACGCATAGAAAACCCATGCGGTCACAGGGAGAACGTACAAACTCCGTACAGACAGCACCTAAAGTCAGGATCGAACTTGGTCTGCTGGTGCAGTAAGGCAGCAATTCTGCCTCTGTGCCACTGTGCCCCCTTTTGTACAAAGAACGTTTTGGTTTGAACCTGATCTCAGAAGTCAGTATCACTTTGATCTCGATCTAGTGCATTGCACTGATTATAGAAACAATCAGAACCATTTGGTGACATGTATCGGTCCAACCTTTGATGAAGTTCATCAGTCTCAGGATCAGAATTAGGCCATTTGGCCCATCATGTCTACTCTGCTATCCAGTCATGGCTGATCTATCTATCCCTCAACCCCATTTTCCTACCTTCTCCCCGTAACCTTTGACGCCTTTACTAATCAAGAATCTGTCAATCTTGGCCTTCACTATGGTCTGTGGCGATGAATTCCACATTCACCACCCTCTGATTACTACCACAAAAGATAATCTGAGTTTATCCTTAAAAAGTATCTGGAAATGTTAAACATGAGGACATATTGGCAGGTCAATGCTCCGTGGAACACTGAAAATGTAAATTCCACTGAGCTCTCGGCCAACACTAACTTCTAACATTAATTTCCAACATTTTAATGTTAATCATGGGGGGAGAAAAAATTTGATTTCTTATTTAAAGATATATCAAAGTATTTAATGTCACACTGGCCCTTAGGCTGCAAGCTCACACTGCAATCTGTGTCACGGTGGAAGATGTTAGCCGAAGGGATAAGTTGATTTTAAATTTATTGGTTTATCAAAATTGAATCTCATTATCGTTCACAATAGGGTGATTGCATACAATACTGCACCCGGTGATTACCCATGATACCGTAATTTTGTAGCACGTTAAAACCTAGTGCGTGGTGTGCTGTGTATCACGCAGCCATAAATTGGGACTGGGGCAACTGCTTTCATAGATTATCTTGAATGTGTTCACCAATTAACATTTTGAATGGGGCCTCACATCTGCCACTGTGGTTATGGAGATGGCACAATGCAAAAGATGAAAACAAAATGTCTGCTGTATAAAATAAACTGCAGGAGCAGGTCAAGGAAACAAACAACATGTGTAATAAGTGCGGAGTGCAGTGATTGAAGGAGTGCTGCAAATTAAACCACAGCTAGAAGCAGACTGGCACACTTTAACCTGAAGTCTTTGATAATGCGGTGTTGCAAGCAGCACGAGTAGATGGCCAGAAGTAATTCATTTTACAACCATTTTTTCAAAGCTTAATTTCAGTGAGCATGCATTTTGCCGCTGGCAATTAGGATGGCTCTTTCTGTTCACACAGGAACTGAAAATTGAGATGAAAGAATACACCTGGAATTCTGATGTAAAATCTACAAGATACTGCGGATGTGCAGTTAGTCTGGTTTAAGGCCATCGCTTTCTCTTATTCTTGCTGTTGAGTAGTGCATCTATATTTTATAGGGTTCTCTGGTTAAGGAACTAGCTTTAGTTAAATAAATATGAGGAGACAGAAATCCAAACTGCAAACCCAAATGTAAATTTACTTTCAGAATTGGACTCGGCACGAGAACTGAAATGTTTATGGATAGACTATCACAGTCAAACAATAGCAAACATCTGATGATTGGCACAAAATGCTGGGGTAACTCAGCGGGACAGGCGGCATCTCTGGAGAGAAGGAATGGGTGACGTTTTGGGTCGAGACCCTTCTTCAGACGTTAAGAGCAAACATCTCTTGAGATGAGGGCAAATACAAATGTCCAAACTCAGAATGATAGACTTTTGTTGGGTATTAAGTTAAGAAGCCAAGGTGGATAACTGGCAAATTAATGTGCCTGTCATGCAGCAGCAAGTCAGAGTTACATTGTTCTATCCCTGGTGCAAATGATAATGAAACGCACTTGACTCCTGACACTCTTGAGACACAAGGTTATCCACTACATAAACTCGGTTTCTCTCTCCACAGGATACAGCATGACCTGCTGAATATTGCCTGCGTTCTGATTTCATTTTAGATTAATCCAGAATCGGGATTTTATTTTGGTCTTTGACCAGATTTACTATGTTTGAATTGCCATGCAACTGCTATGGTATACTTTGGCCCCATGATGAGGGTTAACAGACTTCAACTGATAAAGTCGAAAGCTGATAAGACTGACGCTATAGGAGGTTTTGTCTCAGTTTGGGCATGTTCTAGATTTTTTTAGCTTAATTGCAAACAAAATACATCGTGTGGGAAATGGATGAGATTTCTATCAATAGGTCCAGGACAGGAAAATGGACACAAAGCTGAATTAACAGCGGGTCAGGAAGCATCTCTGACGAAAAAGGACAGGTGATGTTTTGGGTAGAGACCCTTGTCTGAAGAAGGGCCTTGACCCTAAACATCACCTATCCCTCTTCTCCAGAGATGCTGCCTGACCAGCTGAGTTACTCCAGCTTTTTTGTGTCTACTTCGTTTTAAACCAGCATCTGCAGTTCCTTCCTACACATAGGACAGGAAGAGTCCATTTAATTTATTTAACCATGTCACCGTTAAATGAATGTGTATGATATATAAGCTAATAATCTGGATGATCAGCCATGATCACATTGAATGGCGGTACAGGCTCGAAGGGCCGAATGGCCTACTCCTGCACCTATTGTCCAATCTAATAATGTAATAATAATCTAATAATGGTTGGTGTATGATATATAACAGAGGGTGTATGATGTACAATCTAAGCTATACAAATGCCTGCTTGCATAACCTGTAATATATGTGAAAACCTTTAATACCTATGTAGAAAGGCGCACCATACTACTTCCAGCTTTTGTGTGTAAACGTCCTTCCTAACTTTGCTTCTGAAAAGACTGGTGCAATTTTTTGACTGTGCCCAATCTTCTCCAACCCAAGGAAAGGGGTTATCGCTATCTGCACTATCGGTTCTCTTAATTGGTTGAAAACTCCCAAGGCAGAACTAAATCACTTGCAATCAATTTAAACTTGAATGAATTCAAAAGTCTGCTGTTCATTTTGCATCTCAGACCAGGTGCTGTTCATCAGTCCAGCCTGGGCTGTGAGATCTGTGTTGGTTGGAACCACCTCGAGTTAAAATTCTTGGGGCACAAGAGACTGCAGATGCTGGAGTCTGGAGCAAGCTGCTGGAGGAACTCGGCACGTCAAGCAGCATTTGTGAAGGTAAAGGGATGGTGGATGTTTCAGGTCGAGACGCTACATCAGGACCTGATCCAGTATCTCGATCCGAAATGTGAATTATCCCTCCACAGCTGTTGCTTGACCTGCTGAGTTCCTTGATCAGTTTATTTTTTAATTAAAATCCTCAAGCACATTTCCCCTTGATGTTGCTCCTTCATAACCCTTAAACCTTTTCCAGCCCTTCAAAAGCTTCCACAATCTCTACAACTGCCCAATTCAATTCTCTCATGAACCTTTGATCTAAACACAAAATGCTGGAGGAACTCAGCAGGTCAGATCGGGCCTGCTGAGTTCCTTCAGCACTTAATGTTTTGCTCAAGGTTGCAGCATCTGCAGTTCCTTGTCTCTCAACCATTGACCTTAACTGCACTCCCATGGACAGCAATCTCTTCACTGGTTGCAGAACATACTGAAAGGAGAGGGTGAACAAACTTTACATCAGGGCTATATCAGAACCACTGAGAGGGGTTTAAAAAGGTGTGAGATTCTGCAAGCACATTTTGAAGAACGAGGAAAAATATTTTAAAAAAACAGATAAAAATCTTAGTATTATTCCCAGTGCATATGTTAAGTGTAGAAACAGGAGAATAGAACAAATAAATGTTGGTAGAAACAAGCAACTACAGGTGGTCTAATACACAATAAGACAAAAATGCTGGAGTCAACAGCATCTCTGGAGAATATGGATAGGTGATGTTTCGGGTTAAGGTCCTTTTTCAGTCTCGGATTAGTCTGAAGATTGGTCTTGTTCTCCAAAGCTGCTACCTGACCCATTGAGTTACTCCAGCACTTAATATCCAAATAAATGGGGTTCGGGGTAGGGGGTGGGTTAGGTTTTCTGAGACATTGATATGCTTTCTGGAGCATGGAGGACTTGTACAAATTGGGTGGGTTACACTTCAGCAGGACTCAACACAGCAAAGAGTAGCCGGAAGCCAGAGGATTGGGAAACTTTCATAGGACGCAACTCATAGGATGCAACTCAAGATGGCGGACTGCAGGAGTGGGGCGCCGTTGTGTATGGCAACTCTCCCTGCAGTCCGTCCTTTCTCCCTTTTTTATTTTTATTTTTAGTCCTGTCAAAACACAAATGTTAGTTGGAGGTCTTTTATGTGGGGGGTGGGGAAGGGGAAAAACTCCCCTACCTGGTCGGAGAGGCGGTTTCCCTCCGAGCTGTTTCGTCGCCCCTTCCTCGCGGCCTACCATCGAAACTGGAGCAGCGTTTTCCTGTCGGGACCGGCCGGGACTACAGCTTCGGCGGCGGCACAGCGCTGGGACACCATCAGGGAGCGGGCAATGCCTTACCGGTAAGCTCCGAAGTGGCGTGACCGCCGACTCCAACATCGAGGAGCTGTGGCTGCGGAGCGTCCAACCGCGGGCGGCGCCGGATTTAAAACACCGCGGAGCCTGGGATCTGAGATCGCCAGAGTCGGAGCTCCAACCAGCGCGGCCTGAGGGCTACGGGTGCCGCAGTCTCCGGGGAGGGAGCGGCCGCTACAGACATTTTACAAGCCACTGAGGAGTGTCCACCCGACGCCGGAGTTCCAGCTTTCTGGCAAAGAGGGCCTGAAAACATCGGACTGGCTGCGGAGGCCACAAATAGGCCCCGACCTCGGGTGATCTCAGAGGAAGAGGACTTAACTTTTTGTTGCCTTTTCCCCACAGTGGAAAATTTTGATTCTGTTAAGGGGGACGTTCTTGTTGAATTCTATAATGTGTTATGTCATTTTTCTGATCTTTTAATTTTTCTATGGATGTACGGAAACTTTATTATTTCTTTTATTTAGTTTATGTAAAGCACTTTGGTTTCAACGCGTTGATTTAAACGTGCTATAGAAATAAAATTTACTTACTTACTTACTAGGACAACAGAAGGAAACAAAACGGGCAATACGGGCTGAAAAGATGAAGTATGAGGGGAAGCTGGCCAGGAATATAAAGGACAGTAAAAGCTTCTTTAGATATGTTAAGGGAAAAAGAGTAGCAAAGTCAAATGTGGGTCCCTTGAAGGCAGACACGGGTGAAATTATTATGGGCAACAAGGAAATGGCAGAAGAGTTGAATAGGTACTTCGGATCTGTCTTCACTAAGGAAGACACAAACAATCTCCTAGATGTACTGGAGGACAGAGGATCTAAGGGGGTAGAGGAACTGAAAGAAATTTTCATTAGGCGAGAAATAGTATTGGGTAGGCTAATGGGACTGAAGGATGATAAATCCCCTGGGCCCGATGGTCTGCATCCCAGGGTCCTCAGGGAGGTGGCTCTAGAAATAGTGGACTCATTGGTGATCATTTTCCAATGTTCAATAGATTCAGGATCAGTTCCTGTGGATTGGAGGATAGCTAATGTTATCCCACTTTTCAAGAAAGGAGCGAGAGAGAAAACGGGGAATTACAGACCAGTTAGCCTGACTTTGGTGGTGGGAAAGATGCTGGAGTCAATTATTAAAGAGGTAATAATGGGGCATTGGGATAGCAGTAAAAGGATTAGTCCAAGTCAACATGGATTTATGAAATGGAAATCATGCTTGACTAATCTTCTGGAATTTTTTGAGGATGTGACAAGTAAAATGGATGAAGGGGAGCCAGTGGATGTAGTGTATCTAGACTTTCAGAAAGCCTTTGATAAGGTCCCGCACGGGAGACTGGTGACTAAAATTAGAGCACATGGTATTGGGGGTAGGGATAGCAAATTGGTTGGCAGACCAGAAGCAAAGAGTAGGAGTGAACGGGTCTTTTTCAGAATGGCAGGCAGTGGCGAGTGGAGTGCCGCAAGGCTCGGTTTTGGGGCTGCAACTGTTTACCATATATATTAATGATTTGGAAGAGGGAATTAAGAGCAACACTAGCAAGTTTGCGGATGACACAAAGCTGGGTGGCAGTGTGAACTGTGAAGAGGATGTTAGGAGGTTGCAGGGTGACCTGGACAGGTTGAGTGAGTGGGCAGATGCAGTATAATATAGATAAATGTGAGGTTATCCACTTTGGCGACAAAAACAAGGGGGCAGATTATTATCTCAATGGGGTTAGGTTAGGTAAGGGGGAGGCACAGCGAGACCTGGGTGTCCTTGTACATCGGTCACTGAAAGTTGGCGTGTAGGTACAGCAGGCAGTGAAGAAAGCTAATGGAATATTGGCCTTCATAACAAGAGGATTTCATTATACAATACAATTTTTACAATACAATTTTATTTGTCTTTTGGACAAATTTGTAATTTGGACCCCTTGAGGTCCAAACGAAATGTCGTTTCTGCAGCCATACATTACAAAACGAAGAAGACCCGAGACACAACACAATTTACACATACATCCATCACAGCGCTGTGATGGAAGGCAAAAAAACGTATCTCTCCACTGCACTCCCCCCCCCCCCCCCCGATGTCAAAGTCAAAGCCCCCGGCGGGCGATGGTGATTATCCCACGGCCATTAAAGCCACGCCGGTTAATGCAGGGGTCGCGCACCGGGTCTTGGTGTTAGAGCCCCGGTGCGCGCTCGCAAAGTCCGGCGGCCATTCCAAGCCGTGCGGGGGGATAAAGCCCCGCTCCAGGTGCTCTTCAATCGGGCGGGAGAAGTCGCCGCTGTGGAAGCCCCGAAAAGCGGTCTCCCACCAGGGGACCGCGGGCTTCCGGTGTTGCCGTCCGCCAGACCCGCGGTTGTAGCCTCCGAATCTCCGGGGGTCGGGTAGCAGCAGCGATTGTTTCCACCACAGCTCCACCCGCTCCGGACTCGGCCAGCCCCGTGACGGTGAGTAGTCCGCAGCTCCGCAACTGGAGCCCCAGGTCGTTCCTGGTGGAGGCCGCTCCACGTTGCCCAGCCCCAACGACAACGGAGACCCGACAAAGAAAAGGTTGGGTCTCCCGTGCAGGAAAAAGAATTTAAAGTTTCCCCCCCCACCCCCACCCCCCCCCCACAACACACATACCCCGACAAAAAAATAAATTAAAAACTACATAAAAACGAGACAAAAATAATAAAAAGACAGACGGACTGCAGAGGCCGCTGCAAACGAGAGTCGCGCCGCCCACTCGTTTATAGGAGTAAAAAAGTTCTTCTGCAGTTGTATAGGGCTCTGGTGAGATCACATCTGGAGTATTGTGTACAGTTTTGGTCTTCTAACTTGAGGAAGGACTTCCTTGTGATTGAGGCAGTGCAGCGTAGGTTCACGAGATTGATCCCTGGGATGGCGGGACTGTCATATGAGGAATGATTGAAAAGACTAGGCTTGTATTCACTGGAGTTTAGAAGGATGAGGAGGTATCTTATACAAACATATAAAATTATAAAAGGACTAGACAAGCTAGATGCAGGAAAAATGTTCCCAATGTTGGGCGAGTCCTGAACCAGGGGCCACAGTCTTAGAATAAAGGGGAGGTCATTTAAAACTGAGGTGAGAAAAAACCTTTTCACCCAGAGAGTTGTGAATTTATGGAATTCCCTGCCACAGAAGGCAGTGGAGGCCAAATCACTGGATGGATTTAAGAGAGAGTTAGATAGAGCTCTAGGGGCTAGTGGAGTCGAGGGATATGGGGAGAAGGCAGGCACGGGTTATTGATTGGGGACGATCAGCCATGATCACAATGAATGGCGGTGCTGGCTCGAAGGGCCGAATGGCCTCCTCCTGTACCTATTTTCTATGTTTCTCTGACTGTGTTCAAATCCACACATGGGTATTTGCTAAGGCTTTTGAGGAAGGCGGTAGATGGGATTCTCAGAGGGAAGCTAAGAAGGCAGAAACAAATCCAAGCAACAGAAGGGATCAATGTATGCAAAGTGGTTCAGAGGATAAAATTAGGGGAGCTACACCTGAATGTCCTCAGCGTTTGCAACAAGGTCTTCGCAGAAGTGTATCTGAAAGGTGACTAGGACCTAAATGTAACGTTCAGGGGTATTCGCCATTTAAGAAGGACGGGCAAAAGAAGTAAAGGAGGTGGGATAGTGCTGATAATAAGGGATGAGATCAGCATGGCGGTGGGAAATAATCTTGTTTTGCAGATCATGATTCGAATTAGAATCAGTTTAGAGGGCTAAGAGATAGTAATGGGGAGATGGTGAACATGGCATACAGCAGGAAATTAGCCATGCATTCAACATACAGCACAAACGGGACCTTCGTCCCACGAATCCATGTCAATTGTTTTACCCATCTACACTAATCCCATTTCCCCACATTAGGACTGTATCCACCTGTGCCTTGCTTATTTGTATGTTGAAATGCCATTTCAACGTAGTACTTGTGTTTAATTCCACCACCTTCTCTGGCAATGCATTCTAGATATTAACCATAAGGCCAAACGTGGGTAATTTAATAATCATAGAGATACAATAATTCATGTAGAGATTGGACAGATTAAATTATATGTGAAGGATGAATTCATGGAATACTAGATGACTTTCTCAATCAATATGTTGAGAAACCAACTGGAGAAAGAGCTATTTGGAAACTAATATCATGGACAGAGAACGTTAATTAATAATCTTGCTGTAAAGGGACCTTTAGGGATTGGTGATCATAATAATGAGTTTTACACCAAGTTTGAAAATGTAGCTCACTTCAAAACTAGGGTCTTAAATCTACACAGAAATTATAAAAGGTATGAAGGATGGGTTGGCTGTAGATTATCTATGATTTAAGGTATTACGGTGGACAGGTAATGGCTGACATTTAAAGAAATAATACATGATTTGCAAAATGAAATTATTTGAAGGCACAAAAACCCATCAGTAATGTGATCCATCCGTGGAAGAAATTAACGATTGCATTAAAAGAAAGAAATATATACATGATGAAGTAGCGGCAAAGTTGAAGATTGAGAGCATTTAAAATCTCTGAAGAGGTGCAAGAAACTAATGAAGAAAGGGGAAGACAAACATGAAGGTAAACTGGTAAAACCAGTTTAAGATAAAACCAGTAGAAGATAAAACCAGGCTATCAGATATTATTTATCAAAGTAAAAATAAAATTAAAACTAGAGGTCAAATTCCTGTGTCTGCCTGCACAGAAAAACCCTACAAGCAATACTTAAAATACAAGCACTACCAGAACTATAAGCAGTACAACAAAAGAAAGGAAGTTTCAGCAAGACAAACTGCAGGAAATGTTTATTAGTTACAAAAAACTAGAGAATTAGTGGGACTAAATGTCATAAAACCTAAGGACCCTCTGAGTTAAATCCCAGCGTTTTGAAGGATGCAGCTGGAGAGATAATGGATGTTGTAGTAAATATCTTCCAAAATTCAATTGATCCTGGAAGAATTCCCACAGATTAGAGGATATTTCACCCTACCAAACACAAAATTATATTACATTTAGGAAGGAATTGCAGATGCTGGTTTACAAAAGAAGACATAAAGTGCTGGAGTAAATCATTGGGCCAGGCAGCATGGAGAACATGGATAGGTGACGTTTCACATTGGGACTCTAAAGACGGGTCATGATCTAAACTGACACCTATCCATGTTCTCTGGGGATGTTGCGTAGTCCACTGAGTTCCTCCAGCACTTGGTGTCTTAAATTATATTACATGTATAAGTAAAGATATAGTCAAATCCTCCAATATACTTACCAAATACATTTTAATTGCAATAAAATATGAAGTTAGATAGCTTATTTATTACAAGTATTTAATTACGTACGTCAGTTTGATGTACAGGACTCTTCTGAGACATGTACAGTGGCTTGCAAAAGTTTTCATACCCCTTGAACTTTTCCACATTTTGTCACGTTACAACCACAAACGTAAATGTATTTTAATGGGATTTTATGTGATAGACCAACACAAAGTGGTGCATAATTGTGAAGTGGAAGGAAAATGATACATGGTTTACAAATTTTTTTTACAAATAAAAAACTGAAAAGTGTCGTGTGCAAAGGTATTCAGCCCCACTGAGTCAATACTTTGTAGAACCACCTTTCGCTGCAATTACAGCTGCAAGTCTTTTGGGGTATGTCTCTACCAGCTTTGCACATCTAGAGACTGAAATTTTTGCCCATTCTTCTTTGCAAAATTGCTCAAGCTCAGTCAGATTGGATGGAGAGCGTCTGTGAACAGCAATTTTCAAGTCTTGCCAGAGATTCTCAATTGGATTTAGGTCTGGACTTTGACTGGGCCATTCTAACACATGAATATGCTTTGATCTAAACCATTCCATTGTAGCTCTGGCTGTATGTTTAGGGTCGTTGTCCTGCTGGAAGCTGAACCTCCGCCCGTCTCAAGTCTTTTGCAGACTCTAACAGGTTTTCTTCCAAGATTGCCCTATATTTGGCTCCATCCATCTTCCCATCAACTCTGACCAGCTTCCCCGTCCCTGCTGAAGAAAAGCATCCCCACAGCATGATGCTGCCACCACCATGTTTCACAGTGGGGATGGTGTGTTCAGGGTGATGTGCAGTGTTAGGTTTCCGCCACACATAGCGTTTTGCATTTAGGCCAAAAACTTCAATTTTGTTCTCATCTGACCAGAGCACCTTCCTCCACATGTTTGCTGTGTCCCCCACATGGTTTGTGGCAAACTGCAAACGGGACTTCTTATGGCTTTTTTTCAACAATGGCTTTCTTCTTGCCACTCTTCCATAAAGGCCCAATTTGTGGAGTGCACGACTAATAGTTGTCCTGTGGACAGATTCTCCCACCTGAGCTGTGGATTTCTGCAGCTCCTCCAGAGTTACCATGGGCCTCTTGGCTGCTTCTCTGATCAATGCTCTCCTTGCCCGGCCTGTCAGTTTAGGTGGACAGCCATGTCTTGGTAGGTTTGCAGTTGTGCCATACTCTTTCCATTTTCGGATGATGGATTGAACAGTGCTCCGTGAGATGTTCAAAGCTTGGGATATTTGTTTATAACCTAACCCTGCTTTAAACTTCTCCACAACTTTATCCCTGACCTGTCTGGTGTGTTCCTTGGGCTTCATGATGCTGTTTGTTCACTATTGTTCTCTAACAAACCTCTGAGGCCTTCACAGAACAGCTGTATTTATACTGAGATTAGATTACACACAAGTGGACTCTATTTATTAATTAGGTGACTTCTGAAGGCAATTGGTTGCACTGGATTTTATTTAGGGGTATCAGAGTAAAGGGGGCTGAATACTTTTGCACGCCACACTTTTCAGTTTTTTATTTGTAAAAAAAATTGAAAACCATGTATCATTTTCCTTCCACTTCACAATTATGCGCCACTTTGTGTTGGTCTATCACATAAAATCCCAATAAAATACATTTACGTATGTTGTTGTAACGTGACAAAACGTGGAAAAGTTCAAGGGGTATGAATACTTTTGCAAGCCACTGTAGTCCACGAAGTTGGGTTACAGGCTTATGAGGACAGTTTGAAGGGAGTCCTTTGTATGCTGGAAAATGTTGATTTTGTCTGTCTATGAGACACAAGGAACTGCAGATCCTGGTTTACATTTAATTAAGCTAATCTTTGCTTTGTTTTGCATTGAGCAATGGATTTGTCAAATATTAAATGGACACACTTCACCCATGGCCAGGCACAAAGCAGAAATTGTATTCCTGTTACTTTTTAAAAGATCTGCATTCATCTTTATACATTCTTTTATCACTGTGTTTAACTAGTGGGGTTATTATCCACAAGAGCCATGCATGTGATTGTTCAAAATAGTCAAAATGATCTTTTACTGGTGCCCCATTGTTAGCATTAATAATCATTGTACTCTAGTATGGTAAACCTTCTTCTCTTCTTCTTGCGAATGAAACATAAACCAAAGGAATAGTTAAATCTCAAGCCGGGTGTTGAGCAGCCAGATTGTTGTCTCTGCTTCAATGTCTGCCAGGCCCTGTGCTCCATTTGGTGGGTGGTAGAGCGGGCACCCAGAGATGACATGGCTGACATGGTAAACTTTCATATTCTGGGACAGAAATGAAAGGTCTTGAAGAGCTGCATATTTTGCTTCAGAGAGCCACATGCCACATAATAGCTGTTATGTGAGCGTTACTGATTTCACCTGCCATCAGTGACAGAAAAAGTGCTGGAATCTATAACAATATCACAGCCAGAAAATAACAGGATTGAGCAGAGTCAACATGGATCTATTGGCCAGTAGAACTGATAAGATGGGAACCAGTAGATGTAGGCTTTAAGTAAAGTCTCACACATTTGTCTGCAAGATCATTGAATATAAAATTGGGAGTAATATATAGGAATAGATTGAGAACTGGCTAACATAAAGCAAGGAGGGGGAATAAATACATCTTTCTCAGCAAGGCAGGCTAGGAGTTGTGGGGAACCACAGGAATCACTGCTTGGTTCCTAGTTATTCACTACTAAATTCAATAACGTGAGGGAATCAAATAGCATATTTCAAAATTTGTTGATGATACAAAACCAGGTGGGATTGTGAGTAGGGAAGAGATTGTAAAAGGGATTCGAAGGGAAATATTCGATAAAGAGTGAATAAGAACATGGCAGATGCAATGTTATGTGGAAAGATGACATTATCCACTTCAATGAAGTAGGAAAAAAGAATCTATCACTCTTGTACGCACCAGGGGCAATTCACCATGGCCAATTAACCTGCTAAACCGCATACCTTTGGCATGTGACGGGAGAGCACCTGAAGGCTTGCTGCAGCTTAGGAATTGTTTTTTTTCATTCCAGGATACAGGAATCATGAATATCAGTGGTCCCAGCATAATCACCATGGAACACCACAACTCACTGTCTTGCGTTGAGAATGGTTACTCTTTACTCCTACTGTCTGTTTTCTGCCTTGAATCCACTGAGTATTTATATTTCCCTTGACTCCACATTCATTAGTGTATAATGAGGTAACTCATTGGAAGCCTTTTAAAAATCCACATTACATCAACTGCATTACCATTATCTCCTCTCTGTTCCCACTTCAAAACATTTCAATAATGGCGGTCATGCAAGATTTTCCCTTTTGAAATCCAAGCTAACTTTTCATTATTTATACTTTTCATTCCATCCTTCTGATGTTAAACTAACTGATCTATAATTTGCCAGGCATGATCTTTAATCTCCCTTACTAAAGGTGTAAGCTATCCATCAGTCTTCTCACAACTATACCCAAGTCTAATAGGCTATTAATTATGCAGAGCAAGACCTTGGCTGTCTTTTTTCTATAATGCGTAAATACAATACACCCACACCAGGACTTTCATCCTCCAAATATCTTAATACATCCCCTGTAACTACTCTAAGTGCCCATACCTGACTACATACCCATTATTGAACATCACATAAAAAGTAGGTGCAAGAGTAGGCTATTCAGCCCTTTGACCAGCACCATTTAATATGATCATGGCTGATCATCCAGAATCACTACCCTGTTCCTGCTGAAGAAGGGTCTCGACCCGAAACTTCACCCATTCCTTCTCTCCAGAGATGCTGCCTGTCCCGCTGAGATACTCCAGCTTTTTGTGTCTATCCCTGTTCCTGCTTTTTCCCCATAGCCCCAAGAGCTAAATCCAATTGAAAACATCCAGTGAATTGGCCTCCACTGCCTTCTGTGGCAGAGAATTCCAGATTCACAACTCTCTGGGTGAAAATGTTTTTCCCCATCTCAGTCCTTAATGGCTTACCCATTATTCTCAAACTGTGACCTGTGGTTCTGGACTCTCCCAACATGGGGAACATTTTTCCTGCATCTAGCCTGTCCAATCCCTTAATAATTTTTATATGTTTCTATGATCCCCTCTCATCCTTCTACATTCCAGTGACTATAAGCCCAGTCAATCATTCTTTTGGATGGATTCAGCATCCATCTATGCTGATTAATACTAAACTGTTCTATTTAATATTTCAGCCATCATCCTATTTCCTGTGTTATTGTCCTATTCCCATCATGTCTTATATTAATGTTATATGAACTATTTCACTATTTTGTTTTATGTACATTGATAAACAACATAAATAGCCTAACAAGAGAGAGGTTTCTCTTTGTCTCTCCAATTGTTTTTCTTAAACCTCTCTCCTGTGCTCTACACTGCTATCTATGTACTTAATATTTGGCTTTATGCTTACTTTCAATTGTCCCTTGTATTTATTTACCCACAAGTCTCCTTTGTGTTTAGTGAGGTTTTTTTTGCGGAACACATTTTTCCGGGACGTATTAAAACAACTACGTTTACATCAATCCACAGAACAATAGATTAGCTGCACCTGGCCTTCTCCTTCTGTTTGAACTCGCCGAGGAGTGAATATCTGAGGAAAAGAGAAACTAAATGAGTGTTTCCAGCCTATGCAGTGCCTTGCACCCCAAAAGAGTCATTCATACTCCAAATACAGAGATACTGGAAAATATTTTTCTTTCACATTTTGCAGTTGGAATCTGAGACGGGACCCAAATTAGCACGGTAGCTAAATGAAGACAGATTCAACTGAAGGAGACATTGCTCTCCCACTTCATTTTGGGGGTCAGACCATAAATCGACGTTACAATCACAAATTTAGTCCTCAATATTAAGTTGAAAGAACTTTGGATGGATGTGAATCCCAAGTGAAACCATCAGAAGATAATCATTTAGGCCACAGGGGATAACCTGGGTCGGGGCCAGTTGGCTACCTCTTATAATGTGACACAGGTCCAGGCACCAAACTCAGCGAAGTGTATTCTTGATTAGAACAGTAATTTCAAAGAGTTTGTCCTGTCTAAGGTTGTAATGAGCTTATCTCAGTGCAGCTCAAAAACCAGAATGTGCAAGCAATGTCTGGAATACTGTTCAGCAAGGGGGGGGTTTAAAAAAAAAAAATACTGAATTGTATTGTGTAATGCGTACACTCAAAATAACAAGACATTTTGTACATCGAAAGCTCAGACAGAACCAAGTAGTTGAGGCCAAGTCAGTTGCATTTTGAAAGACAGATTTAATCACATCATTGTTAGAATTTTTCAAAGGCCTCATGTTAAACAAAACAAAAATATTCCATATAATGTCATAGGACAGAACAATTACAGAAAAGCTGAACACATTCTTGGTAGGACTAGAAGCCTGACAGGTTGTTAAGACATTCACAACCATGCCAAACACATCCCCACCAATTAAATTAGGGTGCTTGCTGCGGCTGTTGCTGTGGTGACAATGGCCCTTTGTTTCCTCTTTCCGATAATGTCCTGATGCTTTTGTCGCGTTTCTTTGATTACTTCTGAAAGGTGATCTGTCGTCCAAGTAGATGATGAGGGCTTTTTGATGAGACGGGAGACTATTTTAACCTCCCTTGCCCAGAAGGCTCTAATGCAAGAAAAGAAACAAGACATATATATTTATTTTAAAAAGACGATGAGAAGGGTAACCAAGGTCAATGAAATGATCTTCTAGAAATGCGCCCGTGTGGTATATCTACCACAGTTTCCATATTCCCATTAAGGTAATAGATTCTAATAAACACAATATATTCACCTAATAAACATTTTACTGTTCTCATTTAGCTAATTGGCAATGTGCACAGTTCAAAATCAGCATTTATTATCCAACCCTAATTGCCCCTGGAATTGCAAGGCCATTTCGGAATAATCACAGCAGGCCATAGCAGATTTTCTTCTGTCCAAGGACATTTGGGAACTTGATTGCATTTTTTAAAAAGATAATCTAGTAGTTTCATGGTCACCAGTACTGATGCTAGTCTTTTATTTAATTGTTTAAACAAATTCAACTTGGTGTCTCAAGGTCAGTAGTTCATTTCATTGAATACCAGTTGGGTCACAAATACTGTCCTAATGTTCACCACCTCCTGGCAGAAGCGAATAATCCACTCCCTCTCCACCTTAGATTGGAAGTACAACTTTAGGACATTAATGGAATATGGTGCAAAATAAATTTATATGGCCCAAGGATAAAGATGTTGGCTTAAAGGGATGACAGATGTTGGGCTGACAGGCCCCAATCTTGATGATATTTGATTAATTTCAGCAGAAGCAGGGGCTAGAAGGAAAAGTGAGAGACTGAAAGGTACACAATGCTACTGTTAGTTATACAGCACTGCCTGCTGTTCTCCTGCATCTTAAATGTTTTTTTAATTGCAGATGGATGGTTTAATCTTAACAGGTCTACAAAATCTATAGTTTTGATGGGTTGAATAGTCTTCACACATTTCATATTCTTTTCTTCTCCTTAACTTCACATTGGGATTGGAGTATTTTGCAAAGTACAACAAAGTAAAATGTGTAGGAAATAAAAGAAAAACTTTGGCAACTCTTTCATCATCCAGAAACCAATTTACACCACACTTCCAAAACCGTATAATGGTACCTAGACATTAAAAAAAAATTGCACTTCACACATCGAGAACAGAAAGTCATTGGAATTATGTAGGTGTCTAGATGTGCCTCGTCCGTTGTTCTAAAAATAATAAAAAGTTTGAACAAAATATTGTGTAACATTGAGTTCAATTTTTGGAACCCAACTTCAAGAATGATATTCAGGGGTACAATGGTATTATAGTGGTTAAGTTAGTACACCAATAATCTAGAGGCTTAGACTGACAATCAAGAGTTCAAAACATTGCATAACAACTGTCACTCTTAAAATCAAGTTAATAACTTTAATGAAAAAAATGTAGTAACTGGTAATGATGCACAATTACATGGATTGCTGTAAAAAACATTCTGATTCACAAAGGTATTTCAGTCAAGTCAAGTCACATTTATTTATATTGCACATTTAAAAAACAACTCTCGTTGGCCAAAGTGCTTTACATTTGTTATAAGAATAGCACAAACAAAACAAACTACATACATATATACATGTAGCCCTCACTCAGAGGACGTCAGGAAAGGCTTGGGAGTATAGATAAGTCTTTAGTCTTGACTTAAAAGAGTCGATGGAGGGGGCAGTTCTGATGGGAAAGGGGATGCTGTTCCACGGTCTAGGGGCTGAGCTTATGCCTAGACCGCGGGATATTCAGCAACCCCAAATCGGCCGATCTGATGGGCCTCGAGGTGGAGTGGTGGGTGAGAATGGATATCTGTCTTCATCACCTGCTCAGGTGTATATGCAACTCTAGATACACTCTGTTCATGGGCCACAAGAATATGCAATAATTAATGGCCTTGTCAAAGATACAACAATAACAAAATTAATTAAAAATTGCTGATAGAAAATGATTACGCAGGGTAAGAGTGGATATATGGAGATGAAATGGTTAAAGCATGATCTGACAAAGACATTTAAATAAAGGCATTGAATGCCGACAAAGAAGTCTCTCTATTTTAGGAATTCAGAACAAATGGATAATTGTAAATCTAGAAAAGGCTGCTCAAATCTCAGAATAGCACACATGTCACAAGATGTTTAAAAGATAAGCAAGTAATTGAGAAAGCGAACTTTCATTTGTACAGTGCCTTTCTTTTAACCTCATGATTCCAAAAGTGCTTCAAGCCAATGAATTACTCTTGATGCTGTCACTACTACATTGCAGGCTATTGGCACAACCAGTAATGGTCCCAAAGCAGGAAATGAAAGACTGAATGATGTGTTCTTCTGATTTTTAGTAGTGTTGGTTTGAAGGTGCAATGTTGAATAGGGCACCTGGAGAATTTCCTTTCCTTTCCCAACCTGAGTAATGTCATGGGAAATTGACACACATCTGAGCAGCCAGAAGAGATGTCAGCCTAACATCTTATCTGAAATAAAGGTATTACAGGAGAGAAAAAAATCTGGGAATTGAGATAAAATGGGGAAAAATGAAATAGCCTTGATATCTCAAATAGTTTAATCTAAGAGTTGATTCTGTATCTAAAATTTCATTACAGTAGAGTAACTTTATCAGCTCTGTAAGAACATTTGCTCCCATGTATGTGACTTGGAGCAATGCATCTTAGCAACGCAGCCTATTTTGAATAACGTTAAATTTACTGTTAGGACTGCGGTACAAGCAGGAACATTTCCCTGATATTATGATGGCACAGATTTTATTTTCGACTCCAACCAATGAAGCCATTCATTCCTCTTCTTATTCACCGACGAAAGTTCCCGACCTAAAATGATGTCTGACCATATCCTCCACAGATGCTGCCTGACCCACTGAGTTCCTCCCATAATTTGGTTTCTATGAACTTCTTATGTGCTTATTTGACAGAGAGGATGTCATGATTCCACTCTGGTTTTGTGATTTCTGAAGTGGCTAAACCGGCAAAGTCTTCCACAGCTGGGGGTTTGTGAGTATCATACTCCATCCGCTGCTTAGGTAGGGCTTCTGTGAACATCTGATGAATGGCCTTGAGGTTCTCTAACCATCCTGAATGTCCCTTCTTCACGAGTCATGGGCCAGAGGTTCCCAGGAGTCAGTGTGGATGTTGCACTTCTTCAAAGAAGGTTGGAGCACATGCTTGAATCTTCCCCTCCGTCTGCCTGATTCCTCTGCCAAGTAGAATTTGGAATAGGATGTCTATTTTAGTGTCCAGCATGCAAGCACTGTGGCCAACACAATGTAAATGACTGAGAATAACTAAGTCCTCGATGCTGGGAACGTTGGCCAAGTAAAGAATGCAGACATTGGTTACTTGTCCTTTCAGCTAACTTTAAGGATTGTGCAGAGACTGCATTGGTGGTATTTTTGTGGTGCATTGGCTGCATGCTTGCTGCAGGTATCTAGACCTTTGAAGCCTCTTGGTGGGCAGGGATCACTGCTGTCCAGAAGACTATGTGTTTTGTGCCAGGCTTGAGGTCTTGATTTTCAAATATCCTTTTTGTCCATCAACCAAAGGCTGTGCCAGTGCATTGAAGGTAGTAGTGAATGCTCATTACAATTACAATGGCATGGAGACTTCCTGTGCACTTTTGCATTGAAACATGAGATTAAAACATGAAACATGAGACTAATTAGAAATGAGTAAACCCTTCATGGTCCGTGTATAGTTTGTTCCATTAAGTCATAAATTGTGTGCAGCGGAAATAAAAACAATGTAAAGAAATTTGTTTTTGTACGGACAAGTATTTGTACAAGTGTTAAAGAAGGAACTGCAGATGCTGGAAAATCGAAGGTACACAAAAATGCTGGAGAAACTCAGCGGGTGCAGCAGCATCTATGGAGCGAAGGAAATAGGTAACGTTTTGGGCCGAAACCCTTCTGGCAGTCTGAAGAAGGGTTTCGGCCCGAAACGTTACCTATTTCCTTCACTCCATAGATGCTGCTGCACCCGCTGAGTTTCTCCAGCATTTTTGTGCACCAAGTATTTGTACAAGTTTTGTGTTTGGTTGGTGCACAAATCTTATAGGTTTCTCTGTTTTCTAATATGCTTCTCAGAGCTGGACTACCTTCAGCAAGTACCTCAAAGCACTGGAAAAATACCACAATGCTGAATCTGTAAAATCCTCTAAACTTCCTGGAGGATAAATGTAGTTGCATCACTGTCCTATTGAGATCAACAATCTCAATACTGAGGCCCCAAGATAGATGCTGTGGGCAGGCCCCTGATTTACAGAGTAACTCTGCAGGTCAGGCAGCATCTCTGGAGAACATGGACATGTGATGTTTCAGGTCGAGAAACTTCTTTGGACTGATTTATATGTACTGAGAAACCAATAAATGTTGTGCCCATAAAAGAGTGCTGGACGAACTCAGCAGGTCAGGCAGCATCTGTGAAGGCAATGGACAGGTGATGTTTCATGTTGGGAAACGTCACATCCATTTTCTCCAGAGATGCTGCCTGACCCTCTGAGTTACTCCAGCACTTTTGTATCTATTGTGTATAAACTAGCATCTTCATGCCTCCCATCATTTAAACACCTTGCACTAGACACCTGAAACAGATGCTCTATTCAAAATTCTATTATGGAAAGAGAAAGAGATAAAGCAAAAGTTTTCAAGAGAGAGTTAGATTTAGCTCTTGGGGCTAATGGAATCAAGGGATATGGGGAAAAAGCAGGAACGGGGTACTAATTTTAGATGATCAGTCATGATCATATTGAATGGTGGTGCTGGCTCAAAGGGCCAAATGGCCTACTCCTGCACATATTGTCTATTGTCTATTGCCATGATCATATTGAAAGGCGGTGCTGGCTCGAAGGGCCGAATGGTCTACTTCTGCACCTATTTTTCGATGTTTCTATCTAAGCACGTGCTCAAGGAGTCCTTGAAGAAATGCAACACTGCATTTAAACACCGACTCCTGGGAACCTCTGGCCAATGACTACTCAGCGTGGAGAAGGAGCATTTTTGGAATCTCGAGGGCATTCAGCCCTTCGAGCCTGTTTAATGTGATCATGGCTGATCATCCAGAATTAGTACCCTGTTCCTGCTGAAGAAGGGTCTCGACCCGAAACGCCACCCATTCCTTCTCTCCAGAGATGCTGCCTGTCCTGCCGAGTGCTGTCCTGTCCCGCTCTTGCCGAGGTGCTTGCATGTAAATGCTCTGGGTGAGTGGCACTAATTTGACAGTGATTTTCAAATTTCTTCATTTAGTTATGCAGAATGTCCACATGGATATGCGAGGAATAGTGTGATATGGATCCAACAAGTGATCCTCCGTCAGTTTCGCCACCTCCAACGTGACCCCACCACTCGCCACATCTTCCCATCTCCCCCTATGTCTGCCTTCCGCAAAGACCGCTCCCTCCGTAACTCCCTTGTCAATTCTTCCCTTCCCTCCCATACCACCCCCTCCCCTGGTACTTTCCCTTGCAACCGCAAGAGATGCAACACTTGTCCCTTCACTTCCCCCCTCCACTCCATTCCAGGACCCAAGCAGTCGTTCCAGGTGCGACAGAGGTTCACCTGCATCTCCTCCAACCTCATCTATTGCATTCGCTGCTCTAGATGCCAGCTGATCTACATCGGTGAGACCAAGCGGAGGCTTGGCGATCGTTTCGCCGAACACCTCCGGTCGGTCCGCAATAACCAACCTGAACTCCCGGTGGCTCAGCACTTCAACTCCCCCTCCCATTCCGTATCTGACCTCTCTGTCCTGGGTCTCCTCCATGGCCACAGCGAGCAACACCGTAAATTGGAGGAAATGCACCTCATATTCCGCTTGGGCAGTCTACACCCTGGTGGCCTGAACGTTGAATTCTCCCAATTTTGCTAGCCCTGGCTGTCCCCTCCCCTTCATCAGCCATCTGGTTGTCTCCTCCCCTCCCCCAACCCTCGGGCTCCTCCTCCTCCTTTTCCTTTTTTCCTTTCTTCTCCCCACCCCCTATCAGTCTGAAGAAGGGTTTCGGCCCGAAACGTTACCTATTTCCTTCGCTCCATAGATGCTGCTGCACCCGCTGAGTTTCTCCAGCATTTTTGTGTACCAGTGTGATATGGATTATGTGCAGGCAGATAAGAGTTGGTCTGGGCATCATGTTTGGCACAGACATTGTAGCCCAAAGGGCATGTTCCTTTGCTGTATGTACTGTTCTAAGTAACGTTGTTGTTCAGTCTGAGCCTTCAAATATCTTTAAATATTTAACAACACATTTGGTTTTATTCCCTTTTGACTTTGAAAAATATTGAATACTTGAGCAGGAAAGATAAACACATCATTGAATAATAAAGGATCGACGTCCTTTATTGATGCAGATCAATGTGCCGTATATTTCCTGAGCATTCTGTTTTTGTTCAAGTAATGATCACTTTGTTTCCCAGTAAACTACTTCTCCTGTTTCTCCATAGTAATTACACCATCACACATTCAGTAGCTTGGGTCGCTATCAGTTGTGTGCCCTTTTCACCTACATCATTACATCTTCGGGATATTTAGTGCAGCTGCCTAATAACATCACGAGACTTTCAATAGTTGCAGCATAACAGATGAAAATTAGTTTAATGCAGTAATTGAATATATTTGTTCTGCGAGCATTCATAGAGAGCATTGCTCTATAATTACTTGATGGAATTGCTGCCTTGCATTTCATTGAGGTATTTATAAAACATACTGGCACCAGAACAGAGAGCTGCTACCAGAAGAGAAAAAAGTTATATTTATTCATTCGAAGAATGTAAATGTCATTGGCAGGGCTAACACTCATTGTCCATCACCAATTGCCCAAACACTAAGTGACTGTGCTGTATCATTTCAATGTCAAGAATGCATGGCAGAGTGGATAATGATGATAAATAGGAGGATGGATTATGAAAATCCAATCACAATCACCATTACTAATTCTATCTTTTTAGTCCAAATATTTAATTCCCAGCTCCTGTGACATCTCTGGATCAAATTGCACCACTTTGTCACCATAAGTTGCTGCTAGATTTAGAAAACTTTGGATGGGCTGCATCTCCAGTAGAACATAATAATTGGTACATTCCCAGTTGGACTGTATGGTCTGTATCTGTGCTGCAAATTCTTAGTGGAAGCACACCCATAATATAAGTACTGATTCTTGCACAGTCTCCGGTACACTATCCCAGTAGCGAATATTCACAATGAACGGAATGAGTAAGTCCAGTCATATTTGATCTTATCTGGGGTGGAAGATTGCAACCTTCACGTGGTCCGCCCTGTTTCGACCAATGCAATCAAATAAGATCAAATGGTTTCAGGATCTGGTGAGGGGTGTGTAAAGATACGAAGTAGGTACATCCCTTTTTATCTTATTTTACTTTCTTATATCTTCTGTTTTCTATTATTCTCATTCTTTTCCTTTGGTTTTCTTTTTTACCCTTTCTCGTGTTTTACGTTTCTACGGGTTTCTCCTGATCACTCTTTCACGCACTTACTATCTTATCTAACTCTCTCTATTCTTCTTCTTTTTAAAGTTTAAAACAAGAAGTGGTACAGGAAATGTATTATGTTATTTTTGGCTTATATCACTGTAATGTACATTACTTCTAATAAAAAAATAAATTAAAAAAAAATAAGATCAAATAGAACAAGTTGTCCTACAACTTTAGGCTGTGCACGCCATATGCAAGAAGAAGAAGAGATCTTATCTTATCTATCTGGGCACTGATCCATCAGGAAAGTCTAGTGTAAAATTTTGCCCACCAGGGGCACCGCACGATGGGAACCTCGCTAACAGTCTGTCTGTCTTTTCTTCTTTTTTTGTCATTTGTGGTGTGTTTTAAAACTTTGTATTAATGTTCTCTGGTTTGTTTTTTGCAGGGGGTGGGGGGAATTTTTTTTGCAATATCTTACCTTGCCAGAGATATGATTGTTATCCAGATGGTATCTCCTGTCGCTCTGCGGCCTAACAACATGGAGTTGGCGGCCTTGTTCGAGATTGACTTTGAGCCCCACCGCGGGGACGTGGACTTACCATCGGAGCCTGCAATCCCTTACCTGAGATCGACGCTCCTGCGGATTTCATCATCGATGAGCTCGCAATCTCGGGTAGAGACCGATGCCAGGAAGCTCCAAACGACGCAGAAGGTTTCGACCAGACCCGGGGTCAGATCACTTGGCGCGGGGGAGCTGAGATTTCCCCCCTGATGCAAGAGCATGATCGCCCCGAAACGGAGGGCCCGACCTCCGGCTACGGGAGCCAAGATCACCCCGACAACAGAAGGCTCGGGGCCCCCGACCGCGGGAGAACAAAGAAGGGAAGAGATTGAACTTTTTTTCACCTTCCATCACAGTGAGGAATGTGGAGGAGTCACTGTGGTGGATGTTTATATTAAAATGTATTTTATGTATTCTGTTGCTTTTTATTGGTATGACTTTATAGCAAATGAAATTCCTCATATGTTGCAAAACATACTTGGCTAATAAAGTATGATTATGATTAAAATAATAACATTTTTGGATGGAGCTTGAATAAAAAATATTGTTGAGAAACTCAAAGGATGGATATGCCAATATGATTACATCAAGTTAAAAGTTATTACAAAGAACAAACAGTTCACCATAGTCTATGCTGTATGTCCACTGCCCACCCAAACCATGTCCTGCTACTGCATGCCTGTCTCCAGTTCTGTGGCTGGCATTACCGTGCTCACCTGTTTGGCATAGTTGATGCAGTGAGCATACTGCTTGGCCAAGGCAGAGCAGCTGAGAGTCTGGTCTGGGTTCTGTTGATAGCAGCGGAGGACATCCCCCTGGAGCTCGGCACAGATGGGTCGAGACTTGTACCTCCTGCGGGAGAAAAATGAGATCAAGAGAAATTGGATTAGAATGTACAAAGGGATTAGCACAAGCGATGAAATATGCAACCTGAAATATTGCGTAGAGGCAGGTCACAAGGATACAAACCAGCACTCACTAATTTGTCTCCTGCCCAGTTCTCAACTATAATAGACAATAGACGATAGGTGCAGGAGTAGGCCATTCGGCCCTTCGAGCCAGCACCGCCATTCAATGTGATCATGGCTGATCATCCCCAGTCAGTACCCCGTTCCTGCCTTCTCCCCATATCCCCTGACTCCGCTATCTTTAAGAGCCCTATCTAGCTCTCTCTTGAAAGCATCCAGAGAACCTGCCTCCACCGCCCTTTGAGGCAGAGATAATCACCTCTTGATAACATCTGCATATAAAGTATCAGATCTGACCACTGGTCCGCTCTATGTTAGTTGATCTGACTCGTGGTGAAGTTGGGATAACAGTTAGGTTAAGGTAGTTCTAGCAAGTAGAGTGGAGAAATAGTGAGAACAACAGTGCTAATGCCTGGGTAGAAATAGAGTGAGAATTCCAGTGAAATTGTCAGTCGATCAATACATCAGTCAACCACACACAAACTTTACATATTGATGTAAATCTGCCATCCAACAGTGTCATGTCCAGGGGAAGGCAGCTACGTACAAGCCTCCCAGGAGTAACTAAAGACAGCCTTGCTAGGGATGCCCAGATACCAAATATATATTTTTTAATGTCACCAAGAAATTTAAAGGTCTGAGACAAAGTGTTGAAGTTTCACTCGCTATATAAGGAGTTCATCTGCACCCACACTTCCTCTGCAGATCAATGAATCTGCAAAAAAGAGACGCTAAGCAGAAACTGCTATTTTTGTAACCAATCTCAGATATGCTTAACTTTCAGTATAAACAACTAACAAAGATCCAATTTACATTTACAGTTGGAGTTGGCTGCAGATCAGAAATGGGTGTTCGACCAAGCAAGGCTAATTATATCAGCACAAAGCCAATCGCCTGCTGTGCAGCTCTGGGGGGGAAAAGTATTTGGAAATATTAACCTAGGGAGGGAAGACAGCTCTCCTATTCTTCACCATTCTCTAGTTATTGCCATTAAGCTGTTATTTCAACACAAATGTGAATTTAGAATCGCAATATACAGTGCCCTCCATAATGTTTGGGACAAAGACCCATCATCTATTTATTTGCCTCTGTGCTCCACAATTTGAGATTTGTAATAGAAAAAAAATCACAAGTGGTTAAAGTGCACATTGTCAGATTTTAAAAAAGGCCATTTTTATACATTTTCGTTGCACCATGTAGAAATTACAGCTGTGTTTATGCATCGTTCCCCCATTTCAGGGCACCATAATGTTTGGGACACATGGCTTCACAGGTGTTTGTAATTTCTCAGGTATGGTTAAATGCCTCCTTAATGCAGGTATAAAAGAGCTCTCTGCACGTAGTCTTTCCATTTCATTGCACCATAATGTTTGGGGCACAGCAATGTCATGTAAATGAAAGTAGTCATGTTTAGCATTTTGTTGCATATCCTTTGCATGCAATGACTGCTTAAAGTCTGCGATTCATGGACATCACCAGTTGCTGGGTGTCTTCTCTGGTGATGCTCTGCCAGGCCTGTATTGCAGCCATCTTGTTTTGCTTATGCTTGTTTTGGGGGCTAGTCCCCTTCAGTTTTCTCTTCAGCATATAACTCTGCCATCACTCTGATATAAGTTAATCTTCGTCTCATCCGTCCACAAGACTCTTTTCCAGAACTGTGGTTGCTCTTTTAAGTACTTCTTGGCAAACTGTAACCCGGCAATCCTATTTTTGCAGCTAACCAGTGGTTTGCATCTTGCAGTGTAGCCTCTGTATTTTTGTTCGTGAAGTCTTCTGCGTACAGTGGTCATTGACAAATCCACACCTGCATCCTGAAGAGCGCTTCTGATCTGTCGGACAGGTGTTTGGGGGATTTTCCTTTAATAGAGAGAGAATTCTTCTGTCATCAGCTGTGGAGGTCTTCCTTGGCCTGCCAGTCCCATTGCGATTAGTAAGCACACCAGTGCTCGATTTCTTCTTAATGATGTTCCAAACAGTTGATTTTAGTAAGCCTAAGGTTTGGCTGATGTCTCTAACAGTTTTATTCTTGTTTCTCAGTCTCATAATGGCTTCTATGACTTTCATTGGCTCAACGTTGGTCCTCATGTTGATTAAAAAACCCACCAAATGTGATGGAAAGACTGGAGGAAAGACTAGGTGCTGAGAGCTCTTTTATGCCTGCTTTAAGGAGGCATTTAAACACACCTGAGCAATTACAAACACCTGTGAAGCCATGTGTCCCAAACATTATGGTGCCCTGAAATGGGGGGATATTGCATAAACACAGCTGTAATTTCTACATGGTGAAACCAAAAGGTATAAAAATGGCCTTTATTAAAATCTGACAATGTGCACTTTAACCACAGATTTTTTCTATTACAAATCTCAAATTGTGGAGTACAGAGGCAAATACATAAATGACGGGTCTTCGTCCCAAACATTATGGAGGGCACTGTAAATGGGGTATTCGGCCCAAATCGACCAAATTCCCAGTGTGACTCTTAATGATAAATAGTTCCATCTGTTTGTCCACATGTGGAAACCAATTCAATCCAGCAATCAGGACAATCGTTTAGAAACACCAGAAATGGAATATGTACAACTCGAGACGGATGTGGGCTACATGCATGCATGACTCACTTATAGTTATCAGCTGTTTTCCAACGCTCTGAAATAACAAGGCAATAAATAAGCGGACCCTGACAATCGTTACTCATGCTAATAAACTGCTGCTGCAAATAATATTTAGATAAAATAATATTTTAAAGATTTTACCCCCCAAAATATCATAGGATCAGAATCTATCATGATCCGACCACTTCAATTCAGCTCTTTTATTATTTTTAAATGTAGTTATTTTTTCTAGTTGAGGCCCATTGCCGGAAGTTACTTAAAAAAATATTCTCATTACACACACACATTAGACAGATGCGCCAGGTCACAAAGAGATGGCGGATTCTCTGCCTGGAAGGTTATATTGTACAAGATGATATTCAGTATTTTAGTGGCCATCATGAATGACTAATTTTCTTAAAGTCCAGATGATTAACGGAATTTCAATTCTGCAAGTTAAGGTTTAAAGTGACACAGCGATGCCGTTGACAAAGCTCTGCATCATGACGCCATTGCCGTCGTGTGGAGTTTGCATGTTCTCACCGTGACTATGTGGGTTTCCTCCGGGTGCTCCGATTTCATTCCACATCCAGGTTGTAGGTTAATTGACCTCTGTAAATTGCCTCTGGTGTGCAGAGAGTGGATGTGAAACTGGGATAACATGGAACTGGTGTGAACGGGTGATCAATGGTTGGCGTGGACCAAAGGGCCAGTTTCCATGCTGTATCTTTTAATCAGTGTACATTATACAGTGATGGTACATTAGTTCAAGAACTGGAATCCCTGAGCAAATAATCCACAGACCAGTGTTCAAATTCTATTTGTAGCATCTGTGGAATTTAAATTCAAATAATAATCTGGAATTAGGAACACCAACAATAACTATGAACAAAGACCGCAAAAACTATCAGAATCTGAAGGGTGGCAAGGTGGCGCAGCGATAGAGCTGCTGCCTTACAACGCTTACAGTGCCCAGAGACCTGGGTTGGATCTGGACTATGGGCGCTTGTCTGTACGGAGTTTGTAAGTTCTCCCCGTGACCTGCGTGGGGTTTCTCAGAGAACTTTTGGTTTCCTCCCACACTCCAAAGCCGTACAGGTTTGTAGGTTAATTATCTTGGTATAAATGTAAAAAATTGTCCCTAGTGTAGGATAGTGTTAACGTGCGGGGATCGTTGGTTGGTGCGGAATCGGTGGGCCGAAGGATCTGTTTCTTTAAAGTAAACTGAAAATTATGTAAGGAAATATCTTATTAATGCTTACTGGAAAGCCGTTATCCTGACCGACTCTAGTCTTTTTTGTGTGATTCCTGGCCTGGAACGATGTGGTTGGCTATTAAATGTCCTTAGAGAAAGCCTATCTTACCATCTTTCTCACCACCTTCCACAAGGGCAATGAGGTATGCACAATAAATGCTGCCCTATCTAAGAGCTCCCAGATCCCCCCCAAAAATGGGATATAAAACATCTTTGGCTACAAATGAAAGAAATCTTGAAAAAAACGTCTGGATAAGTGCTCTCTCAAGAGATTAGCAAGATGCTGAAGCTAATGTGATTCTAAAATAATGCAGATGCTGCAACCTAATGCTGGAAATTATTTGTCTGTCTTGTACAACGTACAACAAAGATGACAGACAGTAATAGTGGTACTGTTTCAGTTGTACTTAGGATGATATTGATGACAATAGTATTTAAATTCAGCCTAAATTTCAGATTCCAGTTTTATCACCAAAAAAGCACTTGCAACATTCAGATCTTGCTTTCCCATCATCCAGGGACACAAACATTCTTTTTAGATTAAGCAGCGATCTAGTTGCACTTTTTCCTGCCTAGTGTACTGCTATCGGTGTTCACAATGTGGCCTCCTCCAAGTTGGAGAAAGCAAACACAGATTGGGTGATTGCTTTGTAAATCATCTGTAGTCAGTCGTCTGGGGCAACACTGAGTTCCCCATTGCATGCTACTTTAGTTCTCCATCCCACTCCCACTCTGACCTATCTATTGGTCTGTGGCCTCCCATCCTACTGCAATGAGACCCAATGTAAACTTGAGGAACTGCACCTCATCTTCTATCAAGGCACATTGCAGCCTTCTGGACTCAGTACTGCATCTTACAACTTCAGATAACGTCTATATCAGATGTCCATCACAGATTGTTTGCTTTTTGCCCCCGGGGGGAGGTGAAGAACACGCTCTGCCCGATATGTTGTCAAGTCTTTCTGCTCTGCACTTTGCAATTCCTCCAGGCTTTTACTGTATCTATGCTCTCTCGCTCATTGGCATTATTTGCAACATATCCCATGATCATGTTTTTTTCCCACCGTCAGGGACATCTCCCAACCTCCACCCCTCACCTTCCCCTCCCACCCCAGGCCCCTCCTCCACCTGCTGCAGCTTAACACATTTCTTTTGGCTCCTTCCCATTTTGACAAAGGGTCTTTGACCTGAAACATCACCTCCGCTTCTCTTCCCACAGATGTGGCCTGACCTGCTGAATATTTCCATCATTTTCTGTTGTTATATTAAGCACGGGAAACTTTGCCTTTGTTGATTCAAATGCTAATCGTACCTGCAGAACTGCCATCAGGAAAGGAATCAGTTACTAAATAAGGTACTTTCCATGTATTTTCATCAAAGAGGAGGACACGGAAGATAGTGAGGTCAGTGTGGAGAATACTAATGTGCAAGGACAGTTTGAGTTTAAGGAGGAGGAGGTGTGGGGGCTCTTGAACAGCATTAAGGTGGATAATTCCCCAGGACCTGATGGGATCTATTCCAAGTTATTGAGGGAGGCAAAAGGAGACAAAAGTGGAGATTGCCAGAGCCTTGACGAACAACTTTGTGTCTTGTCTAGTCCCAGTAAGGTCCCGGAGGACTGGAGAGTAGCTAATGTTCTTCCTTTATTTAAGAAGGGAAGTAGAGAGAATCACGGGAATTATAGGCTGGTGAGACTCGTGTTAGTGGTAGGGAAGCTATTGGAGAGGATTCTCCAAAAGCTTAAGATTAATTCCCATTACAGGATTCTGGCTTGGCCATATTTGGAGCATTGCATGCTGGGGGTGGTGGTCAAGGCGGATATGATAGATGTATTTAAGAGACCTTTGGATAGGCATTTGGATATGCAGGGTATGGACGGATATGAATTAGATGCAGGCAGATAAGATTAGGTCTTGGCATCATGTATGATTGTGACATTGCCTATTCTTGTGCTTAATTGTTTTTTTATATTTTAATTAAATACCATTCTGACCTATCTACGTTCAACTTCCTACATGGTTGCAATGGGTCCCGATGCAAACTTGGGGAACCACAGCATGTCTTCTAACCTTCTAAGGCAGGTTGCAGCTACTAATCTTGAAATCAAATTCTCTAACTTTACGTAACTCACAATTTCTTTCCTTCCATATCAGAACTCGCCACTTCTGCTTAATATCATGTGTTGGAAGGAACTGTAGATGCTGGTTTAAACTGAAGATAGGCACAAAATGCTGGAGTAACTCAGCGGGACAGGAAGCATCTCTGGAGAGAAGGAATGGTTGACGTTTTGGGTCGAGACTGGTCTGAGTCTGAAGAAGGGTCTCAACCCAAAATGTCACCCATTCCTTCTCTCCAGAGATGCTGCCTGTCCCTCTGAGTTACTCCAGCATTTTGTGTCTTTCTTCTGCTTAATATCATTTTGGGTTAATATTTTTTCCACTAATTTGATCTAATCTGCTCTGCATGCCCCACAGCCTCACTAATAACAATCCATAAAACAGACAAAGAAATGTAATGTAATATAATTCAGCTGCAATCAGCTGGTGTGGTTCCTCAAGTTTGCATCGGGCCTCATTGTAACTATGTAGGAAGTTAAACTTGGATAGCAGCTGCAGATAGCGGAGTCAGGGGATATGGGTAGAAGGCAGGAATGGGGTACTGATTGGGGATGATCAGCCATGATCACATTAAATGGCGGTGCTGGCTCGAAGGGCCTAATAGTCTACTCCTGCTATTAACTCATTTGTTTTCATTCCATCAAAGATACTCCCTCTGTTCTATCTATCCCTCCTTCACTTTTTCTGTTTCTAAAAGCTAGCTTGTTTTTTTCCCTTTCCCAGTTCCCACAAAAAGTAGTGGACCTGAAATATTACCTGTTGCAATTTCCGCAGATGCTGCCTGCACTTTCTGTTTTTATTTAAGAATCTGCCTTCAAAATATTCAGAGGCTCTGCTTCTACCTCACTCGGACAAAAAGTTCTACGTCGACTATCACTGAAATGGTTGACGCTTTATTTTCAAACAGTGGCCTCCAGTTCTAAATCCTCCCACAGGAGTAAATGTTCCTTCACATCCATTCTGTCAAAAGATTTTTGCATGGTTGCAATCAAGTCAACATTCATTCTTCTGAACCTCAGGTCATTCGAACCTAACCCGTCCAACTTCTCCTCAAGTCAACCTGGCAGATTCCAGATATTAGTCTTGTAAACCTTCTCTGAACTGCCTGTAATACATTTACATGCTTCCTCAGGGTCAAAACGATACACAGTGCTCCAGATGTGGTCTCACCATGGCTCGATATAACTGAAGCATAAATTCTCTTCTCTTGTAGTCAATTCACCGAACAATAAACAATACCATTCTGGTAGTTTTCCTAATTATTTGCTATAACTGCACACCAGCCTTTTGAGAATTATGCTCTGAGATATTCAGAACCCTCTGCACCTCAGATCTCTGTAGTCTGTGCCATTTAGATAATAAACTGCTTTTATTTTTCTTGCCAAAATGGAGAGTTCACATTTTCCTGCATAATGTTCAATTTGCCAGATGTGGTCTCATCAATGTCCTATAAAACTGACGCATAACCTCTCTCCCTATGCATTGAATCCCATTCGCAACTGGCCAGATTTTTGCCAACTCACTTACCCCTTTCTTCACCTTTTTTTTAAACTTACTTTTCTTCTTACCTTTGCATCAGAAGCAAATTTATCCAGATCATTTTTAATAAGATGTAAAAAGTCGAGACTCCACATTTAATCCTTTTGGCACAGCACTTATTAAATCTTACAAGTAAGAAAAGGCCCATTTATACCCACGCTCTGTTAGCCAGTCAATCTTCTATCAGTGCCAATGTTACCTCCTACACCATGAGCTTTTATTTCTCTCAATAACCTTTGATGCAACACCTTATCAAATGCCATGCTGAAATCTAAGTAAAGTAACCGAAACTTCTGTTGGGAGTCTGCAGTGAAGTTGAACTTCAAATAATGCTTTATATTATTCTACATTGTTCAGTTCCTTTGATTGTTATCTAGTTCGTTGTGAAGGCTTGTCTTTTTTGTTCGGCAAGCACGAGCAGCAGCTGTTCGTTGCTAATTGCCAATGCCAATTCATTCCTTTCAAACAAATGGCATACAAGAGGAGTAAACTAAATGACTCCAGGATGGCGTTTTCTATGTATTCAGGCTTGCAGTATATTTCTCCCCTATTCGCAGTCAACAGTGTTCTCCAGCTGCACTGTATGAAGGGAGTACGCCACCAGCTTGTATTCACTGAATCTTTCGGCACTGATTAAATATTCCGACAAAATTAAAAGCTTATTGTAACGGGACATTAACCAGAACTTAGTCCCGCAAAAGGCAGCTTCCAGAAAACAGGAATCAGTAAATGAGTCACACAGTTCCTTTGGGCATAATTTAGCCACTTATACTGAGAGTCCATAACCACTTTCCACCTGCAACTCCAAACCAATCTTCAGTGAATAGCTCAGCAAAGTGCTCATTCTACACATCTTTCCAGCGAACTCTTTTATTATTTAGAAGAACTCCACCAGGAGTGCAAGGAGGTATTGATCCCATCTACTTATCATACCAGTCATAGTTCACAGATCTACCTTCAGGAAAACTCAATAAGGTATTTCTGGTAAGATGACGGGTTCGATAATGAAACTAATGTTTTGTCTGTATTTTGCAAATGCAGTGGTTATGTTCCGTTTTGCTGCATAAATATTTTGTTTGCAACATTTATTCGATGTTAGCGGATCAAACCTGATTGCGTACATGACACACTATGTATGATCGGAAAGATGCTATTTTACCTCAGCATCAAGTCATAAAGGAAAGAATTAGAATACAAAAAAACCCCATGTCTGGATTACTTCAGCTGTGCTCACACATTGACAAGTTCTGGGATATGAGGTTAAGTTACTTTTATTCATATGAGATGCAGATGCATTGACAGCAAATTAAATTTTTACAAAAAGTAATAAGAATGAGAATGGTGTAGCTTGGATCAAACTGTCAATCACTGAGATTAAATATTTAATTTCAAACAAATTAAATAATTCTTCAAATGTTGCACAGATATGGAAGACTCTAATTGATGTATTAGGAGAATGTAACAAGGCTGTAATTTAATTGGGAGATACACATGTCAAAATGGCGATAATTGATTACATCATCATCTGAATCCAGAGATTGAATTGCAGCTCTCATGCTGAACAATGGTCATTTGTGATATTTAAATAAAAACTAAAGTGGATTTCTATCTTCGGGGATTTGTGTTAGAACAACAGAATCCGCTGCTTTTGAACATTATCCTGCAATGTTTGCTGGGAAGTGAATGTCTGGCTGATTGGCAAAGATAAGCTTTACTTGGGTAGCTTGCCTGTAGTTCGTACCCAAGCACAGACATGAACTTGGGTGAAATACTGAAGAGAAGCACAAGGTTCTCTTCGCTTGCTTGAGTAGCAACGGTACTTTCTACTCCTGCAAATCTGTGCTGCCAGAATTAGTGACTGGTACACGTCAATCTTCCCGCTGGAATGCAGCTAATCCACAGGACAAATGTGAACAGTTCAACCCATGTTGCCTCCTCACCACAACAAAGATCGCCCCAAATTCAGCCACTGAGCTGCAGTATACAGACAATGCTTGCAAATGTGCATGTTGGAAGACCAAGCTTCAAATCATCACCCCGTTATTCATTGAGACAAACCAACCTGATCCACAGAACAGCATGTACCTTCAACAATAAAGGTTCCCATATTTCAAGAGTCACCTCTAAATGAAAGCATGCTTCAATGATTAAATTCACCATCGTTTCCATGCTTTTGGAAGGAAATAAAGTGTGTGTAAATCAGATTTCAAACATGTCAGAAAACGTATGGTCTAGGGCACAGTAGTAATGACTGCACTCCTGTATGCTTCTGTGTCATGCAGGCATTTTAAAACGCTGGAAAGAGAGCCATCTCCACCTGCAAAATCCTGCAAATCCACTGGCATGATTAATAAAGTGATATCAGCATCCTCTTCCAGGGCAGCATCGAGGGCCTAACTACTCTCTACAGCATGCAAGCCCAACACTGGATTCCTGAAACAGACAATACATTTGAAAGGTAACACGAGGTGGACAATATGAATGAAGGATGTTCTCAAAACCTCTTAGACAACGTGTAACATCTCCTTTGATTTATGGGAATCACTGGCCCACAGTCACTCAAAATGGAGGAGCAACGTTTGGGACGGCAGAGAAACTGGATTACCTATGCAGGGAGCTAGCGGAGGTCCCAAATAAATGGGAGAAGGAGAACACTGCCTCCCAGTCTACCCTTTTTGCCAGGGTGTATGGGTTTCACAATAGCCACACAAAATCTATTGGACTAGAGTGGAAGCATAGAACAGTTTGGGAGCAGGCCCTCCGGCCCACAATGTCTGTGCTGAATATCGCAAGTGGAATGAAGGACTGAAGGACTGAAGAACGTGAAGCAGAAGAATCGACAAAGCATTTCCTTTCAGTTTTGATTCCTACCATTTTTAGCCTTTATTTTTTCCTCTTTATCTTCAGTACCCCTGTTATCCATATACTAACTGAATACAGCATAGTGAAAGGCTTGAATAGAGTGGAAGCGGGAAGGGGTGTTTCCATTAGTGGGACTAGAGGTCACAGCCTCAGAATTAAAGAATCTTTTAGGAAGTAGATGAGGAGAAATTTCTTTAGTCAGAGGGTTGTGAATCTGTGGAATTATTTGCCACAGAAGGCTGTAGAAGCCAAATCAGTGGATATTTTTTAAGGCAGAGATAGATAGTCTTGATTAGTACAGGTGTCAGGGGTTATGGGGACAAGGCAGGAGAATGGGGTTAGGAGGGAGAGATGGATCAGCCATGATTGAATGGCGGAGTAGACTTGATGGGCTGAAAAGCCTAATGCTACTATTCCTTACGACCTTATAACTACAAAAGTCCACACATATAACACATTCAGCAAAGGATTCTGGAGAAACCTCTTTGCCAAGAGATTGGTTAGAATGCAAAACTCTTATTCATGGAGTGCCACTTTCAACAGGAATTAGATAACTCCAGGACGAAGAAAGAAGAGGATTATGTTAATGGGGTTAGACTAAGTAGAGTGAGAGGAAGCGTGTTTGCGCTGTAAACACTGACATGGAGCAATGACATATGGTAGAGTGGTGAGGAAGTTGCTCAGTACCCAGAGGCATGTTGTGGAGACATAAGTTTGAATCCCATCATGGCAGCTAGGGAATACAAATTAAATAAAAATGGAATAAACATCAATTTCAACCATGGTGACCAGCAAACAGCTGGATTGTCACAAAACACCATCTGTTTGGCTTTCTAGGTCTGGCATCAGGTTCAATTGGGAACGTGATCTGCCATTCCATAAGCGACCTTTGACATCGACCCTATTTTCCCAGACCAGCCCTGTATGCTTGCCCAAAAATCCATTTTAATCTCCAACCTATTCATTGACTGAGTAATGGAAGTGATATTAGAATAGAATATTCCAAGAATCCAGTTTCCCAACACTTACCCAAAAAACCAACCCGTCATTGTGATGTTTAAACTGTTAAGATGGTCTCCCTGTACTATGCAGATAATGGTGGGTGCCTGTGAAAGCACACGTTGGCATGTTACCCAGCAATGGAGAAGGAGGAAGGAAGGTATCATTTTATGCAATGGCGGGAGAGATGAGGGTAATGTAAATGAGTAAATGAAAATTACTATTTATTTGGTGAAACAGAGTCAGGTACTTAGCAAAAGTTTGACCCATACAGATACGCAGACAAAATAAGAAGGACTTGTTCTACTGTTATGTACCAAGCAGATTTTCCCTCCATTCTTTTTAAGGTCCAGAAGATATTGTAAAACACTTTAAGGAAAAAAAATAAGGTTGATATTTTCTAAAAATGTTTCTCGTGACTTAACATAAATCACTTAGAGCAGCAATGTGAGAAAGAGACGAGGAAATCTAATCTCCGTGACTCTGGTATTAGTATTTATAATGCTAAATAAATTAAATCAAACAAGACGAAAATGGATTGCTTACAAAAAGCTCCAGAAAACCATTTGGCCTGCTAGTTTCACAATAAGATTAGTGGGATTTACAGAACAGCACTAAGTGTAGCATTTAAGATGTAGTGGTGCCTGCAGTTATTAATGTTGTGGTGTACAATTTCACTGAAGATATTACAGAGGTGGAGAAAGCTTCATTTCCTTAACAAAGGGAAAATGTTTAAAGAAAAAAATTATAGCGTTAGGGTGTTGTCCTTGGTCATATCGAACAGAAAAATGATTTACTGATACATATGTAATTAGGTGACATTATCAGAACACTACCCTTGACAATGATTGGCTTCAGTTCCTGATCATATCGCATGATTCCTTGCCCCAAATTCCTAATACTTAGTTGCTTACACTGATCTACACATCAGTTGATTGTCCACTCTCAAGCTCACATTGCTGGATTCCCTTTGTGTTCACAATCTATACAGCAGCCATGAATACACCCAACAAGTGGTCACATGACCCTATGGGATACAGAGTTCCAAAGATTGACAATTCCTTGGATGAAGGAATTAGATCCTTTCTCATTCTTCTAAACGACAGTGAGATTAGGCAAACTTCACACAATTTCTCATCATGGGACAAGCCATTCTAGTGTCATAGTCATAGAGTCATACAGCATGGAAACATGTCCTTCGGCCCAACTTGCCCACACCGACCAATATGTCCTATCGACACTAATCCCACCTGCCTTCATTTGGCCGATATCCCTTTAAACCTATCCTATCTGTGTACCTTGTCTAAATGTTTCTTAAACGTTGTGATAGTACCTGCATATGGACAGTACCTATGGTTTATACTTTATCACTTTGATGGCAAGTATCTCCTCCCTCACTTATGAAAGGTGTTAAGTGTCATCTCTCACACCTCTAGAGTGTACCAAGACTTCCTTAAATTTGTTCTCCAGTACGAGTAAAGGCCTATTATGCCACTTGTTTTCCAATTGGTTTGCTCTATCTCCATGCTAATGTTGCATGTCATGTTCTATGATGATGGAAAATATAGAAGTCATGTTCTATGATGATGGAAAATATAGAAAGTTTATGAGAAAGGAAAATAAGGGTAGTAAAATGGATGATGATAACATGAGTGAGACACAGGGACAGAGCATACAAGCTTAAGAGCATGCCTCGAATTAAGTCAGAGCAGGGATAAAATCTTAAAAAGGCAAGACTGAATGTACACAGGCAAATTAACAACATAAGCAGAAATAAATAGGTGTTTCTTAAGATTCACAGAAATTCAGTTTCCAAGTTTGGGAATGAACATTTCTGGATATTTCACTTTTAGAAGAGATAGACTGAACGGAAAAAAGAGAAAATAATCAGGATGAGATAAAGGCTGCAGTAAAAGAGGATCTTAGTTGGGAAAATACAGTAATGTAATCAGTTTGGTTGAAGCTAAAACACAAGAGCCAAAGAACATTTGTTACCTTTAGGCCTTTAAAAATCTGGACAGCACTGGTAACGCTAGATACAATGTAAACCAGGAAATTGGAAGCACGTAAAAGAGGGGAAATACTAAATAATGGGGATTCTGAATCTACATACAGACAAGACAAACCAAATAAGCAGTAATGATGTGGAGTTGTTCATGGAGAGTGTAGAAAAAAGATTTCCAAGACCAGTATGCTGAGGAACCAGCAGGGAACACCTATTTTAGATATAGTGATGTGGAATGAGAAAGGGTTAACTTATAACTGTGTAATTTATGAGGCTTCATGGAAGAGTGATCACAGTACAACAGAGCTTTACATAAAAATTGACAGTAATCTATTTCAATCTGAAACCAGGTTCTTAAGTCATGAGTTGGCTTGCGATACAGCTTTAAAAGCATGTTAATAGACAAGCAGTGGGCAATGTTTAACGAATTGATGACGAATATATATCCCTTCAAAGACACAAAAATTGATCCAATTGGGGATAAAAAGAGGGTAAGGACAGAATTCGATCCAAAGAAAACGCTTATAATGCCTGCAATAAGTCGCAAAATTAGAAAATGTTCAAATATACCAAAGGAGTTTCAAGTTATTATTAATTAAAACACAAAAATAATCTGGGAGTAATGTAAAATAGTCGCTTAATACTTTTATAGATATCTAAAAAGGTAAAAATTTGCAAGAGTAAATCTGACTTCATTAAAGAGAAAAGAGAAATAAATGACAGAATTAGGAAATGCAAGAGAAATCAACAATGTATAATTGATTTCATGGATGGCACAAAAAACAATCCAAACTTGTGGTGCAGCATCTCAAATTCTGTCAAAATGGTGGACAGCTCAGTGTTGAACATTGAATTCTCCAATTCCAGGTTACTAACATCCCCCTGTCCCCTTCTGTTTCCTCCTGTCAACCCACACTCTCTCACACTTCTTCCCACCTTCACCCCCAGCTCCTTAACACTCGGTTTCTTTCCCCTTTCCTTTATTCACTCAATTTGTGCATCACCCACATACTCCTCCCACTGGATAACCAATGCCACTGCTTGTCACCTCTCCTCTCCCACTGTTGTTCCATCTGTCACAACCACTGCTTTTTCATCACCACTCTGCACCTTCCTTTCCTATCATATTCCAGAATCTGCATCCTTTTGTTTTCACCTCCCAGCTGCTGTCACTATCTCCACCCTTCCCTCTCCCATCTGCCAACCAACCTTTCCTTACTTGCCAACCTGCCAACCAACCTTCTATTTCTTGCTAGCTCTCGCCCCACTCCTTCCGCTGCATCTCTTTATACCGGCTATCTCCCCTCTGCTCTTTCAGTCTCAAGGACGGCTCCCGACCCAAATCGTCAACTGTTAAAGATTCCCTCCAGGAATGCTGCCTGAGCTGCCGAGCTCCTCCAGCAGCTTTCCTGTTTTTGATGCAGATTCCAGAATCAGTGGTCTCTTGCACTGCCCAAAAATACTGCTGAACACATAATTAGACGGAAACAATTTAGCATTAGGGAAAACAAGATATTATGGAATCCGATACATCCCAGGTCATGATGGAGTTATACTGCATGGTTTTGAAGTGAATATGGAGTGATATAGCATGGCGAAAGACCCATCAGCCCATCCATTTATTCTGACCATTAGGTACCCATTTTCTAATCCCTGATTCTTCCCACATATCTATCAACGTCCCCCAGATTCCACCACTCACCTTCACACTAGGACAATGGGCAGCACAGTGGTAGACCTGCTACCTCACAGCGCCAGAGACCCAGCCGGGTTCAATCTTGGCTATGGGTGCTGTCTTTGCGGAGTTCGTACATTCTCCCTGTGACCTCGTGGGTTTTCTCTGGTTGCTCTGGTTTCCTCCCACATTCCAAAGACGTGCAGGTTTGTAGGTTAATTGGCTTCTGTAAATTGCCCCCTAGAGTATAGGATTGTGATTAAGTGTTGTAACATAGAACTAGTGTATGGGTGAGCAATGATCTGCATTGACTTGGTGGGCCGAAGGGCCTGTTTCTAGACTGTATCACAAAATTTATCACTGTATCACTGAGCCAATTAACGTACCAGTCCACGAGTCTTTGGGAAGTGGGAGGGAACTGGGGCATGCAGAGGAAACCCAGAAAGACACAGGGCAAACATGCACATTTCACATGAGTAGCATCAGAGATCGGGTATGAACCCAGGTGTTTAGATCTGGGAGCCATCAGCTTTACAAGCTGTGCCACTGTGGTGTCAAGATCCACATCTCTAGATCTGTTCCCACAAAACTGGAAAGCAGTAAAAATACCACACCATCCCAGAACTGGAGAAAGGAAGAAAGTGGGAATGTCTGTCCAGTTTAATCCACATCAGCAGCAGCGAAAATGTTAAATATTAAAAACGCTTTAAATATGAAAGTAACTCCAATTACATACAATACTCAAAATTCCCTTGCAGCCCTTCTACCCTAGTGTAAGAGACTAACTCCTCTTGTACTGAATCCACCTTGTCAAAGTTCACAGTTTGTCATTGAATTCCATAAGGATGAAAGCTACACAGAGAGTGCCAGCCCAACCTGGCAAATACCAGTCAGGACTCCTGAATCCTAAACTTCCTCACACTTATTTGGAAATCATGTGCAGTTAAAACCACTGTGCAAACCTTCCAAATGCTTCTCCACTTGTCAGGTTGGCACTGAGCGCCGACACCACAGAAACACGTGGCATTATGTCTCAGCCTTCATGTTAAAAGCCAGAGGTCGTGAAGTAAATTTACTGAACAAAAAGTAGAACAGAACTACACGAAGCTTGGAAACAATGAGGAAAACATGAAAAACCAGTACAGAGGGTATTTCTGTTGTTCTCATTTTCAGGGAAATGGATAAATGTGTAAGATATGCTGGTTAAAACACTAACCCTTTTCTTTCAGTACTGAAAGAAAGCAAAGTAAATGAATTCTGAAACACATTTGTTGGGTTTATGTCTCAGAGTGATAGACTAAATACCTAGATAATGTAGGTTGAAGGCCAAGACTTTGTAAATCCTTTCCAAAATACTCAAAATGAAACCAATGCTGCTTTATCTTTTTATATTTAAGTCTTCAATGTAAGTTATTCAAAGGATAATTAGATGTTGTTGGAAGAGAACTGCTTATGGGGATGTGGTGCAAAATTCTCCTTCGATTTCGAACCTTATTGATTCTAAAATAGGAATTGATCAATGATTGTCCCAACAAATTAATAATTGTCCTTACAGATCAACAATTGCCACAGCTGAAAAACGTGCTTCTGGATTTAAATCAATAGGTTTGTTTTGCGAGACTTAACACTCTGCCCAAATAGACAATGCAATGTCCGGCAAGTCTGAGTGAGCTGGATTTGGGCTACATTCCCATGTGATACCCTGTGAACATCAGGTGACATCTCCTGAAGCCCAGCCCCAATGCAATCATGACAGTGTGGCGGTTCCTGGGGAGCAGGCTACTCCCTGGTTCATCCCCCTTGGCACTTGATGGACTGGTCCGGGGGAGGCTCCCAGCTACGCAGATAAGAGCAGGGATTTTTGGAGCGAGACCAGTCTTCAGTCTCTCACTGATGCGGAGAGTAGTGTGCTGTGCTCATTAAAGCTTTCACAGAATTTGCCTGGCTCCTCGCCTTCATTCCGGGCTCTCTCACGCACCCACTACACTGGTGACCCTCGACATTTCGTCGCAAGTTGCGATAGACCCGAATGTTCTTCAGCACGCACAACCCGGTCAACCATCCATGGGCCCTGCCGGCCCCGCCGATCTCCACGCCATTTAGTTGAACCTGCCTACCCTGCGGACCGACGAGCCCGAAATCTGGTTTGACCAGGCCGAGGCGCAGTTTGCTCTGCGGGGCGTGACGGCAGATACAACTAAATACTATTATATTATCAGTGCCCTCGACCAGGCCTCTGCACGACGGGTTAAGCCTTTTCTCCGCGCCCTCCCGGTGGCAAATAAGAATGAGGCCCTTAAGGCCCTACTCGTACGTAAGTTTGGCCTCAGCGAGGCCGAGCGGGCGACCCAAATTTTGCGGATGACTGGCCTGGGTGACCGCCGGCCCTCGGCCCTGCTGGGTGATATGCTGGTCCTTATGGGTGACCACGAGCCCTGTTTTCTTTTTAAACATGCCTACCTGCAACAGCTCCCGTTGGACATCCGCCTGCAGCTTACCAGCGACCCTTTCACCGACATGCAGTCGGTGGGCGAGCGCGCTGATCAACTTTGGATGGCCCGTCAGCAGGCCCTGGATGTGCTGGAGATCCTCCCGACGGCGCCAGGGGGCGCACAGCAGGTCGGTGCGTCAATTGACCGCGTCTCCACCGCGCCTAAACGCCCTCCGCGGCGGGATCCAGCCGCCATTGCGCACCCGGGCGCCGGCACGTCGTTCCACGTGGCCTGCCATCAATTCCTTTGGACGCCACCAGAGGTCGCTGGTGGTCGGATCAGCCCGCACCTCCACCTGTTTCTTCAGATGCCAGCAGGGGGAGCTGGTGCTACTATCACTGCCGCTGGGGGGCTGCAGCTCGTCAGTGTCGGCAGCCCTGTACGTTCCCGGGAAATGTATGGGCCGGCCAGATTCATCGCATGTTTGCGTGGGATCGCCGCACTGGGGCTCGTTTCCTCGTCGACACCGGGGCAGAGATAAGTGTGCTGCCCGCTTCTAATGGCACATTCGCACATATGGGGTGCGCACGCTCTCCCTCAACTTCGGGGATGACCGCTTTTCATGGTTTCCCAACCGTTGCTGGGCGTGGACTTCTTACGTGCACATTCCCTGCTTGTGGATGTCAAGCAGCAGCGTCTGGTGCACTCTGTAACATTGGAGCCTGTTTCCCTCCGCGTGGGCGACCGGTCGTGCTACCTGATGGACCCCTGGTGTCCGTGGATGCTACATTCTCTCGTGTACTGGCCGATTTCCCTGAAATCCTCGACCCGCAGTTCCGCTCTTCCGCCCCGAAACACGTCCCCGAAACCCGTCCTGCACGCCCGGACGCGGCGTCTTCCACCGGACAAACCCCGTCTTGCTCGGGAGAAGTTCTGCCTTATGAAGTCAATGGGTATCGTGCCCGTGGGCGTCCCTGCTCCATATGGTCCCCTAGGCGGACGGTGGCTGGCGCCCTTGCAGAGACTATCGTCGGCTTAATGATGCCACCATTGCTGACAGGTACCCGGTCCCCCACATTCAGGATTTCAAAGCGCACCTGGCCGGGGCTGCGGTGTTCTCCAAGGTCGACCTGGTGCGGGGCTACAATCAAATTCCCATCCACCATGACGAAGTGCCCAAGATGGCCATCATAACACCTTTCAGCCTTTTCGAGTTCCTGCGCATGCCCTTGGGGCTTAAGAACGCTGCGCAGGCCTTTCAGCTTAGTTCTGCCTTTAATTGTTTTTAGGTGTCACCAATGATCCAGAAACATTAAAAATTAGTTTGACATTGGCTTAAATGATTAAATAAAATTAACATATAAAAATAAAATATTAAATAAATATAAAAAATTACAGCGCCAGAGTCCTGGGATCGATCCTGGCCATGGGTGGTGTCTGTACGGAGTTTGTAGGTTCTCCTTGTGACCTGTGTGGGTTTTCTCCAGGTGCTCCGGTTTCCTCCCACACTCCAAAGACGGACAGGTCTGTAGGTTAATTGGCTTCAGTAAAAAATGTCTCTTGTGTGTGTGTGTAGGATAATGTTAGTGTATGGGGTGATCGTTGGTCGACGCAGACCCGGTGCGCCGAAGGGCCCGTTTCAGCGCTGTATCTCTCAACTAAACTAAAAAAAAAAGAAAGACAATTTGACATGAAGATGGATAGAAAAGCTTTAGATAGGAGCCAAATGGGACTAGCTCAGACAGAGATCTTGGTTGGCATGGGAGAGCTAGAACGAAGGGCCTGTTTTCAAGCTGTAAAGCTCTATGATTATATGATAAAAATAATGAAAAATAAATAGCTTATTTTTTACTCAGGATCAACAACCCTCTGCTGACCAATAGTGTTGTTCTGCTCATGACTACCATATCCAGCAGCAGAGGAGGTCAGCTATCAATCATCTGACCTTGTGTTTGACTCCACGATTCAATGCATCTGTGGGAGTCAAGAGATGAACTGAACAGTGGGCAAGGAGATACCCAGCAATACACATTGGAATCACCAGATCAATATCCCAAAATACCACACTCTAAATCTTAATCAAGTTGTACTAGATGCTGATGCTTCAATTTACTGTTCCAAAGAGACGCCTAGTCGTCCACATTGCTAATTCCAACATTAGCGCATATAATGCAAAACAAAGGACTAGTGGTTTCCTGCGGGAATGGAGAACGATAGGCAAGAGCAAGGAAAAAAAATCACATGGCAAAACAATTTGACCTTCTTTACTATCAATTAAAGGAACAATACAGAGAGGCAACACTTCATCCAAATAAGGAAACACAGGGAAGGCAATTGAAGTGTGAGGATGGAATATTTCCAATGAAAAACAAAGCAAGTGAGCTGAATTTACGCACCCAATTGGACTTGTATCAGAAATGAATGACAATGACATGTCAAATTATATTTTCCAATTATAATAAATGGGGATGAGTAGACGTGGTCCTAAAAACAGGTGGACTTTAACATGGTTCAAGTAAATAAAGCAGTGGTGTCATAGAGTCATACAGTGTGGAACTGAATGACCCTTCAACCCAACTTGCCCACACCGGCCAACATGTCCCATCTACGCTAGTCCCACCTACCTGCATTTGGCAAATATCCCTCTAAACCTGTCTTATCCATGTACCTGTCTAAATGTTTCATAAACGTTGCAATAGTGCCTGCCTCAACTACATCGGCAGCTCGTTCCATACATCCACCACCCTTTGTGTGAAAATGTTACCCCTCAGGTTCCGATTAAATCTTTCCCCCTTCACCTTAAAACTACATCCTCTGGTTCTTGATTCCCCTACCATGGGCAAGAGATTCTACCCGATCTATTCCTCTCATGATTTTTGTACACCTCCACAAGATCGCCCTTCATGCTCCTGCGCTCCAAGGAATAGTCCTAGCTTGCTCAACCTCTCCCTATAGCTTAGGCCCTCGAGTCCTGGCAACATCCTCATTAATCTCCTCTGCACCCTTTCCAGCTTGAAGTGGCAGCTGTAATTTAGCAAATATTAACCACCTGTACAGCTTACAAGATCCTATGCTTCAAGATCCATGAAGTTGTAAGTTATTATTGACAGTTATTTTTGTAAATGGCTAATGTCTTCAGTGGTGGAGTGTTGCAACTACTCCAGGAGACTAGTACAGGAAGGAACTGCAGATGCTGGTTTACACCGAAGATAGACACGAATAGCTGGAGTAACTCCCCCATTCCTTCTCCCCAGAGATGCTGTCTGTCCCGCTCAGTTACTCCAGCATTTTGTGTCTATCTCCAGGGGACTTCATGCGTCAGTATTTAGCGAATGCAAAGTCCTTTAGCCAAGCAGTTGCCTCTTGATCTGCTGTATGAAGGGTGACAAGTTCTCCTTTAAGTCTTTTTTGAGGGCATGCTTCAATGATGTGTTGCATTGTTTGCTGCTCTCCACAAGCACACCGTGGGGTTGGGCTGCTGCCCCATTTGTGAAGGCTGGCCAAGCAGGGGCCATGTCCAGTCCTGAATCTATTCAGCGTCGTCCACTGCTTCCTTGGGAGATTGGTGCCAGGGACCATGCGTCAGTGAGGATCATTCACAAAAACATGCACACGATTTCCATTTTCACCAAGGTAAGCCATCACTTTCACTAGTGAAACCTCCGTGTTGTTGACGCAGCTCAGGTGCCGCATCATTGCGGAACACTCTTTTGGGCGGGGGGGGGGGGGGGAATTGCTCCATGTCGGGACTCTGAACCGGAATGCCTTCCTGTATCCATCTTAACCTCAGTTAGTAGGAGGGACAACTGTATTCACCTGTTCAGTGAATTGAAGCACAAATCAGATTCTTCTACTTTCTTTGTTATTTGAAATTTCAGCCAATTCTGCCCATTGTTAACGTACACACTGCTCATTTCAGCTGCTCTCAATTTCAATTTTAACCACTATTTAACAGAGCTTCAAAATTCTCTTTCTGATTGAGGAACACAGTGTGGACATGTGACAAACAGCATTAGTATTAGTGACAGCCTTTTGTTGCAATTGCGTTCAATGGAAAAACACCAGAGAGGCTCATTGTCACAAGTATTTTCTTGCTATCTCTGAAGACACAGCAAATCGATGGGGAGCCCAGGAGGAAGATTATTATGAACATGATTATAGTTATTGCTCGAATCTCTTATGGCTGTGTTGTCTAATGTCTGCGGTTGGGCTGGTATGATGTATCTACCATACAGCAGCTGTTACATAAATCAATGCTAAAACCAATACAGAACCATGCTAATGTAGCCAGTGACAGTAAAAAGTTAACACTGAACCTTGGCTGTATCAATCTTCACAAACATGTCCATGAAATCACAACTAGATCAACATTACAGCATGTCAGCCCCTAATGCACACAAAGGACTGACCCCGGTGGCTTGATGAGGCTACTTGAATAATCTGTTAAATGAATGGGTTTATAAATGGTGAAGCAGGGAAGAGACAGAGGCAAACAGGCTTGTATGCTCCAGCGTTCTTTCAGCGATAAGGCAGAAGAGATAGTCAAACGAGAATTCTAATGAATGTGGATCTGAGATTCCAAATGCGGCTGGCAGCAGCTGTGTACGTAAAATGGTGTGTGTAATGAGGTTCTGATGATGTACCAGCATTCAGCTTTGATCGCTTCATCATCCGCGGAAGTCTGTTGGGAAAACCTGGGGCTGGTAGAATGACCTTGTCCCTGATGACTTGCTAATGTTCCGACACCAACTATTAAGATACTTGGTGTTCAGCTCCCCTGTTTTGCGATGCATCTCACAGAGTGAGGTCAAGTCTGTTATCACGATAAAGGCCTTTTTCTCTTCTGTACTGTCCATTTACCATGTCCTGAGAGTCCTCAGGGGGGAATCAGGGCAAGCTGATTTATGCAGCTTTTATAAAATTATTTGTCACAACCCTGCCTTGCAAATGTATTGAATCTGATGTTGCTCCGACAAGTTCATTGGTTATAACCAGAACAAAACATTCCGCACTTAGCTGCCTATCAGAACAACGGAGTAATGCTGTTTACTTCAATTTTGCACAGCTTGCATTTCCAGCTCTCAAAGAATTACATGGACATGTAATAGCAATTAAGCGATTATACCACCTTATTAGGATTGAGAAAATGAAAGGTGACTTGGTTTTACATGCATCTTTGTTCAACAATGCATCCTCGCTTCCTTCTCAGGCTGTCCCTTGGGATCAAGGTTGACATGCTGACTGTCACGGCAATTGTGTAGATTTGGAGGTGGCTGCTGAGGCCAACGAAGGATATCAGTGTTAGAGTCAGTGGTGTCTACTTGCTGTTTCTGCCAGGCTTCACATGCTACTGTAGTTGCTTAAGGTTCTCTATGTCCCTTGGACGTTCCTTCCCCATCTTATAAGAGGTTCCCTGTGTCAATGGGGATGTTGCACTTTTGTCAAGGAGGTTTAAGGAACATCACCAAATCATTTCCTCTGCCTGTCAAGCAGTATCTTTGAACACCACAGATGATGGTTGACCAACTGAGTTCTTCTTGTGTTGCGATTTATTGCTCCAGGTTACAGCATCTGCATTCTCTTTTGACTTATTTTCCTCTGCGCACCTCATAATGATTTGTTATGCCAGAGCTCGGAACAGAGCTCTGGAGGCTGGCATCATGACTGCTTCAGTATTGGGTATTATGGTCAGAGAGGATGCTGAAATTGGACTATTTATTCTGTAATGCATTTGGAGGATTTTGCTCTGAGGTGCTTAATGCCAGTAATCCCTCAGAAGCACAGAGGAGGACAGGATTTGCAATCTTGACCTTCAAACACCCTTTTCCTCAAATGGCTAAAAGCCTGTGTAGGCACACAAATGGCAATGGTGAATTTCATCACTGATATCTGCCTTGGCTGAGGGGATGCATCCAAGATTTGAAAGCCAAACTTTCCTCTCTCCGACTCTCAGTCTGAAGAAGGGTCTTGATCCGAAACGTCACCTATTCCTTTTGTCCAGAGATGCTGCCTGACCCGCTAAGTCTTTAGAAAATCACCCATGTTTTCCATTGTCAGAAGGCAGCTTTATGCAGTGTGGGCAAAGTGGTCAAGAGCCTTGGATTTTGAAACATTTGGTGTTAAACCCATTCCCTCATTACCTGGTCTGAAGAAGGGTTTCGACCCGAAACGTAGCCTATTTCCTTCGCTCCACAGATGCTGCCTCACCCGCTGAGTTTCTCCAGCATTTTTGTCTACCCTCATTACCTTCAGGGAGTTGATGCCGATTTTGAGCTTAGTCTCCAAAAGTAAATGTAAATAAACAAGCTGGAATGGAGTGACATAGATTGAACAGTTTTTCACCGGTCCTGCAGATTAAATCCACTCGAGTTGGAAGCATGCTGGAGGCGAGTTGCAGCACTGCAGCGAGAAAGTTTGAACGGTATTGGAGGAAGGATGCAGTATTGCTTGACACCGAGATTGGATGTTTTGTAATCACACAAAATCACAGGGCGGGATAGATGATAAAATGCCTCAGGCAAGGGCTGACCTGTAATTACTTGCCACTGGTTTGTTTTGGTGATGCTGAGTAATTGTGGTGCTCAACAGCATTAGGGTCACATTGGCATGCTGCAACAAGGTTTCGACAGTATAGAGAAGGACCATACTGGAGTGCAGGATACATGTAAAGTTTAGAGTCTTGATGTGTCTGGCTGCAGGATGAACAACAAGCCACTGATTCATTTTGTGACAACTCAAATGGAAACACCTGTACCGAGACAGCAGATATGATTCATGTGACAGTGATGTTTCACTGTGGCTGCAGCACAAAGTACTATCATTTTTCTGACTGATTTATATTAGCAACTGATCTTCACCGGTACAGAGGAGGGGAGGGATGCTTGTTTACTCATTCATTTTCAGTAACAGAGCATTACTGGCAAGGTCAGAATTGATTGCCCATACCTAACAGCCCTTGAGAAAAAGAGGTGAATTGCCTTCTTGAACCACTGCAATCCCAGTGAAGCTACCACAGTGCCTCACGGGAAAGTGTTACAAGATTTAAACCCAGTTTCGAAGGAGGTAATATATTTTCAGGTCAGGATGGTGCATGACCTCGAGGGTAACTTGCAAGTGATGGCGATGCTCTGCTCACCAAGCTCCTGTACTTCTTGGCATTTGAAATCAAGGGTTCTTGAAGTCCATTTGGATGAGTCAGTTGTTTGGTCTTTGTTTTACAAGAAACTCATTGCATCACACAGTGGATGTTGAACCATATCTGCTGAGGTTTAAGTGCAAATGAACTGACATCTTGCTACCCCAGCAAACTACCAACATCTCCATAGGGCTAGACTTTCTATATTGTTTGCCGCACTCCAAGTTGCAACTTAATTGACAGGTGCTTTATGAGGACAGGAGTGCACCGTCCCCCAGTCATTAATATATAGACCGCAGGAAATTGCAGAGTTGTGGATGTAGCCCAGTCCATCGCACAGACTCCATCTGCACTTCACGGAAATGATTTATATTAGCATCAACAAGGCAGCCGACAAAATTAAAGACATCCCACTCCCGTTCATACTTCTCCCTGCTCCCGTTCGGCAGAAGGTATAGATGCTTGAAAGTGCGCACCACCACACTCAGGAACAACTTTTTTTCCCCTCTGTTATCAAGCTTCACAAATGGTCCTTTCATAAGATAGGGCAGGGCTTCTTAAACTATTCACCCTTGACTAAATTTTCTTATGTTTTTTGATAATTTTCGTCTTATTCTCCCTTGTGTATAATATCTGAATAAATTAAGTCATTCACCCTCTAGTTTCATTCACCCCCAAATAATTTCATTTGCCCTTGGGTGAACCATTCACCAGTTTAAGAAGCACTGATTAGGTACTGTCGGATTCAGCTCTTTCCTATTGTGGACATTGGAGTAAGTCTATGGAACTGATGTGCTACAATGCTGAGACCTAGATACGATACTGGTGTTTTAAAAGCTTTTAGATAGGCACATTGAAGTGCTGGGAATGGAGGGATATGGGTCATGTACAAGCAGATGAGATCAGCTCAATTTGGCATCATTTTGAGCACAAACTTTATGGGCCAAAGGACCGTTCCTGTGCTGTATTTTTCTATGTTCCAACAATAAGCTACACTCTGTATCTTCCCTTTTCCTCTATCCATTATTCTTTGATTGTATTTATGTATCTGATCTGTTTGGATAGCATGCAAAACAAAGTATTTCACTTTACCTTGGTACACGCAACAATACTAACAAACCTAACCATATGCTTATTCTTAGATTGTATCACATTGATAAATACAGAGACTGCAAATAGAAATAAATTGTTTGAAATGCGCAGCAATAAAAACACCAGTTTGTATTTTGCTTCTAACTTATGGGACTATAAGTTAATTTACATGTGGTTTTCAGATGCTGATTTTGCATCTACACCTATTACCTTTAGTTGTCATTTTCAGAATTTGAATTTATTTTTCCTTCAACTAGATTTGAAGATTTAGATCAAACTTATAACATTGCAAAGAAACCCAATGAAAATACAGGAATATGAAATCGCATCACAAAATCTTTGAAACACACATCTGATCCGTCAGTATTGGAAAAGGGAAACTCAGGTTAACAATCTAAAAATAAGTTTAGTATACATTTATTTTACCCAACCAGTGGCTGAGTGGAATTTGTTACCAAATACTTATACAAATCTGTCCATTTTCCATTAAACTTATCAGTGCATTTCCCTCCACCGACACTGCTTAACCTGCTGAGTACTACCTCCAGCAGTTTTGGTTTGTTTTGCTTTGCATCTGAAGACTCCTCCATCTCCTGGGAGCTGTTTTGTTTCTCTATCTGCAGCTGCTGACTGACAGGCTCAGCACCTTCTGATTTATTTGGTGATATTAATTTATGATAGATCAAATTTGATTTTCAAACTGAACAGCAATTGATGAGCAAGTAGTTATATTATTCATTTTTATCCTCTAAACTGAGTGGTTAATTGTACCAACAAGCCACGCCCTCTTTTATCTTCGAATTGTGATTATTTGGCAACACGCCCTTTATTATGTCACCATGAAGCCTGGGTCATTTTAAATGAAGGCATGAATGAGTTGGGAATCGGAGTCATAGATCATGGAAGTAGGCCACAACCCACCACGGCCTCACCAACTAGTGGGCACCCATCCATATTAATCCTATCTTCCAACACTTGTCCCATAACCTTCAATGCCCAGACAATTCAAGTGCTTGTCTAGATAGCTTATAAATGCTGTTTGCCACTCTGCTACCACCACTCTCTCCGTCAATGCATTCCAGGTACTCACCGATCTCTGGGTTATCCATTCTAATTTCCTTATTCCTTACTCCAAATCTGTGTCATTTAGTTTTATTCTCCTCTGATGATGAGGAACGATTCATGTAATGTACCCTGTCTTAACCCCTCATAATAGTGTATACTTCCATCAGGTGCCCTCTAAACCTCTTGCAATGCAGGGAAAACAGCCTGAACCTCTCCAGTCTCTCCACATAACTAAAATACTCCATAACAGACAATGTTGGGAATAAGGCTGACTGCTATGCTGCAGAAGAGGGCCTGAAGAAAAGGCAGGATTCAAAGCAGGGATTGGAATTTTAAAATAATGGGAAAAGTGTTCACTTCCGTCTAACATTCAGGGAACCACGTACAACGGAATCATACGGAGATTATGCAGATTTATTCCAAATTCTGTGGAACAAATATGTAGAAGTGTTTTAGATCCATGGATAGCTACACTTCCCGAAAGCTTTGAGAAGTCACTGTGGTTGGGTACTGAAAGCTCAGCTTTGGTAACAAACATTGCACTATGATTGATTGCAATGCCCCTGCTACACAAAGATTTTTTATTAAATTGTGGAAACTTCTTCCTTCTGGTCAGCCAATAATGCTTACAAGTAATTGCGTGTCTGTGGAACAGGACCAGACACAACTGTGAATTGACTGCTACATCCCACACATTAGAAATGGCATGCCAACCTTTTGAAATATAGGGAGGGTGCATATTATTATTCTTGAGAAATATAGTGCATCTGCAAGGGACAACTTCTTCATCTTTTTGGATTACATTGGATTAGGTTACTGTGGTTAGGGTGTGGTGTTGGGTGGATATGAGCCAGCAAAAAGACTTGAAATATAGGTTAAAAAATACTTAGTCTAAATTACTTCAACATTTGAACATTCACACAAATCATATTAATTCCCATGATGAATCCTGTGACTAAACAAAGCTTGGTACAACATCTAATTTGATGGGTGACAAAAAAGCATCAGAGACATAATTGCATAAAACAGATTCTTCTGAAATGCAATCATCAGGATGTTACTAAGCTCTAGGGTGCTTCAAAACCTCTAAATCCGCCTTCTTTTCTATTAGTAGCCATTTCGCCAATTACACAAGAAGAGATCAAGAACCTTAAATCTAATCATTTACTAAAAGCTGAAATCGTAACCCAAGGCTGCTTTCCTTATGCACTGCCATGTTTCAATGTACTTTCTGTGTAAACCTTTCATTCCTCGAAAGCTTGTTGGTTTACAATGTTCTGGCTGAAAGTAATTAACTCTTTATTGAATGCTAAATGTATGGAGGGTACAGGGAAGAAGGTGAGATGTCACACCCGTCTTTGTCTGAAGAATTACAAGTCGCAGGTGGTGCTGTTCTGAGGTCCAGCAACCAGGAGCTTTGCAACGCTGCCTTCTGGTGGACATCGCCAAAAGTCAAATAACAGGGCCCTACCCACTACCTCCATAGTAAAGGCTCCTGCTTGCTCTGCAGAAGGCTTGATCAAAGGAGAAGAAAAGCAAGCTGCAGATGGGCAAGCAGTAAAAGAAAATTGCCTTTAAGGAAATGCTGGTATTTAAGGTGGCTTGAAAAACGGAATTTTATGTCAATGACGTAAATGGCCTGACTGGTTGCAATCTGGGCTGGCACAGTAATTTCAATGCTCAGGAACACAAGAAGCTGCAGAGAACGATGGAGTCAGAGGGCACAGCCCTCTCCACCAATTAACCCATCCACATCAGGCGCTGCCTCAAGAAGGCAACATCTATCATCAAGGATCCCCACCATTCAGGCCGTGCCCTCTTCTCACTGCTACCATGGGGCAGGAGGTACAGATGCCTGGTGTCGCACACCACCGCGTTCAGGAATAGTTACTTTCCTACAACTATCAGGTTCTTGAACTGACTTGCATAACCCTAATCCTACCTCAGCGACAAAACACTACCGACCACCTCTTGCACTACCATGGGTTTATTTTTTCTGAATCTTTATTTCTCAAGTCGCTGTCTCAAAAAGGCTGGCAGCATCATCAAGGACCTACACCATCCTGGTCACACTCATCTCCCTGCTACCTTCAGGTAGAAGGTACAGGAGCCTGAAGACTACAACGACCAGATTCAGGAATAGCCACTTCCCCACAGCCATCAGGCTATTAAACTCGGCTCGGACAAAACACTGAACATTATTAGCCCATTATCTGTTTATTTGCACTTTATCAGTCTATTTATTCATGTGTGTATATATTTATATAATGGTATATGGACACACTGATCTGTTCTGTAGTCATGCCTACTATATTCTGTTGTGCTGAAGCAAAGCAAGAATTTCATTGTCACATGAAAATAAACTCTCTTGAATCTTGTACTGTCTTGCACAATTTGTATACTTTATGTATCATTTATGTTTTTTTATGTTGTCTGAGTCCATATGCCTGCGATGCTGCTGCAAGCAAAATTTTAATTGTACCCGCACCTCACAGTACTGGTACATATGACAATAAAATCGACCACTTGAAAGCAAGCATCACATTATAGAGTCATGTCATAGAGCGCAGAAACAGGCCCTTCGGCCCAACTAGCTCCGCCACCCCATCTATACTAGTTCCACTTGCCTGCGTGTGGCCCATATCCCTCCAAACCTATCCTATCCATGTACCCATCTAATGCTTCTTAAACCATGTGATAGTACCTGCCTCTTCTCAGAAATAGCCTAATTTTGGACCTCATCAATAGGCCAATTGCTTAAAGAGGCGAGAAGATGGGCCATGTATATTGTGGTCCTGAGATCCAAAAGCAAACTTGCTGACCTTAAAAGGTAGACAAAAAACGCTGGAGAAACTCAGCGGGTGAGGCAGCATCTATGGAGAGAAGGAGTAGGCGATGTTTTGGGTCGAGACCCTTCTTCAGACTGATGTCGGGGGGGGGGGGGTGGTGCGGGAAAAAGAAAGGCGGAGACAGTAAGACTGTGGGAAAACTGGGAAGGGGAGGGGAAGGACTATCTAAAATTAGAGAAGTCAATGTTCATACCGCTGTGGTGTAAACTACCTAAGCGAAATATGAGGTGCTGTTCCTCCAATTTGTGCTGGGCCACACTCTGGCAATGGAAGAGGCCCAGGACAGAAAGGTCAGATATTGGAGGAGGTCCATTATTGCTGACCTTAAATAAGCAGTGTGGTAGGAAGGAACAATGATGTAGAACTTCTACTCTGATTGTTTTGCAGGATGTTTGAAAGTTGGCTGACTTAGGAAATAGTTTCATAGCTCCTTGGCATTCAGGGTCAGAGTCACATGTGAATAATGACAGCTTACCAGGATCAATGTGCCATTAAGACTTTACCCCAGCAGGAAGTATCAAGAGAGAAAAAATGCTCTGGTACATTATGCCATCAGAATATATAATCAGAATCAATCCTTACCAAACCACTTGGACCTTCAATTTAAACGTGCAAACAAACAGTGCCAACAATGGAACAAATAATTAATTCAGTGAATTACTCAGTCACTTAATACCTCATATTTTACCACTGCCTCACTTCATATGTTATCCTACCAGATTAGTACTCACAAAAGCAGCTGAAACAAATTTAAAGAAACAATTTGGATGCAAATATAAATAAAATTACATTAAAATCCCAGCAAAATAAGCATGGTTACCAGGGAGTGCTTTTAGAGTTATAATGAAATCTTGTGGGGCAGACATTAATTATAAGGTTCTCTCACTTAGTTTGCACAGTTTATGATGTAATTTACTGTCTTACAATGAGTCCCAGGTATCCATTATTGTTTTATCTACTGTTTAAGGCTGCTGCAGTTTGGGTAACACTGCTAATTATAACACACCTTAGCACTCCATCATTCACAGCATATGAAACACATCGGACTTTGACTATTTTTTTTTTATTTATTTTTATTTTTTTTTATTTTTTATTTTTTAGAAGTACGGTAGATTACAGTAATGTACAACACGTATATATTAATACATTTTTTGTACCGCTTCACTTTTTTAAACTTTAAAAAAGAAAAAGAAAGAAGTAAGAAAAGTGAAGAAAGTGCACAAAGGTTGTGAAGTGCAAAAGAGTGTTGGGAAAAGAAAGCCCCTTAGAAAAGAAGTTAGAGAAGGAAGTAAAGTTAGAAAATAGACCCTAGAAAAAAAAAGAGAAAGAAAGAAGGAACAATCGCTCTATTATAATTCTTATACCATACTTCATAGAGAAGGAACTACCAACCAAGTCTGTTTTTATTTTACCTCCCATTACCAGGTCCAGATACCTTTTATTTATTTATTTGTTTTTCTAAATTACTATTGCACCTCATGCTTGTAATAGGTCCAAAAACGTAGACCACGTCTTTTGAAATTGATCTACTTTGCCTACTAGGAGGAATCTCATCTCTTCCAGATGTAATGTTTCCAACATATTTGATGTCCACATTTTTATTGTTGGTGTGGGCGCATTTTTCCAGAATTTAAGTATAAGCTTTTTTCCCATTATTAGCCCATAATTGAGTAAATTCTTCTGATACACGTTTAATTCAGGAATACCTTCCGATATTCCAAAAATAATCCATTCTGGTTTTGGTACCAGTTTTATTTTGATTAATTTTGAAAAAATATCAAATATTTCAAACCAGAATTTTTGGATTTTTGTACAAAAAACAAAAGAATGTGCTATGGTAGCTTCTTGACATATACATTTATCACAGATTGGTGAGACGTTAGGAAAGATTTTATTTAGTTTGGTTTTTGAATAATATAATCTATGTAATGTTTTAAATTGGATAAGCGTATGTCGTACGTTGATCGAGCATTTATGCACCTGTAATAAATGATTATCCCAACTCTCTTTTGAAATTTTTATACCTAGATCTTGTTCCCAATCTCTTCTAATTCCATCTGTTGTGGGTATTTCTATATTTAAGATGATATTATATAAGTATGATATTAAATTAACTGATTCCGCCTTTGTCTTCATTGCTTCATCTAGTAAGTCGGAAGGCATATTATAATAATCTTTTGTGTGTGTTTTCAAATAGTCACAGATTTGTAGATATTTAAAATATTGATTATTTTTCAAATTATATTTCAGTTGTAGTTGTTGGAATGATAGTAATTTTTCTAATTCATACAGATCTTCGAGCGTTTTAATTCCCATTCTTTCCCATTGTATAAATGCTTTATCTATGATTGAAGGTTTAAACGATGGGTTATTGACTATTGGTATTAAGAGAGATAGGTTTCTTAATTTTAGATTCTGTTTTATTTGCTTCCATGTTCTAATAGTGCTATATATAATTGGATTTTTATTATAATTTTTATTATTCAAATTTATTGGAGAGAGAATAATCGCTCCTATATTATTCGGGGAGCAATCCCCTTTTTCCATTATAATCCAGTCCACCTGCTGGGCAGAATTGTCCAGCAGGTGAATCATATTTTTAATATTTACTGCCCAGTTATAATACATAAAGTTAGGGAGCGCTAGACCCCCCAACTCTTTTCGTTTGTTAAGGTGTGTTCTTTGTATTCTGTGGGATTTGTAATCCCATATAAAATTTGTAATGTCTGAGTCCAGTTTTTTGAAAAACTTTTTTGGGAGATATATAGGTATTGATTGAAATAGGTAAAGGATTTGTGGCAAGAAAATCATTTTTATAGCATTTATCCTACCTATTAAGGACATCGGAAGTGTTTTCCAAAATTTAATCAGATTATTTAATTTCTTAAGTAGGGGATTATAATTAGCTTTAAACATATCATGGTAATTTCTAGTAATCTCAATTCCTAAATATTTGAATTTTTCCATAGCTATTTTAAAAGGGAATTTCCTGAGATGTGTTGAGTCTTTTGGTTTAATCGACATAATTTCACTTTTGTTCCAATTTATTCTATATCCTGAAAAGGATCCAAAGTCCTCAATTAAGTTTAATATATTTGGTATACTAATTTGTGGTTTTGTGATGTACAGTAGTACATCATCAGCATATAGGGATAGTTTGTTGTTTGAATATTTTGTGTTATAACCGTGAATATTCGAGTGTGTTCTTATTTTTTCAGCAAGGGGTTCAATTACCAAAGCAAATAACAGCGGTGATAGTGAACATCCTTGTCTGTTGCCCCTAGATAATTCGAATTTTGAAGATAATATATTATTAGTTAGTATTCTAGCCGTAGGTTTGTTATATAGTAGTTTTATCCATGCAATAAAGTTTTCTCCCAATTGGAATTTTTGCAATACTTTGATCATATAGTCCCATTCTACTTGATCAAACGCTTTTTCTGCGTCCAGTGAGATGATAGCTAACTCTTGGTCATCAGATTTATGTGAATGCATTATGTTAAGCAAACGTCTCAAATTATTAAATGAGTGTCTCTTAGGTATAAATCCTGTTTGATCCTCATGTATTAGTCTACTAACATACTTGCTTAATCTATTGGCTAATGTTTTTGCTATTATTTTCTGATCCGTATTTAACAAAGCAATAGCTCTATATGATCCTGGTTCTTCTATATTTTTATCTTTTTTAAGTATTAATATGATCGTTGATTCCGCTAGTGTTTCAGGTAGGTTTTGCTCTTTATAAGCATATGTATACATTTTTTGTAATCGTGGAGTAACTATATCATAAAAAGATTTATAAAATTCATTACTGAATCCGTCTGGTCCTGGTGTTTTTCCATTTTTTAGTGTTTTTATTGTGTCTTCTATCTCCTTAGAAGTAATTTGTGCTCCCAGTTCCTCTTGTTCCCTGCGTTCTAATTGTGGTAGATTACAATTATCTAAAAATTCTGAGATTTTATTATTGTCTATTGACGTTTTAGATGTGTATAGATTCTGATAAAATTGAGCAAATCTTTTATTAATATCCTTGGGTAGTGTTAATACTTCCCCTCTATCTGATTTAATCTTTAATATTGCATTCTCTTTTTCCCGTTTTTTAAGTTGTCGTGCTAGAAGTTTGTGGGGTTTGTCCCCGAATTCGAAGTGTTCTTGTTTTGTGATTTGAAATAATGTTATAACTTTCTCTGACAGTAATTTATTTAACTGAAATTTCAGTAGTAGTATTTTATTATGTTTATCCCTAGTTGGGTCTTTAGCATTATCTATATCTAACTGTTTTATTTGATCTTCTAAGTGTCTTTGTTCATTCTTATTCTTTTTATTTTGATAAGCTTGAAATGAAATAATGACTCCTCTTATAAATGCTTTGAAGGATTCCCATAATAACGTGGGGGATATCTCTGGTGTATCATTTAACTCAAAAAATAGATCCATCTGTTTTTTTAGATAGATACTCCCTTGAGGGTCTTTTAAAATTTGTGAGTTAAACCTCCAGAACGGTTTATTCATAGACATTCCTTCTAGTTTTAGAACAAAAGTTAACGGAGAATGATCTGAGATCGCATTAATATGTGACTAGCTCCGCCACCCCATCTATACTAGTTCCACTTGCCTGCGTGTGGCCCATATCCCTCCAAACCTATCCTATCCATGTACCCATCTAATGCTTCTTAAACCATGTGATAGTACCTGCCTCTTCTCAGAAATAGCCTAATTTTGGACCTCATCAATAGGCCAATTGCTTAAAGAGGCGAGAAGATGGGCCATGTATATTGTGGTCCTGAGATCCAAAAGCAAACTTGCTGACCTTAAAAGGTAGACAAAAAACGCTGGAGAAACTCAGCGGGTGAGGCAGCATCTATGGAGAGAAGGAGTAGGCGATGTTTTGGGTCGAGACCCTTCTTCAGACTGATGTCGGGGGGGGGGGGGTGGTGCGGGAAAAAGAAAGGCGGAGACAGTAAGACTGTGGGAAAACTGGGAAGGGGAGGGGAAGGACTATCTAAAATTAGAGAAGTCAATGTTCATACCGCTGTGGTGTAAACTACCTAAGCGAAATATGAGGTGCTGTTCCTCCAATTTGTGCTGGGCCACACTCTGGCAATGGAAGAGGCCCAGGACAGAAAGGTCAGATAATGGAGGAGGTCCATTATTGCTGACCTTAAATAAGCAGTGTGGTAGGAAGGAACAATGATGTAGAACTTCTACTCTGATTGTTTTGCAGGATGTTTGAAAGTTGGCTGACTTAGGAAATAGTTTCATAGCTCCTTGGCATTCAGGGTCAGAGTCACATGTGAATAATGACAGCTTACCAGGATCAATGTGCCATTAAGACTTTACCCCAGCAGGAAGTATCAAGAGAGAAAAAATGCTCTGGTACATTATGCCATCAGAATATATAATCAGAATCAATCCTTACCAAACCACTTGGACCTTCAATTTAAACGTGCAAACAAACAGTGCCAACAATGGAACAAATAATTAATTCAGTGAATTACTCAGTCACTTAATACCTCATATTTTACCACTGCCTCACTTCATATGTTATCCTACCAGATTAGTACTCACAAAAGCAGCTGAAACAAATTTAAAGAAACAATTTGGATGCAAATATAAATAAAATTACATTAAAATCCCAGCAAAATAAGCATGGTTACCAGGGAGTGCTTTTAGAGTTATAATGAAATCTTGTGGGGCAGACATTAATTATAAGGTTCTCTCACTTAGTTTGCACAGTTTATGATGTAATTTACTGTCTTACAATGAGTCCCAGGTATCCATTATTGTTTTATCTACTGTTTAAGGCTGCTGCAGTTTGGGTAACACTGCTAATTATAACACACCTTAGCACTCCATCATTCACAGCATATGAAACACATCGGACTTTGACTATTTTATTCCCCCATAAAATAGGGCAATAAAGAGCAGGAAATGAAATCACAATGGTCTGCGTGCAATAACGGCTCTCTCAGGATTCAGATTCTGGGATCAGGCACACTTTGTCTACTTATAGATTTGATGCGCTTTCTTCATTAAGCTTTCAGCTGAAAGGTGGGGATCTTCAGAGTGCAAGGGTTCAGTTTAAAAAACTAATTCAGATGTCCCATTGATTCCAGCTCATTTTTAAGTTGCTCAATAAGTTACATATACACCAGGTTTTAACAAAAGATCTTAATATGATCTTAGAATATATTTTTCACAGGTTCAAATGATTATCCAAAAATTATGAATCACACCTTAACAAATTGAAAGCATCTAGCAACACACAAAAATAGGCCTTTTGGTGCATTGCATTCACCTATCTATACTAATTCCATTAACTAGCACTTGGTTGTAGCCTTCTATTACTCGGTGAGTCAAATGCACATCTAAATATTTCTTAAATGTCGCAAGAGTGTCTGCCGCCATTTACTCCTCAAGCTGCAGATTCCAGATGCACGCGCATTTGATCTTGGGTGCATTCCTGACTTCTGCACTGAGTTGCTCAGGTGTGGAAGGGAGGATCGTGTTGCACCATGCATTGCAGCTAGTAGACCATCCTCGACGCAAGTGTCAGCTAGTCGGCCATGGGTTATGGCCATTAGCTAAAGCCACAAATGGAAAGCATTCACTACTCTGCAAACACAGCTATCTTGAGACATGTTTCAAACTACAATCAAATGATATGAATTAAACAATGAATATTACATTGCAACTAGTGAGCAAATTCAACATTATTAACAAAAGATTTCTTCAATCATTAATAATATCAAATGCTGAGTTCAATTATTATCTTGAATTTTCAACACCTGATTTACAATAGAGAAAAAAAAAGCTGGCAGTTGGAGCTGTGCACATTTCATTGATAAACATTCAGCAATGTTTTTGTGACATTATTTAGGGAAAAATAATTTGCTAAAATTGGAATTGAATGATCATCTGTGGTTAATAGGCATGAATGGCTCAGAATATCAAATGAGTTTATATGCTATTTGCAATTTGAATATTTAAGTAAGCCATTTTAACACACGTTAAGTTAAAATCACTCAAAGAGTTGGATGTATTCAAGTAGTTAGGTTTATATACAGTGTAAATAGAATTTAAATTGTTGGTATGGACTATGCAGATAGCATTCTGTATCTGTGGTGCCACATTACCAACTAGATCCAAGAGATATAACACATTGGGAAAGATGCTTAATGCATGCTTGATCCAAGAAATATATCACAAAGGGAAAAGATGCTTATTGCATAAGTGGGAATGCTAAATTCTTAGAGGTACATTTGTGTGCTGCTACCTTTGTTACAAAGTAATTCCTTTACAACCCATATGAATCATCATTCAGTCACATGATAAAAAATCCCCAAAATTCATCAAGAGACATTTTCTTTTTGCATTTCAGAAGACGACAAAACAAGGGGAAGAAATGCAAGATCATGAATCCTACGCAGCTGGCAGATCAAAACTCACACTGTTATCATCCAGATATATACAAGTATTTTCACACTGCCTGTAAATTTGCTGTTAATTTATGTGAAGGGCTTCTCCTGGCTTTCAGATCAATGCCACCTGCTAAATGTTTTGTTACTTACAGCTGTCCATGAAATTCTTTCAAATCAAGCGACTACCTCCACCTCTACCGCATCCCATTATTTTTGGAAACAGCGACAGCTTCATACATTTATCAAAAACAAAAGAAATCACTGGTGCTGATGAAAATGCTAATAATACTTAGGAAACAATAAGGGGGAAAAAAGCAGACCATAAACTGCTAATGCTAAAATCAAAATGCCGATGGAACTCAGCAGTTCAGGCGGCATCTGTGGAGGGGAATAGACAAACAACATTTTAGGTTGGAAGAAGCATCTCAACATCTGTCTATTTCCATTTGCAGCTGCTGCCTGACATGCAGGATTCCTCCAGCACTTGGTTTTCTTGCTTAGGTTTATATTCATTATCATCCGGTGTACTGAGGTACAGTGAGAAGCTTTGTTTTACATGCTATCCAATCAGATCGGATAATATTATACGTAAATACAATCAGGTCAAACCCAAGTACAATAGATTGAGGGAAGGGGAAGAAACGAAGTGCAGAATATAGTTCTCAGCATTGCAGCACATCAGTTCGCTGGACAAAAAGCAGCAGATTTTTGAAAGATATTTTCCTGTACTTTCCAGTGTCCAGTTAAGATACATTTTTCACCCTCTTCTAGTCTCAGTTACATGTAGGTGATGCAAGACCAGTCTGTCTCTCTTTTATTCGGTGCATTCTTGCCCCCAAAATAAACTCTTGGCAGGCTGTATTTGGTGTTCCCTGGAAATGGGAAGCTGTATTTGGTGTTCCCTGACCCGATGCAATTAATACAGAAGTGCAATGTTTAACCTTCACAATTGAATTTCAAAGCATATTTGCAGAAACAATCAATAAATTTGAAAGAGAATCAAAGAACATTTGGAAAATTTCGGTTTCCCAGTTCCCCTGCAATGTAACATTTACTTGATATTGTTCACTACTATATGCTGACTATATTATAGAGCAGTCACCCAGTCCTATATTGGCTAAAGATTGTCCTTCACAAATTACTGTCGAAAAAAAATCACAACAATTTCTTGCGGAAATCCTGATGGATAGCAAACGTCAAAATTCCTAATGGTTCGTTTACTATTCAAAGAGTTATAACTATACATGTAACCTCATGAAGCATCAGCCTGAATGATGCTCAGTAAAATGGATTCACATTAAGGAGTATGGCTCAGTCAGTCCAGACAGCTAATTGACCCTTTATAATGGAAATGTTTTATGTGGCCAAGAATGCCCCTACTTGATTTGTGCAAGGCCGATTTCCTAAGAAATTATCACGCACATTCTAGCCAGTTGTGATTTATTTGACATTATCCTGTCAATGTGGTTCGGTTTAATGATTAACCTCAGCTCTCAGGATACCAGAAACAACTCTTGTTTTTCATTGAGGCACAACATCAATACCAAATGTCTTGCACAATATTATTCATTCCAGGGGAGAAAAGAAGAATACAACTGTTTGACAAATGTTATTTCTGGCCGTGCCGCTGCTAGGTTTCTCCCTTCTCTTATTCATCCTAATCCCCAAATGCACCACTCCTCCTACATGCTTGTGTGTTAAACTAAAGCTCTGTAACACTCTTACTCAAACTCACTCTCTCCCATGATCACAAGGATGCGGAGTTCTGCACTATCGTCTGACCTTTCTCTTCCAATTAGTAATCTTTTAAAACTCAGGCAGCTTCTTGATTTAACAGATTATATCTAAGAATCAGATCGACAAAGAATTATGCAATCTTTTGATTGTGCCAGTTTTCACAAATGACATTAATTTGCCTGATAAATCAGCCCACAATTATTTGATTTAATTACCGTTCTGAATTACCCAACTCTACTTTTACATCCTCTGCAGATACATGTGACGTGTGTGCTTTTTATTCTCCTTCAAGCAGATATTAGGAATAAAAAGGTACATTGTGGTTCCCTCTCTCTGATCTGAATCGCCGTCACCTTTAAATAAACTGAAATAAACACCTGAGTGAATAGATGTATATACTAATAGATAATATTGGACTGCAGGAAGCACATATGGAACAAAATTATTGCCATTGATCGCTTGGGTTAAATGGCCTGTTCCCGTAGTGCAATTCAATTTCATCCTGTCATTTTATAACACGGTGGCGCAGCGGTAGACCTGCTGCCTCACAGCGCCAGAGACCTGGGTTCCATCCTGTCTGTGCGGAGTTTGTACATTTTCCCTGTGACATTTTCTCTGTGATCCCGTAAACTCTGTACATTTTCCCGGGTGCTCCAGTTCTCTCCTACATTCTAGTTTGTAAATTAATTGGCTTCTCTAAATTGCCCCGAATGTGTAGGATGTGAAAGTGGGATAACATAGAACTACTGTTTGGGTGGTCAATAGTCAGTGTGGACTTGGTGGGCCAAAAGGCCTGTTCCCACGCTGTATCTCTAAACTAAACTAAATGCAGAAATATAGGAAGGCTACCCGAGAAGACAATGGGAACTCAGCTGTTGAAGAAAGAAGGAAATCTCTTCATTAATTTTACTTGAATCATTGCATTTTATTCCCAATTCACCCAGAATCTTGTTATAATAAGCAGCATGTTGGCTTCTGAGAAACAAGCCCACGATCGTGAAAGAACAAAATGTATGTACATGTTTGAAATGAAATTAAAAATTGCCTGAAATAGACAGAGCAGGTCAACCCAGAGAGAAAGGTGGAAGAATGGTTAGTGATTTGGATGTGACCACTTGGTGAAACATTGCTCATTCTGATTCCATTTGTATCTTTGACAGGCTGACTGATCTAATAGGCATTTCCAGAATTTGCTGGTTTAACCTCAGAATTTTAAGCATTGTTTTTCTAAATTATGACTTGGAGCAGGAAATAAAATAGGAGATCACTGTGTAGGTTCTACCTCATTACTTCCCCACAGTTGTACAGAAGGCACAGGAAATCTCAGCAGCAGCGTAAGCTCCCATGCTGTTACATTTCAGATGAAAATAATAAATATTAAGAGAAGTAACCTAAGTATCATGATGATTGCTGGATGAAATGGAGCGCACACATAAGGCTTAAAGGACTTAACGGCAACATCAGTTTCGCTTTTAAGAAAAGGCTATAGATAAAACCAAACAATGCATCTTACTTGAACTTGGACTCCACTTCACTAACTGCCTTCTGGTATTCTTCAGTGGTCAGCTTGGAGAACTGGGCACTCTGCAGTGAGACAAAGTAAAGCATAGTAAGTGAAGAAAAATTACATTGAACTATAACCCTGTTCCTTCCAAGGGACTAAGTCTAGCCCAGCCATCACCACAGCAGGTCTTAGGATACACATTATTGCGATAGACGAGGTCTGTTGTATTAGATAAAAATCAATGGTGATGTGATTAGACAGGAGCACACTGAGATGGGTGATTGCTTGCAGTGATGAATGGTTCATAATTGGCCGTGTGGTCTGACGCACTAACGCACAGTAATCTCATTTGGGCTCAGATTTATCTTTCTTTATCAGATCGATAAAGATGAACACAACAGCTGTAAGAATCGATAACAATTTTTGATCGTTTCAGCCCAAAGGCTCATTTTTATTTAGGAACGATATTTTGAGTCGTTTATTTGCTGTTTTGATTGCTGTTCAATGCCTCGGTCAGAGTTCCAATACAAAGACAGGTTTTTCTAATTTTATTGCAAGCCAACATCAAAAAATCATTTGTCAGCAGAGATAGGATTCATCATTTGTTTCTGTTTTTTCTCTTCCAGCATCACTTCCTCATTACACAACCAGTCCTGATGTTTGAAGACATTTATTACCACCCACTTTTAATGTAGTAGAAAGGGGAAATACAGAACCAGACACAGTCCCTCAGGCAGACGTGACCCTGTGTAATTTATCTGCTTGGAAAAGGAAAGCAACAGTGTTTGAAATCCGTCGTACTGGGCTTAATTCAATACAAACAATAATAATTTCAGAAGTGTATGATCATGCTCATTTCTTCAGTAAACCAGGCTTTATTGGAAATGAAATAAAATTTCACAGTATAACATTGCAAACATCTTTTCAGTGTACACAGAATTTAAAAAAAGATGTTCCACAGGTTATGGTTTATAAAAAAATACAAGCATGAAAGGCAATTCTCCAGGTTCCCCAAGATGTTATATCAAAATGGTACTCCATTTGTTTTGCAGAGATAACACATCAGAAACAAAACTAAATGATCTGGTTATTTTTATAACATTTTCAGAGTACGAAAAAGTTGCTGTATTTGCCTACATTTTCTATCATTTTGTTTTCATTGTAATTTGCCGTATCTGCATTGTGTTATATGATAAAATAACGTTTTGTTTCTTTAGTTGCACTCCAGTAAATAATGGCATCAAATACAAGGGACATATGGAAAGGTAATGAATCCAAATGTAGTCATTGTATGGATTGAAATATATTAGTGCATGGTCAAAGCACCAATTAGTTGAATCGCAACAAGGTGCAGCTGACCCATTAATAGACAGAATGTGCTCAATGCAGTGAATAGGAACTGCAGATGTTGGTTTACCAAAGAAAGACACAAAGTGCTGGAGTAACTCAGTGGGTCAAGCAGCAGCTCTGAAGAACATGGATAGGTGACGTTTTGGATCTGGACCCTTCTTCAGGATGGCAATATATTTTTGCTATGCTAGATGGGCTTTTTAAACCATAGACACTTGGACCTCGATCATAAAAAGCCCATCAACTGTGTTATTTTCTCAGCAGGCTACATACCACTATTAAATTATGTCGGCTGTCTTGTTACACATTATTTTAAAGCAAATGGTAATATATATATAAAAGTTCTATACATTCCCCTATTGGAGACAATGATTCATGAGCACGAGAAAATAAGAGCAAGAATAAGCCACCAGGCCCCTCAATCCTGTCCCACTGTTCAATACGATTGTGCAGATCTATTTGGGCCTCAGCTCCCTTTTGTACAAATTCCTCATATCCCTCAATTCCTTGATCTTTCAAATACTATCTATCTCCACCTTAAATGTGTGATAATTTGTCCTCCGTCATTCTCAGGGGCAGAGAGAAGGTAGAAATTACATCAGGTTAGTGGGGACCTGATCTCAGTTCTCTTCAATACATCTAAAATTATAGGCTGGCAGAGATCTTATTGTTGTCTCTTTGCAGAAATCCCTTTCAGTGCACTCCAGTATTTTTCTCCAGTGTCATTACAACCTTCGGAGCTAAAAATAATTATGCAGATTATTAATGAAAAGATTTCATATTTTTAATGATTTGAATGTCACAAATAGTATGGTTTTATTCTTGTAAAATATTATTTGAATATTCGGTGAAGCTGAATTGAACGAAGAGAGTGTGAAATATCATGATGCATTCTCTGGGCAACTATTTAATAAAACAAAGCAACAGAACGTATTTAAGTTCAGGCTTTTACATTTTTCATTGTGAACACCTGTGGTACCTGTTTATGCATATCAGTGTGGCTTATTTATCGCAAATGAACACCAGTTTAGAAAATAATTACTTATGAAGGTGTATTCTTGTAAGAAAGAATGAATAGGGGCAAACTGAAGTTAAGTGAGGATAGCATCAACCAAGGTTTAGCCAGTGAGACAGATACAAGCGTGAAATTAGAAACACGCTTCACAGGAGCTTACGACGACAAATTCTCTGACTGATGCTGCAACATTGCATACACTCTATTCATTGAGCCAATACATATATGATCGTATTTTCCTACTCATTCTAGCTTCTCACAACCCCCACTACTTCTTTCCTCATATAAATTCACGACACAGCATAGCGCTAAAGGCAATTCCTTCCATTACCATGTGCTGTGTCTTTTGTTCAACAATTAAGCTTCCTTAAATTGTTCCCCCCTTAAAACATTGTGCAATTCCCTTACAAAGTCTCCCATTGAATGTATATCCACAATTGTATTTGATCATTTGTTGTGAAAAAATATCTTTCCGAATATAATTCAATGATACTTTGAATCCCTGGTTCTTTTTCCAATCATCAAAAATCTTGTGCGCTTTGCTCAAGTGCATTAAACTACTAGATTATTAAAGGACAATGTACAACAATTATGAATTGAGTAACATAAGTAATACGTTTTTATCCATCAAATGACTGCCTGCACGAGGGGTAAATAACCGGCTAACCTAATGTGGGTGCAATGGAGAAGAAGCTAATCCATTGTGCAGCTCTTGCAAGATGACTATGCTGATCCTAAGAGGGTGGGAAACTGATCTGTTGCACAGGATTCCCTCTGGTGAAAGATAGATTAAATACTAGAATTAAACTAAACTAGTTGAAATAACGAGCATCATTAGAAGCAATGTCAACACCTCAATGATTCTCTATTCCCGTCTTCAAACATGTAGTGTGCCACAGCCTTTCAACAAGAAAATTGCATTGTTTCACATTTCAAAATGTTACTTAAAATAAACCCCAAACTGCTTCTGACACTTTTTGTGAGGAATTACCAACTGTTCCAGAGGCCCTTTCAAGATACCAAGTCATTTATCAATTATATTCATTTCTGGAGATTTTGGTGATCCACGGAGATTGCAGATTCACAAGCGAAACAAAGTGCAGCAGTCACAATTTAGCTCCACGCTGACACAAGCCATTTGATTTTCTTTTAAAATGGAAAAAAAAATGATCTTGCAGTTTCTGCTGGGAGAAGAATGTGCACAACTTGCAGTCTGTAATGTAGAAAATAACCAAGGCAGTTTGCAGGGGTGATAAAGGAAATGATGCATCATTGTGGAAGAGAAAAAGCGAGGTAATAGAAAATGTGGTTACATTTTTTTTTTACAAGGCTTTTAGAGGAGGAAAGAAATTGAGTCTAGAGTTGTGGTGTCAGGGAATAAAGCTCAAGTGGGTGAGCGGACTAGCATCAATGGCTGTATAAAGAGAGGGTCTTCTGGAATGATAAATTGGCAGAGTCAGAGAATTGGCGGGTACAGCAGTGGATGGATGGTTACGGAAAGGTTCAAATAACAAATGATATTTTATATTAGGTGCTTTGAGAGAGTGAAAACAAGTGTAGAGCAACGTCTTTGCAGACAAAGTGGTGATTTACTTGCATTTCTTCCAGTGTACTGCAAGTGTGGAGTCGATGTTGGAGAAATGAAACACAAATTGGGTGATCACATTGAAGGAGGACCTACGTTCAATCTACAAGGGCAACCTCGGGTCCCGTCACCTGTCACTTTTAATCTCCCCCGCATCACCTCTCCCTATCCAAGGCCTCCTCTAAGGTAACTATGAGATCCAACACAAGCTTGAGGAACAACATCTTCTCTTCCATCTGGGCAAGTTGCAGTTAGCCAGGCTTAATACCAAATTTGATAACTTTCTTTCTGTCTGTATCACATTTCTACAGTCACCCTCCTGTAATTTCGACCTGGCTTATTTGTCTTCTTTCTTTAGTGTAGCCAGGCCAGCTGGGCATGTCCTACACCCCTGTGATTAATACAGATAAAGGAGCATAATTTATTTTAACTGCCACATGAACTCATTTGGTTTCACCCTATCATAGATACTCGCTTTGCTCTAGCCACCCCACTCTTTTTTGTTACAGAAAACTGACAGATTTTCTCTACTAGAATACAAAGTGCTAGAGTAACTCAGCAGGTCAGGCAGCTCCTCTGAAGGAGTCCTCTTTCAGATAAAGCAGTTTGAATAAGGGTCCCGATCCAAAATGTTGCTTATCTGTGTCCTCCAGAGATGCTGCCTGATCACCTGAGTATGTCATCTACCCAAGATTCCAGCATCTGCAGTATCTATATGTTCTCTCCTTCCAAGTTCTGTCAAAGGGCCTCTACGTTGATACATCAACTGTTTCTCTCTCCTCAGATGCTGCCCAACCTGCTGAGTCTTTCCAGCATTTTATGTTTTCAGATTTCTATCTTTTGCATCTTTTTCCTTGTTCCTGGAGAGCAACATTGGTTGTCAATGATAGATGAGTGACATGTTATGGACAGCTGAATATGTCTATTTAAGAGGAGAATTCAGGGATCTGATAAATGGGACAGTGAGAAATTTAACTGAGCAGCAAACATGATGGGGATTAAATCTATGGTGATCACTGGGAAATGAGGTTTGGACAGAAGAGGTGACGCCTCAGGACGGAACCCCTCTTCAGACTGACAGAAGACGTCTCAGGTCGGAATAAGGGTTACGACCCAAAATGTCATCTATTCCTTTTCTCCAGAGATGTTGCCTGACCTGCTAAGATACTCCAGAATTTTGTGTCTACCTGATGTTTGGACAGATACCACTGAGATTGAAGATTTAGTTTAGTTTAAATATACAGCGCGGAAACAGGTCCTTCGGCCCACCGAGTCCATACCAACCAGTGATCACCGCACAACAACGCTATCCTACACACACCAAGCACAATTTACAATCACACCGAGCCAATTAACCTACAAACCTGTACGCCACTGGAGTGCGGGAGGAAACCAAAGATCCCAGAGAAAACCCATGCAGGTCACGGGGAGCATACAAAACTCCGTACAGACAGCACCCGTGTTCAGGATCAAACCCAGGACTCTGGCGCTGTAAGGCAGCAACTCTACCCCTGCGCCGTCATGTTAGCCCCTTGTGGCAGTGACAATGTTGAATTTGGGTCTAAACTCTGGATTAACCAGAAGAGCAAATTTCAATACAATCTCACAAATGTAAGGACCCAGTGGTAAGGATGTTTTTAACTGTCTGTTATTCTGTGGTCATGGCTCCAGAGGCTGCGATTTCTGAATTCCTTATAATAAATGCTGTGGCAATCATCCTCAAGGGAGAGAACTGTGAGACAAAGATATAGCTTAATTTGTAATTTAGGTATTTAATTGATTATCTAGGCGTGACCACCTGCTTTTAGTGATATTTCTAAATATTTTCCCCACCATTGCCTCGAAAAGGGCAGACTCTTTGTCTCGCAGTTGTGCAGAAATCTTTCCCAAAGATGTACTGGAAAGACCAAAACAAATTGTTACCCAACTACCAACTTCATCCCTCTCCATTCTAACTATCTGAACACAATCTTCTTTGTGTTTCTCACCCGAAATCCATTCCAGGACTGACCACGTACTTTTAAATTCTGTAACATCCATTTGCCACAGAAACCTTCCTCCACATTATAACTACCTGTAGATTTGATTCTTTCATTGTACTCCTGGCAGACTTCCCTTGCTTTCCTTTGTGTAAACATAGAACAGTACAGTACAAGAACAAGCCCTTCGGTCCACAATGTCTGTGTCAAACATGATGCCAAGATAATCACTTATCAACCTGCACATAGCCCATATCCCTCCATTCCCTGTAAATCCATATGCCTATCCAAGTCTTTTAAATGCCACTAATGTATCTGCTTCAACCACCACTCCTGGTAGTGGTTCCAGGCACTCACTGCCCTCTGTGTATAAAAACATGCCCCGCACATCTCCTATAAACTGTGCCCCTCTCACGTTAAACTTGAGGTTATTCAAATCTCTACCGCATGTCCTTACTTGCATCACAGATTTCACCTGTTATTCAGCTTTGCTGATATATGTAATAATTCTCGTTTTTGAAATTCTCAAACTCCTCCATATTTTCCCCTCATCCACATCTGTAGACTCCACCTCATCTATGTTACTTCCATTTTAATCTTGGGTTTCACAAAAATTATATCATTCCACTTTTGGTCTCCAGCTCCTGGGATCCTAAACTCTGTTTGATCAAGTTCCTGTTCAAGAACCTTTGGGTGGCTTTGGTGAGTTATAGGTGTTATTGTCTTTTGACCGTGTGTGCTTCTCACAGAAAATGATATTGGTATCTTTGACATGCTGTTCAAAGGACAAAAAAGAAGAAAATTCTTCACTGAAATCAGTGAAATTAAAAAAAAAGTTATCTACCATGATAAGAGCAGTTGTAGTGTCACCTTCTTACAAATGGAATGCAAATTTCCTTTATTGTCACTCCAAAATGGTATAATCAATTGTGGGTACAACTAAAAGGGACAAAAAACAAGTTGGAAAGAACATGAACAATTGTGTTAAATTATCTCCACCAGGTGAAACACTATTAATAATAATAATATTATTCTTTGGCAGTTTCTCAGAATCAAGGACGGCTTGCTTTAGCTGTGGCTTTGAGCGGTTAATGTGTCTATGTGGGAACTGCAGGCTCCTCTGCAGATGGGGCAGGAGCTGCCTGGCAGAGTTAATGGTTTGTAAGATGAGTTGCTTCTTCTGCCAATTACACAGGGCTTCTCTGTGCATCCAATACATGGACTTAAGGATCTCAGTACCACTCCAAACTTCTGCATACTGAGTGTTCTGTTAACTCCTATCATACAGGAATCTGGTTTTCCACAGCATCACACTTAAATGATCACCTGTTTGTATTAAAGAGTTAGGTTGGTACTTTATGATTCTGGCTCCCCCTACATCTCCCCTCCCTCCTGCTCCTATTTCTTACCTCACTTGATCTATCCCATAGCGAAGGAATGAAAGAAGGGGAAGGAAATAAATATTCCTTCACTGCAGTCTGCATTAAATTATTAAAATGTCATCTGACAGGAGATGTTTGTAATAATCTTTCTTCAGAAAGAGCACACAGAGCTGCCACTAATCCGGCGTCAATCAGTGACCTGAATACAAAACAGGTTTGTGTGTTTACTCAATCACCAAAAGACAGAGCAGAAAATGAAAGTCCTAACAGTGCAGATACTGAAACAATCAAAAAGCAAATTAATCACACAGATGAAGGCCTGCATGCCCATGATCTTGGAAGAGATGGGAAGGGAAAAATACCACTTATTACTGTTGACAACAGCAAATACTCACTTAATTTAGACAACTTCAGAATTTATATGACACTTCGATGATAATGCGGCTGATAAAATAATGATAAATTTCTCAAATCAACCATTCTCGTTTATGAATTTTATTGTCCATCATTGTGGCAGCTAATTCTGCCCATCACAAAGTGATGGCATGACAATTTCCTATTAACTCTTGCGCTGCTTTTGTATGTCGTTATTGTAAAGACGATAAGGATACTTTATAAACATAAACCTATTTTATTTACATCATGTTTACATCAGTGTAGTTTTCACGCCTGGGAAACTCAACAAATTATCATGAACATCAATGATAAGTCACTCAAAACCTTCTTACTTCTCACCCACCAAAACCAAAAGATGGGGTAGACAGTCAGAACACTTTTTCACAGGGTGGTAGTGTTAAAGACTGGTGTGCACAAGGATTGAGGTGAGAGGGGTAAAGTTTAAAGGAGCTGTGCGGGGCAAGTTCTTTACACAGTGTTGGGTGTCTGCAATGCACAGCTGGGGTGGTAGTGGAGGCACATATTATAGTGGCGTTTAAGAGTTTTTAGATAAGCACATGGATATGCAGAGAATGGAAGGATATGGATCAAGCGCCATCAGAGAAGATTACTTTAACTTGGCATCAACATTGTGAGTGAAGGGACATGTTCCTGGCTATGTTCTATATTCTGTTCTATATTCAATGTTCTGTTACACTGAATTAAATCTTGAAAAAAAAAAGCTCAAAAGTCTTTATATGTGGGAAGAGAGAGATTGAGAAGATAAGATCGTAGCCATTTGATCTCAAGGTTAAATGGTTTTGTGGACATCATTGGATGTTCACTGTAAAGGGGATTATGGGAACTACTGCAGTCATGAAAAGATGGAACAATGTTGGTTTAATGTTGCATCTTTCACAATTACTTTAGTAATGCGTTGAAAAATGATAAGGTTGTGTGGTCACGTCCTGGAGTGAACCTTGAAGCTGCACCTTTGAAGCGGCGGTTGGAATAGGATTAAATAAGTCAAAAATTCAGTTCAATCGAAAGATCACAGTTCACAAAATAAAGGCCAGCTGAAAGTTTTTCAAGGAATAAATCAGATTTTTAGTTCAATACGCCAGTTGTAATTTTAATGGTTTTTCACGCATGAATGTGTGCCATCTACCTACTACTTAGGAGCTTTCTTGAAGTAACTCTACACAGACTGCAGCAGTTCATGTTGACTCGCTCACTATTGTTAGAATAACTCCACATGGACTGCAGCAGCTCACGTCAACTATCACTTGCCCATTGCCATTTTGAAGGGCAAACATTTTTGATGATGCACACATCTCATGAATTAATTGAAAACTTCCCTGCCACAGTCAAAAGTTAAGGAATATTTCCACCTTTTATCAGCTCAAATGCAAGCCTAATGACAAATGCCAAAACTCAACAGCAGTCTGGAAAGTTTGTACCTTAAACAATATGTCTTAAGGTGTAGCACATTGATGTCCTGAAGAGAATGCAGAAGTCAGCGATGAAGTCAGCCTTGTCATTGGGTAGATGGTGGAGAAAGGGAGTTGGGTAATTTTACCAGAGGGGCCCACCTTTACTGCAGTGGTACGTGTGGGTATGGTGGTGTTACACTGGTTAAATTGCCAGACTGGTAATTCCAAGGCAGGGCTCGAATTAGCGGTTGCCCGGGTGCCCATGACCACTCAAAGCGCCACCGAGCGACCTAAACGCCGAGTCATTTTGCCCGGCTTGGCAACCAGATACTGGTTTGTACCGAAGATAGACACAAAAAAACTGGAGTAACTCCGCGGGTCAGGCAGCATCTCTGGAGAAAAGGAACGCGACGTGTTGTGTCGGTGACGGCTGTGTTGCGGGGCAAATATACTAGGTGCGGGGTGAGGAAGGGTCGGAGCGAATGACGGGCCCCGAACAGTGGCAGCCGAGGCCGGGAGGAGGGAGGGAGGGGGAGGCCTCGGCGTGCGGGAGAGTTTGTTTTGAAACAAGCAGCGGCCGCTATCAGGGAGGAGGAGATGGAGCCGCTGTCGCGGCCGCTGCTGCCGCTGTGCGGGGCCCGTCATTCGCTCCGACCCTTCTGAAGCAGCTGCACCAAAGATCCTATAGCTATAGGATCTCTGAGCTGCACCGATCGGCCCCGCACCTTGCTGTTGGCTGGCGGAGGAGTGAGGCGGTAGCGAGGAGTTCCCAACGGCCAAGGCAGTGGGGCGATGTTGTCCGAGGAGCGCTGACCTTCCTTCCTCCCCACCTCGCTCCCTCTCTCTTGTACGCCCCCTCCACCCACCCCCCTTATCCTGGGAGCCCTCCACTCCATCCCGCACTGATCCCCATTCCGCCCTCTATTCAGTCCTCACTGACATCCCCTGTGCTCCCCTCCCCATCAATCCCCCCCAATCTATTCATCCTGCGCTGATCACCCTATCCACCTTGCATTGATTCTCCTGCCACCCCCCCCCCCATCCATCCAACACTGGTTCACACATTCACCCTGTACTTACCCCTTTCCCATCCATCCTGCACTTCTCCTCCATCCATCCTGTACTGATCCCCATCCATCCTGTACTAATCCACGCATTCATCCCATACTAACCCACCCTCCATTTACCCTGCACCTTCCCCCTTCCCCTCATTCATCCGGTAGTGATCCCCCATTCATCCTGCACAGACCCTCCGATCCACACTGTACTGACCCCCCCCCATTCATCATGCGCTGATCTCCCCCCCCCCCATCCATCCTGTACTGATCCTCCCATTCAAGAAGAAAGGGGGGAACAGTCTGAAGAAGTGTCTCGACCCGAAATGTTGCCTATTTCCTTCGCTCCATAGATGCTGCCTCACCTGCTGAGTTTCTCCAGCACTTTTGTCTACCCCATCCATCCTGTACGGAACCCCCCCATTCAACACCACTGACCACCCCCCGTGCTCTCCCCTCACAATTTTACCTACTCCAACGAACACGTACTAATTCACCTGCCTCAATCCATCCATTCTGCACCGACTGCCTTCTAACCCCCCCCCCCTCCCCCCCCACCTGCCATCTATCCACCCCGCACTGATTCACACACACACCCCTCCCTGGCCCTATTGTGCTAGAAATGTCTTCAGAGCGAACATTGACTATGTTTGATAACGGAATGCAATCAAATGTGTTTTAATTCCCAATGTTATTATTTGTTTTAATCCATAAAGATGGATTAATTAAATTGTGAACCCGTGAAACATTAAAACCGCAGTGTTCGATTGTCACTGCTGCCGTTGACACGTTATTACAGAATTCATTTTAACGGCAAATCAATGCTCTTAATATAGAGTATCAGTACTGTAGTTATTTAATGAGCAACATCCACAACTATACGTTGGATTTATCCAGGTTTTACTTCTACAGTCAATCATATACATCACAAATTTGGTCAGGAGATATTTCAGTTGAAATTTTAACGTTAATTCTGAAGTGGGAATGATGGAAACAGCGTTTATCAATATTTTTTTTAAAATCTGGTGCTTACAAACTGGGTATCTTCATTGCTGTTCACAACACGTACATTTAATCTGAATGTCTGGTAATGTGGCGTCTTGACACCTTTAAATATAGTACCAAAAGAACATTTGCTGCAGTTATGTCCTTTGGCCATCTCTTGTCAGCTAGTGTAATGTTTAACCTGTCAGATGGGCATAGTTGGTTTTAACAGCTATTATCATAAAATGCCTGTAGAAATGTCCTTGCAACCTGTATATTTTGTTGTGGATACATTATGTGGGAACCGAGAGTGTTTCTGTACCAATAGCAATAACGACCCATGCTATGGCCATGTTATGGTAAAATATATGCTTAACCATGCACACTACAGCTTGCATCAATCAATCTGTAGTGTGCATGGTTAAGCATATATGTTACCATGGTCCAGGATTTATTGACACAGGTTGATCATATGCTGAATAATCCAACCACATTGTTGTTTGGAAGTGGAAAGAACTAATAGAAATTGCATTAATTGCAATGTGTAAAAAGAGTTGAGATATTGTCTTATAATTTTGCTGCATGTCATTGTGGGATATATCATGTCTTGATTGGTGAATATGTTTAGTTTGTGACTTTATTTTGAAGCAGAAATAATATGTGAATGCTTCATTGAGTATAATTCCGACTGGTAACTACGCACTTCGTCCGAGCACATTATCGCACGCGTCATGCAAGCCATCTTAAATGACCACCTAAACTGTCAGTTGGCAACCTAAAAAGCTACCAAGGTTGCCCGGCTGGCAACAGGGAAAAAAAGTTAAGCGAGAGCCCTGCAAGGCCCAGAATTACAATCCACAGGGTCCGCTCAAACTAACCACAAAAACAACAGTGGAATTTATATTGGTGATAATAAACACCCCTGATCCACTAATGACAATAGACACAAAAAGCTGGAGTTTCAGTGGGACAGGTAGCATCTCTGGAGAAAAGGAATGGGTGACTCATTCCCATTCCTTCTTCTCCAGAGATGCTGCCTGTCCCCTGAATACTCCAGCTTTTTGTGACTATCTTCGATTTAAACCAGCATCTGCAGTTCCTTCCTACCCACTAATGACAATAATGTGTATAAGTAGCTTACAATTCATTATTCAATCCGATACGTCCATTTCTACACCATACCAGCACTGGACTGTATAGAATATTAAAGGAGGTAATGTGATACCAATGAGCATCCAGTGGAGCACTACAATAATTTCAGGACAACTTAGCTTTAAATACTCCACATGACCATTGCTAAATTAGTCCAACTTAAAATGACATCAATTACACCAAGATTTTTAATCCCAGAGCTTGATGGAACAGCAATCTTGTACCTTGATTTCAACTGCCATTGCCATCAGGAAGAAGGTACAGGAGCCTGAAAACTGTTAACGTCCAGGTTCAGGAACAGCTTCTTCCCTACAGCCATCAGGCTATTAAACACAACAACGAACAAGCTCAGAGCTCTGAACTGCAAAAGACTATATTATTATTGCACTATATTTGTTATTTATTGAACTTTTTCTTTTTTTTTCTCTTCCCCCGTTGTGTACTATGTTTACATATTCACATATCCTGTTGTGCTGCAGCAAGTAAGAATTTTATTGCCCCATCCGGGACATATGACAATAAAACACTATTGACTCTTGACATGCAAAATGTTGCTATCACTATACTGTACTGAAATGCACCAACCACATTTTAGCAAGTGTTTTCCCCTGCCTGTAATATCGTTTAGAGTGGACACATATCACCACCCAGGACAGGATTCTCTGAACAAGAGCATGCACAATGTTTTTTTATGGAATAAAAATAGGACGTGGGATTCAGGTTGGCCATGGTTGAGTTACAGTTTTATACTGGGACAGATCACCATTTCACATGTTTACTATGAAATGTAAGCCATTCTCTTTACAGCCCCACCCAAGGGGCAATCTTGCTAAATTCTTCATTTATTTTCTCTTCTTTCCATTACTCTCTTCAAGCAATCACCATTATCATCCAGGAACTATATGCACAACACGTAATTTGATACTTCTGGTTGCTAGCTGATCTGTTAAAATAAATCAAAAATTACAATTTCCCATTACTTAGGGAAATGCTTACTCTCCCTTCAAACTTTTCTTCAGTACTACAATAAGCAAAATGTTGGATGGAGTGCAACTTGGCTGATAATTGGGGTTAGGAGGTGGAGTGATGAGCAACAGCTTGATAAATCAGCTTTGAAGCGAGACGTCTCAGAAGAAATTTGATAATCGTACACAAATTACCGAATGGAACAAAATAATTATGTGATACAATATTTTCAGATATCCCCAGACAGCCATGATCAAGAATGCAAAGTGCAAGTTTGAAACAGACGCCAGTAACTATGAATTTCATTCCGTTCAGGGGCTTTGATATATTTTAGTTATGTGAATAAAACGTTGACCAAGCTTGTGTGACTTTCTGACATGGAGAATTAATGGTAAATAACAGCAAAACGCACATTGCTGCGAAACTTCACTCAAGGGTCCCTTCCCTCAAACGTCCATTACCAATTTAATTTCGAATCAGCTGAAATTGCTTTATTGCCTTCAATTCAAGAGGCACATTTCAACTTTAAACAGCAAAGGTGAAATTGCTAAGCATATACAACAGATATGCTACTGGCTGTGAATCCATTTTCCTTCTAGAAAATAACACATATTTATTTCTCATAATCAAGTTTTATTGTTGATCATGGTGAACGGTGCTTTGGTTAAATTTGATTCTGGAACTCTTGATCAAATTGTAGAATGGGTGAAACTTTAGCACAAGGGCTGCAGCAGTTCATGAAGGTGGCTCATCACGACATCCTCATCAAGAGCAATTACAGATGGGCAATTAGTGCTCTTCTTGCTAGTGTCTCTGACATCCCAAAAACTAATATGTTGTGTCATTCAAGGCATGAAATCGCAGTTTATTCTTTGTTCATCATTAATACTGTCAACATTACTGGTTCTTTATAATGTGATTTAGAGGGAAAGTTCTTTGAGATCAAATTCTTTTTTTGCTGGTGTTAATATATACATTTCTCATTTTTGTAAAGTAGTCTAAGTTTCGTTTTTTTTTAAAGCTTACTTCACCTTTCTGCCACAATGTTTCTAAACCAAACGAGCCGTACGTTGGACACATCTGAGATAACAGATGGTTAGCAATGGGGCACAGAGCAATAAATGAATTAAAGGATTTGTTGGCATCAGGAACCATGAGATCAAATTACTAACATACTGTTTCTATCTCCTACATGTCATATTTTGGATTTTTTGGGAATATTGTTCACTAGCCCTACCCACAAATTAGATCATAGAAATGAATTATAAATCTCCCAAAAGCCTTTAAACGTTGGCACTCTTCTGTTACAAAGTTTTTATTTTCACATTTTTTCCCAAACTTTTAGATTTATTTGAAGAGCAGACATCTTGAGTTTTGAATGGAATGTCTGCATTTGCAGGTTAACCTTTGACAGGAATAAATAACTTTGTGATGAATAGACTCCAATTTTATTTGCATTGAATATTCTATATCAATCATCATCATCGGCGGTCACTCGAAACGAGTATGACTGTCCTCTCCATAGGGTCGTCTACTTGTGGGTCTGCAGATGTCTGTAGAGGCCGATCCGCGATCCACACACCTTGGTGCAACGTGGGCAGTGGAGACTGGCGATGGTTGGTAGTCGTTGAGCCCCCTTCTCTCTCTCCTTAAGGTGCTGTCACTTTGTCTCCGTGACACGGCGTAGTTCCATTTCGTGAAGTGCAGCTCCTTCCTCCACAAATTACCTCCAGGAGCGCCTGTCCAGTGCAATGTGCTCCCAGTTGCTTGATGTGATGTGGAATTTCTTCAGACTGTTCTTGATTTTATATTTATTTGAAGAGCAGACATCTTGATTTTTGAATGGGATGTCTGCATTTACATTATATCAGAGTAGAGCTAATAGGACTTGATGTTTCAATCCCTGTAATAAGTTGGCACTCTTGCTATTTGCAGTGGGATTGGAGTGGTGAAAGGTAGGGTAGGTACGTCACCGGGGTCATCAGGTGGGCACCCTCCTTCTTTGACGTTTCATTGATAAGCCCACAACATCTCCAGAAGGTTCAACGGTGATACCTGGCGTCCCAGTTACACCCCCCTCAATTCCATACCCTCCTGTCTTCATCTTGCAACTCTCTTGAATCTTGAATTGTTATCTCTCCTTTTGATCCAAATCCAATTGCTGCTTTTTTCTGCAGAATTTGATAATAATTTGATTGCTTGTTGGAGGGAGCGACCCCTCACCCCCATTTTCTTTAATAGCCTGGTCATAGATGTAGCAACAAATCCCCTGCATCACATTTCGACAGGGAAAATCTTGGTCTTCCAGCCATTCTGGGAAGCTTCAGTTGCCAGTTCAGAATACTTGGTCTTTTTCCTCTCATAAGCTTCTTCAACACCATCTTCCCATGGAACTGTCAATTCCACAACATATGCCAACTTGGCTGTTGTGGACCACAGGACCATGTATGGCCGGAGTGTTGTAGCCACAATGTCTGGGGGAAACACAAGCTTTTTTTGTAAGTCCACTTCCATTTTCCAATCCCGAGCAGGCTGCAGAATGCTTGCATCCTTTGATGTTATCTGGTGCTCTGGAGGTTGGCCTGCTGGTACAAATGTTGTGAAGTGGACATTTCCTGCCGATGTTTGTGTGGAAGCATTTGTGATCTCACGCCTCTGTTCCAGGATTGATGCCAGCTGTCTGAGAACCTGGTTATGCCGCCAAGTGTAACGCCCTTGGCCGAGGCTCATAGTGCATCCTGTTAAAATGTGCCTTAGTGATGCAGGTGCTTGGCAAAGGGAGCAAGCGGAGTCATCTCCGAACCACTGCTTCAGGTTCTGGGGTGATGGTAGAACATCATAAGTGGCTCTGATGACAAAACTTAGCCGAGATCTTTCCATTTGCCAGATGTCACGCCAGCTGAGTTTCCTCTTTTCCAGGCTCTCCCAGTTAGTCCATTGGCCCTGCTTGGCATTGAGACGGCCTTGGCGTGTCGCTCTGCCTCCTCCCGTCTTCTCCCCTTCTCCACCACGAGCCGTCTCTTCTGCACTGATGTTGCCTTGTGCCATTGAGGAGCTTTTGGGACGAGCCCGAGCCTGGCGCTCCCGTGTTGGACTTGGCCAACCACATCCCGGAAATGAAGAGCAGACTTAGCACTCTGAATGGCTTCAGATGGGGTCCACTTCCTCCCCGTTGCCACACGGGGGGCCGCTGTTCGAATAAAATGATCTTCAGATTCAGTGAGGGTCATGATCAATCTTGCTTTAGTGCATTTGAACTCTTCCACAAGTCCTGCAATGGGCAATTCCAGTTTGCCACTCCCGTACAGTCCAACAGCACTTAAGCATCGTGGAAGTCCAAGCCACTGTTTCACATGTGTGCTGATCATTCTTTCCAGCTTTTCCACTTTGTTGATGGGGATTTCATACATAGTTAAAGGCCACATGATTCTTGGTTGTATGCCACATTGGAAGCACCACAGCTTGAGTTTTCCTGGTGGCAAGGTCTTGTTGATGCGAGCTATGTGCATGATGGTATCCTTTTTGAGTTGTTTCAATTGCTCGGTGTCCTTGAACTTTGCATCATACCATCGGCCCAAACTCTTCACTGGCATTTCTGAAACAGTTGGAACAGGTATTCCGTCAATATGAAATCTTTGATCCTTGACTTGACCTTTGACAATGGAGATGCTTCTGCACTTGCTGGGTTGAATCTTCATCCTTGCCCATGTGATGTTTTGATGAAGTATTTCAAGAAGTCTCTTGGTGCAGGGAATAGTTGTTGTTAGTGTTGTTATATCGTCCATATAGGCTCGTATAGGTGGCAATCGCTGACCACACTGTAGCCGTTTTCCTCCCACAACCCATTTTGATGCTCTGATAATGAGCTCCATTGCCATAGTGAGGTCAATGGGGAGATGGTGCACCCCGCCATGATGCCTACTTCCAGTGGTTGCCACGCTGTGGTAAAGTCTGATGTTGTGAGACAAAATTACAGATCCTGGAAGTAGTTTTTTACCAGAGTTGTTATTATTGCAGGCACCTGAAAGAATTCAAAAGCAGTCCACAGTAGTGAATGAGGAACTGATCCATAGGCGTTGGCCAGGTCGAGGAACAAGACATGCAGATTGTTTAAGAAGGAACTGCAGATGCTGGAAAATCAAAGGTACACAAAAATGCTGGAGAAACTCAGCGGGTGCAGCAGCATCTATGGAGCGAAGGAAATGGAGCGAAGACATGCAGATTCTTTTGTTCTTTCTTAGCAGTCTGGATTTGATGCCATATGATGCTGGTATGTTCAAGGCATCCCGAGAAGCCTGATATGCCAGCCTTTTGGATTGACGTATCAATGAAATGGTTTTGTTTCAGATACTTTGTAAGTCTTTTCGCCACCACAATAATGTAATCACATCTCTATGATGATAGAACATTACAGCACAGGATCAGGCCCATTCAGCATTCATGTGCCTATCCAAAAGCCTCTTAAAAAGCCATTATTGTATCTGCTTCACCTACGTACACCACTCACGGCAGCATGTTCCAGCCACCCACCACACTCTGTGCAATAAAAAAGCCTTGTACATCTCTTTTAAACTTTACACCTCTAGGAGAAGTATTTGTTTAGTAGCTTCATCCTCCGAGCATAAATTTCATTCATTATTGTTGAGTGGTGCAACCTCTCTCTCGCTACCTCGGAGGTGGGGTAGCGTTGCTGGTTAGAGAGGAGATTAATGCAATAGAAAGGAAGGACATTAGCTTGGAGGATGTGAAATCGATATGGGTAGAGCTGCGAAACACTAAGGGGCAGAAAACGCTAGTGGGAGTTGTGTACAGGCCACCTAACAGAAGTAGTGTAGTTGGGGATGGCATCAAACAGGAAATTAGAAATGCGTGCAACAAAAGTAAAACAGTTATAATGGGTGACTTCAATCTACATATAGATTGGGTGAATCAAATTGGCAGGGGTGCTGAGGAAGAGGATTTCTTGGAATGTATGCGGGATAGTTTTCTAAACAAACATGTAGAGGAACCCACGAGAGAGCAGGCTATTCTAGACTGGGTATTGAGTGATGAGGAAGGGTTAGTTAGCAGTCTTGTTGTGCGTGGCCCCTTGGGCAAGAGTGACCATAATATGGTTGAGTTCTTCATTAGGATGGAGAGTGACATAATTAATTCAGAAACAAGGGTTCTGAACTTAAAGAAAGGTAACTTTGAGGGTATGAGAAACGAATTGGCCAAGATAGACTGGCTATTGATTCTTAAAGGGTTGACGGTGAATATGCAATGGAAGGCATTTAAAGGCTGCATGGATGAACTACAACAATTGTTCATCCCAGTTTGGCAAAAGAATAAATCAGGGAAGGTAGTACATCCGTGGATAACAAGGGAAATCAAGATAAAGCATACAAATTAGCCAGAAAAAGAAGCCTACCAGAGGACTGGGAGAAATTCAGAGTTCAGCAGAGGAGGACAAAGGGCTTAATTAGGAAAGGGAAAATAGATTATGAAAGAAAACTGGCAGGGAACATAAAAACTGACTGCAAAGGTTTTTATAGATATGTGAAGAGAAAAAGATTAGTTAAAACAAATGTAGGTCCCTTGCAGTCACAAACAGGTGAATTGATCATGGGGAACAAGGACATGGTAGACCAATTGAATAACTACTTTGGTTCTGTCTTCACTAACGAAGACATAAATAGTCTGCCGGAAATAGCAGGGGACAGGGGGTCAAATGAGATGGAGGAACTGAGTGAAATCCAGGTTAGCCGGGAAGTGGTGTTAGGTAAATTGAATGGATTAAAGGCCGATAAATCCCCAGGGCCAGATAGGCTGCATCCCAGAGTACTTAAGGATGTAGCCCCAGAAATAGTGGATGCATTAGTGATAATTTTTCAAAACTCTTTAGATTCTGGAGTAGTTCCTGAGGATTGGAGGGGAGCTAATGTAACCCCACTTTTTAAAAAGGGAGGAAGAGAGAAAACGGTGAATTACAGACCAGTTAGTCTAACATCGGTAGTGGGGAAACTGCTAGAGTCAGTTATTAAAGATGGGATAGCAGCACATTTGGAAAGTGGTGAAATCATTGGACAAAGTCATCATGGATTTATGAAAGGTAAATCATGTCTGACGAATCTTTTAGAATTTTTCGAGGATGTAACTAGTAGAGTGGATAAGGGAGAACCAGTGGATGTGTTATATCTGGACTTTCAGAAGGCTTTTGACGAGGTCCCACATAAGAGATTAGTATACAAACTTAAAGCACACGGTTCAGTATTGATGTGGATAGAGAACTGGCTGGCAGACAGGAAGCAAAGAGTAGGAGTAAACGGGTCCTTTTCAGAATGGCAGGCAGTGACTAGTGGGGTACCGCTAGGCTCAGTGCTGGGACCCCAGCTATTTACAATATATATTAATGATTTGGACGAAGGAATTGAATGCAACATCTCCAAGTTTGGGGATGACACAAAGCTGGGGGGCAGTGTTAGCTGTGAGGAGGATGCTAGGAGGCTGCAAGGTGACTTGGATAGGCTGGGTGAGTGGGCAAATGCATGGGAGATGCAGTATAATGTGGATAAATGTGAGGTTATCCACTTTGGTGGCAAAAACAGGAAAGTAGAGTATTATCTGAATGGTGGCCGATTAGGAAAAGGGGAGATGCAACGAGACCTGGGTGTCATGGTACACCAGTCATTGAAAGTAGGCATGCAGGTGCAGCAGGCAGTGAAGAAAGCGAATGGTATGTTACGATTCATAGCAAAAGGATTTGAGTATAGGAGCAGGGAGGTTCTGCTGCAGTTGTACAGGGTCTTGGTGAGACCATACCTGGAGTATTGCGCACAGTTTTGGTCTCCTAATCTGAGGAAAGACATTCTTGCCATTGAGGGAGTACAGAGAAGGTTCACCAGACTGATTCCTGGGATGTCAGGACTTTCATATGAAGAAAGACTGGATAGACTCGGCTTGTACTCGCTAGAATTTAGAAGATTGAGGGGGGCTCTTATAGAAACGTACAAAATTCTTAAGGGGTTGGACAGGCTAGATGCAGGAAGATTGTTCCCGATGTTGGGAAAGTCCAGAACAAGGGGTCACAGTTTAAGGATAAGGGGGAAATCTTTTAGGACCGAGATGAGAAAAACATTTTTCACACAGAGTGTTGAATCTCTGGAATTCTCGGCCACAGAAGGTAGTTGAGGCCAGTTCATTGGCTATATTTAAGAGGTAGTTAGATGTGGCCCTTGTGGCTAAAGGTATCAGGGGGTATGGAGAGAAGGCAGGTACAGGATACTGAGTTAGATGATCAGCCATAATCATATTGTATGGCGGTGCAGGCTCGAAGGGCCGAATGGCCTACTCCTGCACCTATTTTCTATGTTTCTATGTTACCCTCGTGATTTTAATGTATGTATAAAATGCCTTGGGACTTTCTATACTCTAACTTGCTAAGGACATTTATGATCCCTTTTGGCCTTCCTAATTCCCGACTTGAGCTATTTCCTGATTTCTTTCTATCCCTCAAAAGCCCTGTCCGATTTCATTTTCTTAAACCTTGCACACGATTCCTTATTTTTGGGACCATATTAAACACTTCTCTCAAAAGTAATTGGAGCAGAATTAGGTAATTCGGACATTGAGTCTATTCTGCCATTAAATTATTGCTGATCTATCTTTCCCTCTCAACCCCATTCTCCTGCCTTCTCCTCGTTACCTTTGACACCCGTACTAATCAAGAACCTGTCAATCTCCGCTTTAAAAATACCCTAAAACCTTTTTTGTAACATGATTTTTAAATTCATGAAGTGGAGCTTGGAATGTGTGCATTCTAAACATGTTAAGTACGCAGCATATTTTTCTGGTGCAACACACCAAAACCCTCTGATCTTAGTGGAGTGTGCCAAACACAATGAAATGTCTGTAAAAGCTACACTGAAGATTTTCATTATCCATTTTATTGCACGAGTTGAATAGGTAATTTAGAATATATGCACCACAGTTGTAATGTAATAACCAATTCAACAAAAAGCAAAGATAATACTGGATTCCTGACTGACATTGACTTGATAATATAAGATGGGGGGTTGAGAATCATATCAGCTAACTTCTCTCCAATACTAAATGGCATGTATAGATATTCATCTGCAGGTGAATGACATTCCATCGTAATTCTGACTTGCAGCATGCAAATGTTGTAAGGGGGTCTGAGGTACCATCGGGATAATTGCTTACCACCAGATACCCAGCCTCTGCCTTGCTCTTGTTGCCACTATATTTATGTCGCTGGACCAGTCGAGTTTCTGGTTAATGATGACCCCCAGGGTACTGACGGTGAGGAATACAGTAATGGTAATATCACTGAAAGTCAACAGTGGGTGGTTAGAATGCTTCGTGGTGGAGGTGGTTATTGGGATTTGTGTGGAATAAATGTCAGTTCTCACATATTCGTCTATGCTTGCGTGTTGTTTAAGTCTTTAATTGCCTGAGGAATTGCAATTAAAACTAAACATTGTGCATGAGTATCAGCCGCCACTTCATGAAGAGTATGCCGATTTTATTACTTTAGTCATGCAACCCATTTTCAAATGATAGCTTGAATTTTGCACTAGCTTTAAAAGCCAACATATCATAGCTATTAAACCTCCTCAATGTGACAGTAATTGGCATATGTGATTCTTGACTTTTACCAGTTGTCCTTTTCTCTCATTAATAAGCAGCTTATCTTCCTAAAAAGCCAAGTTGGAGGTTTTTCTTCAAGCTTCCAGTTACAAAGGAATTCCCACTAAACATTGCTTGGTGCTAACTGACCAGTGCTCAAAACTTATTTTTATTTCAGTTTTCCTACATGTTTTTTTTTTTGCCTTTATCTCATTTCAATACTTTGGAATCGATGCATGTATAACATTTATTTGTTGTAACTGACGGTATGTATTATTGTAACCCAGCAAGACTTTAATACTTACAAAATACACATCTTTTTAACCATTACTTCATTTTCAAATCTACAGCATCAGTTGCTGGATGCTATCAGAATGCTGTACCTATCACGATTCCGTACCAAATTCCATAACTTTAGATAATCAGTTTTTACTGACTGTGTCAAATTAGTTGCAAGTCATTCACCTTCAGTACTAATTCAGCTTTTCTCTTTCCACAATAGCTTTCTGACTGGCTGAGTATTTTCAGCATTTTTTAATTTCAGATGTCCAGCACCTGCAGTGTTCTGAACCTTACAGTACCTCTCTTCTGCCCTCAGTCATTTCCCTTCAGATTCACTTTATACCACCTTCAGACAGATTACCTGTGATAAACAAGTAATCACAGCTTCTCTGGGCTGGCACTGACAGCAATTGTGTCACCTGGATTTTCTCCGTCACCACCCACCCCTATCATTCCCAATGTTCTCTCCATCCCATTCTCTTCCTTGTAACATACAACATTTGTTTTCTCTCTTTTCTGCTCTGATCAGCAAACATAAATGTGAACTCTGTAGCAAAAAAATAAACTGCTGGAGGAACTCAGTGGGTGATGCTGCTTGACCCACTAAGTCCCTCCAGCAGCATATTTGTTGCTCCAGATTCCAGTACCTGGAGTCTCTTGTGCCTTCTTAAAAACAAACTCTGTTTCCTCTTTCCACAGAGGTTACCCGGCCCACTGAGTATCTCTTACATTTTGTTTTTATTTCACATTTCCAAGATCCGTGCATTTACAGTCCATATCAAACTTCTGCAGTTTAAAGTACTTTTTTTTGGCACATATGGAAACAGTTTAACCTTAGACAACATACCTCTGACCCAGTGTTGCCCTTCACCTAAAATAAACCAACAATTTGAATCACAGAATAATAGAATGGTTACACCACAGCAAAAGGCCATTCAGTTCATCAAGGGGCAGCACGGTGGCGCAGTGGTAGAGTTGCTGCCTTGCAGCGCCAGATACCCAGGTTTGATTCTGACTATGGCCGCTGTCTGTACGGAGTTTGTACGTTCTCCCAGTGACCGTGTGAGTTTTCTCCGGGTACTCCGGTTTCCTCCCACATTCTACAAAGATGTACAGGTTTGTAGTTTAATTGACATGTAAAATTGTTTAAATATTGCCCTTATTGTGTAGGTTAGTGCTAGTGTACTGGGTGATCGCTGGTTGGTGCGGACTTGGTGGGCCGAAGGGCCTCTTTCCGCGCTGTATTTAAAAAGTCTAAAGTCTCTCAGTCAGGAAATCTAAGCATACATCCTTGTCCATTGCCACAGAAAACAAAACGTTATAAATTGCTCGCCTCATATTTATCCAATTTTCCTGTGAATGCCACAATGCAACCTTGTCCACCATAGGCAACGCATTCACATTTCAACTACGTTGCATAAAAAAATGTAATCGTGTCACTCTTAATTCTCTTCCCCTTTAAACCTATGACTTCAAGTCCTCAATCCCTCCACCAAAGGGAACAGCTTCCCGCTATCCACTCTGTCCTAAGCCCTTCATATTTTATATACTTATTGCAAATCTCCCCTCAGGCTTTTCTTCTCTGTCACAGTCGCTCTAATTGATCCTTGTAACTTCCGTCCCTTATCTCAAGAACCAGGCTTGTAAATCTCTTCTGGACCCTCCCGAGACCGTTATTTCCTTCCTACGAAGGGATGACCAGAATTGAGCACAAAACTCCAATTGAGGTTGGATCAGTGGTTATATAAGATTCAGCATAACTTCCCTGTTTACACATGCCTTGATTGATAAAGTGCTGAATTGTGCATGCCTTATTAACTGTTTTCTCAATCTATGCTGCCTCTTCCATTGATTTGTACATCCATTTCCCCAGGTCAGTGTAATCCTGCATTTCTTTTAGAACAATATCCTTAATTCTTTATTACCTTTCTTCACCCTTTCTAAATATCTTCACATTAAATTATATCTGCCACAAGTATGCCTACTCCGCCAGCTCATTCATATCACATATTTGCAATCTGTCACTTTCCTCTTTGCAGTTTGCAATATTGTCAAATTTTGTGTCACCTGCAAATTTTGAAATGGTGATGTGCTCTCAATTCGAGATTGTTAATTTAGATCAACCAAAATATATGCTCAAATATCCTGATCATGGGAAATGTAACTATTAGCTTTCCTCCAGTATTAAAAACAACCATTCTCAACCATCCTTTGTTGTCTGTTACTTAGTCAATTTCACATGCCTTGTGCTTCAACTTCGCTGTTGGAGTCACAGACCTATACAGCACGGGAATAAGTTCTCTGGCCCATCAAGTTGACAAACCGAGCTAGTCCCAATTCCCATTTGGCTCAAAGCACTCTAAACCTTCCTATCCATATATCTTAGCTTCAATAGCTTCCTCTGGCAGCTCAATCCCACTACGGGCTACACTCTAAATGAAAAAGTTGCCTAAGGTCGCTCTTAAATCTCTCCCATCTTAACGCAAGCCTATGCCCTCTAGTTTTAAAATCCTCCACCCTGTTAAAAGATTGTAAGCGCTCTCTCTATCTATGCCCTTCATGACTATGTACACCTCAATAAAGACACCCCTCATTCTCCTACCCTCCAAAGAAAGAAGTCTCAGCCCATCCAACCTCTCCCTACAACTCAAGCTCGCATGCCAAGGTAACATCCTGGTGAATCTCTTATGCACCCTTTCCAACTTAATGATATCATCCCCATTGCGGAGTTACCAGAACGGCACACAGTGATTAGAATCCTTCTGTAAATCCAGATATACCACTTCAACTGCATTACCCCCATCAAAAAATTCGAAGAGATTTGTTAAACACAATTTGACCTTATCTACTGCATTTGGTTCTCCCAATGTGGCCCCGTTTACATCAGTGAGACCAAGCGTGTTTTGCTCGGTCCACCAAAGCCTGTTGGATTTCCCCGGTTGCTAACCATTTTAACTCCCCTTCCCATTCCTATACATACCCTTCTGTCCTGGCCCTCTTCCTTTGCCAGAGTGAGGCCACATGCAAAGTGGAGGAACAATACTGTGTTACTGGTAGCATTACTGAATTCTCCATTTTAGGTAACTAACCAGCAAACCCTTTCATGTGCCCTACCTGGATGCACACACATTTCTTCCACTATCCTGTCCGCCTTTCCCCTTCCCCCGCTCTCTCTGACCTATTTCCCTTCCTCTGGCCTTACAATTAATGACTAAATGTTACCTATCCATGTTTTCCAGAAATGAAGCTTGACTGCTGAGTTACTCCAGCACTTTTTCACACAAAGGGTGGTGGGTGTATGGAACAAGCTGCCATAGGAGGTAGTTAAGGCTGGGACTATCCCAACATTTAAGAAACAGTCAGACACGTACATGGATAGGACGGGTTTGGAGGGATATGGACCAAGCGCAGGCAGGTGGGACTAGTGTAGCTGGAACATGTTGGCTGGTGTGGGCAAGTTGGGCCGAAGGGCTTGTTTCCACACTCTATTACTCTACGACACTTTGTGTGACTCGTTCAAGATTCCAGAAGCTGCAGTTCCTTGTGTCCATTCTTGCCTTTAATAAATTTGTCCTGGCTTGCAGTCCCTGTGACTGTTAGTCCTGTTTGGATCAATGCCACTCCACTACCAAGTCTGAGATGACAGACCTGTAGTTTCTGGACATTTTCACCCCCTTTATTGAACAAAGCAGACAAGTGTGTTGCTATCCATCCTGTGGCATGACCTTGGGATCTGAAGACCATTGAAAGATTATGATCAGTGGTCCATGTCTTTTCTCCAGTGCTTCCCTCAAAATCTCACAATGTATCACATGTAGTCCTCATTACATAATTATTTTAACTGCAGCCAATATTTCCAATATATATTCATGCTATCAATTTATATGTATTTATAATTACCGTATATAATTTGTGCCTCACATATCAACTATCTCCTCTTTCATTATTATTTTGAAAACACCGTCTTCCAAGGCAGAGACAGATGTAAAGTGCCATAACAGTACCCCTGGCATCCATTTGCAAGTTGCCACTTTTGTCCTGAATGGGCCCCATGTCTCTTTTCATTATTCTTATGTTTTAAGAATACTTTTGGATTCCCATTGATGTTTAAAGATAATCTTTTCTCATACACTCTTTGTCTCCCCTACTTTAACTTTCACTTCAAATTCATTTCTAACCATCCTTGTTCATTCTGATATTTACAACCCAGTCATTGGCAGCATTTTTTTTGTTGCTTTACCTTTCCACCCTGTTGCCATCCATCGTTTATTTGATCTTTGCTACATATGGAAATGTTCTTCAATCATTTCTGAACCACCTCTTTCCTAAAGGCAGCCATTTGATTGAGAATTCTCCTTCTGAAATTGCTGTGCTTCTTACCTCCCTATCATTACAAATAGGGATTTGTAGCAATCTGAAGACACCAGTGCCATATAAAGGAGGTTGGGAGAAACAAGGAACTGAAGATGTTGGTTGTCAAAAAAAGATATGAAGTGCTGGAATAATTCAGTGGGTCAGGCAGCATCTCTGGAAAACATGGATAGGTGACATTTGGGACCAGGACCTTTTTTTCAGACTGATCAATAGTGCTGCTTTAACGTACTTTGAGTAAAGTCCAATTTAAGAACTCCAGGACATTTTATTCTGCACTTTTAAATCTTAGTCTGTATCTCATCACCAGCTTCATGTTCCCTAAGGCTATTCATGATTATTTAACAAGCTCTTGATCAGAACTGTATTCCTTGTGAGACTAGATAAGATTGAATAAAGTTCAGTCTTTTATGATTTTCAATACTTGTTCATGTATTCCAGCCCACCATCTCCCATGTTCCCCAAAATAATGGCATGTGCACACTCAACTAAATTGATATTTTAGGCAGTGCTACCAAAGTATTCAATAATTTAGTCTGGGGGAAAAAAATATTCATTTTGGCCTACGGGTTCTCACAATTAGAATGGAAAAGGTTTAGTTTTGTATTTCAGTCTTATAAATGGTCCTCTGCAGCATTGTGCTGCTCGTTGTCTGCAATTGCTATAAAAATTGATCTATCTAAATTACAGATTGAAGTCTTTGATGACAATCTGTGCAGAATTTACATTGCACAAATTGATGCTTGATTTTATGAATGCAAAGACATGCAAGATATTTGTTGGGTCGGCAGCTGAAAAAGATTGAGCCGGTTTAATGCTGTAATCTGCAATATGGATGAGAATAGACACAGTTAATCAATGTTTCCAGTCAAAGCAAGAGCCATGATGTTCACAGACAATGAAAGATTATGATGTTTTTAATGATCTAAATATATTATAAAAATTATAAAGAAATGACGTTAAAAAATGGCCTTGTAAGCCAGTCTCAATAACATAAACCTTCTCCCATAAACTAATGAACCAGGCTAATGTGTTAAATATGAACAAAAATTAATTGAATTATAAACACCATTATTCTTGGTGTTCCGGAGTCATTACGATAGAAAAAATGGGAAACCATTGCTAGTTTTGAACCAAGCTAGAATTTTGAACAGATAAATATAACAGGAGTAGAATTCAACCACAGCAAGATGACTAGTCAATTGTCCTTTTCTAACATGAAAGGACAAGTTCCAAAAAGTAATGATAATGAGTTGAACAGTACAAGGTGAGTTTGTAGATCACCTCTAATGTAGTTCTGTTTATAGTTTTAATTGCTTATTTCATCCTGTGAACAGGCAGGCTTGAAAATTAGTTTTTAAACCAGCTTTTATGGAAACATCCTGAATTCAACCTATATCAGCACCTAGACATTAACGCAATTTAGATGTACATTAGCTTTCTTTATGTAGTCCCTGGAGAAAGTAAAGTTAGATGGTGTCTTTCACCTCCTACGAGTATATCAAATCTCATTGCGATCTATTAAGTGGATTGCAAATGCATTTGCAGTTGTTATATAAGATAAGGTACAGAAAATTTGCACACATTAGTTTCCATAAACATCAGTGAGCTAGGTGACCAGCTAATCTGTGTCAGTGGTGTTGGCCAAAGGCCAAATAATGGCCTGGATTCTACAAGTCCCTGCTCTGTCTTGTATAGTGCTGTTGATGATCTGCAAACAACTTGACAAATAAACATTGCTTTAAGTTTATCATATCTCCAAAAGACTGCAGCCCACAAAACAGAACTCCCACAATAAGAGACTTTATTTTCTGTCTAGAACACATATATATATATATCTTAGATATATATATATATGCAACATTAGAATGAAACTCTGTTCTCATGTAGCTCCCAGAACAAAGCTAGTGACACTTAAGAATGTTATCTGGCATTACACAACATTTCAACCAGATGGGCAATTGGAGTGCTCTAATTATTTTTTTAAATACACCTTTTTTGCTTAACACGTTGCCACTAGCTTATCACTGATTTCAAACTTCATCTTGTTTGGTGGTCAGAAAGACTGAAGAGTTTGGCACCATTTAGTGAGATGACAATGTGTCTTTGCTGCTTTTTCATTGACTGATCTGTTTCCTAGCATGAGGTACATAATGGACCTATGTGAACCATTTTTGTATTGAACTTACTTCAAGTTGGATTGAAATATTAGACTTTTTGATTTGTACATTTGTTGCACATTAGCTAGCAACAGGACTGATTTACGTAAACTGTCAACTAATGTTCTGATATGTGGCTGCTGGTGGATTAGAATACAAAATGTACGTATAGAAAGGCCATTTTGCTTATCAATGATGAACTGCACAGTAGTACACCTCATGTTCTAAAACTGATAGAATACTTCACATAAATCACAGATTACATAAATCACAGATTATAAAGTTAATCAATCAAAGCCATAGGTTTTTACCTCCTACTGGTTCAAAACATTCTTCAGCAATTTATCTCCTCTCTAAGATGTTGTCAGGTTAAAAAAAAAACTCAGGAATAATGCCAAGGATTTAGGAATAATTTTGTTAAATATTACCAACACTCTGATTAAAATAGGGCAGAACAACATGTCCATATGTCAATAAAAAATAATTTATATCATAATTGTCTCAGAGCTCCTCACAGGAGAAGAGGAATGCAATTTAGAAATGAATACAGAAAGGAAGGTAGCCAGGAAGATTTTTTAAATGACATGGGGAAAGAAAAATATTTGAAAAGGGAATTTTAAGAAGTGCAGAGAGGAGCAGGCAAAAACTAATTTAGAAATAAATTCCAAAGAGCAGGACATGCAACAGTTGAAACCCTATTCGGATAGAGAAGTCTACCAAAGAGCTAGAAGAAAGAATGGAAAAACTGGTACATTGCGAAGGGCCAGTGCGCTGAAGGCTATTTTCCAGACTGGAAATGAAGCACAATGTTTTACAACACCAGGAATAGTGAATGAAAATCATAAAATTGCAGGTGTCTGAAATCTGGATTTTCAAAATCAAATACCCTTCTCTGGAATTAACAATTTAAGAAGGCTGAATATAATCAAACTTAGTCAACATGGTTTTATGAAAGATAAATTGCATTCCTCAAATTTGTTTGAATTATTTGAGGATGCAACTGGGAGAGTTGATAGTGGGGATCCCATTGACGTAGTGTATTTAGATTTCCAAAAGGTATTTGACAAAGTGTAACACAAGAGACTGGTGTAGAAATTAAAAGCCCATGGTATCAAAGGAAGTGTGGTAGACTGGATTGAAAATTGGCTGTTGAAAACAGAAAGTTGAAATAAGTGGATCATTTTATGACTGCAAGGAGGTAATTAGTGGCATACCAAAGAGAGCAGTTCTTGGTCTGCATTGTTCCTGTGCTGTACTGTTCTATGTTCACTATTTACATTAATGATCTGGAGGAAGAATCGGTACGCAAGTTTTCAAAATTTGTAGATGAAATTAAAATAGGTGGAAGGATATGTTGTGATATGGATACTGTGATTCTGCAACGGGATCTACATAGTTTGAATGAATGGAGAAAAGGTTGGCAAATGGTTAACATGAGGAATTGTAAATGCAGTTGTATAGGGCTTTGGTGAGACCACATCTGGAGTCTTGTGTACAGTTTTGGTCTCCTAATTTGAGGAATGACATCCATGTGATTGAGGCAGTGCAGCGAAGCTTCACGAGATTGATCCCTGGGATGGCGGGACTGTCATATGAGGAAAGATTGAAAAGACTAGGCTTGTATTCACTGGAGTTTAGAAGGATGAGGGGGGATCTTATAGAAACATATAAAATTATAAAAGGACTGGACAAGCTAGATGCAGGAAAAATGTTCCCAATGTTGGGCGAGTCCAGAACCAGGGGGTCACAGTCTTAGAATAAAGGGGAGGTCATTTAAGACTGAGGTGAGAAAAAACGTTTTCACCCAGAGAGTTGTGAAATTATGGAATTCCCTGCCACAGAGAGCAGTGGAGGCCAAGTCACTGGATGGATTTATGAGAGAGTTAGATAAAGGTCTAGGGGCTAGTGGAGTCAAGGGATATGGGGAAAAGGCAGGCACGGGTTATTGATAGGGGACGATTAGCCATGATCACAATGAATGGCGGTGCTGGCTCGAAGGGCCGAATGGCCTCCTCCTGCACCTATTTTCAATGTTTCTATGTTTCTAAAAGATAAATTATTATCTAGAAAATGAGAGAATGGAAGTCAGTGAAGTGCAGAAAGATTTTGGTGTTCGAGTGCATGATTCGCTGAAAATCATGGACAGGTTCAACAAGTAGTTAAAAGGCAAACAGCATTTTGATCCACATTACCAATGGGTAGGAGTTTAAAAATAGGGAGGCTTTGTTGTAATTGTACAGGGTGATGGTGAGTTATCACCTGGAATGCTATGGACAGTATTGGTCCCCTTACCAAAAGTGATATAATAACATTGGAGCAATCACAAAGGATATATTCACTGGGCAAATTCCAGAATGAGAGGTTTATTCCACTAAGAGAAACCAAATAGTTTGGTCTGCATTTGGAGTTTAAAAGAACAAAGGGTGACCTTACTCAAACATCTTAGATCCTCAGGGGACTTGACAGGGTAGATGCTGGGATACTTTCACGGAGAGTCTCAAGGAAGGGGACATAATTGGTCATTTAAAACAGAGACATTTCTTCTTGACTGAGTGGTGAATCTCTGGAATTCTTTCCCCCAGTAGATGGTCGAAGCTGAATCATTAGAAGTATTTAAGGTGGATATATATCTGATAATTGAAGAATAGAGGGGTGCAGAGAAATGGCACGGAAGAGGAGCTGTGTCCAGCATTGATCACCCATGAACATATTAAATGGCAGATAGACACAAAAAGCTGGAGGAATTCAGTGGGACAGGCAGCATCTCTGCAGAGAAGGAATGGGTGACGTTTCGGGTCGAGACCTTTCTTCAGACTGGTTCGGGATAAGGGAAATGAGAGATATAGAGATTAAGAACAATGAATGAAAGATATGCAAAAAAGTAACAAAAAGTAACCATTGTAAGCTGTTTTGTAGGGTGAAAATGAAAAGCTAGTGTGACTTGGGTGGAGGGGGGGAGATAGAGAGAGTGAATGCCGGGGCCACCTGAAGTGAGAGAAATCAATATTCATACCACCAATTCTCTGGATGCTTTCAAGAGAGTTGGATAGAGCTCTTAAGGATAGCAGAGTCAAGGGATATGGGGAGAAGGCAGGATCGCGGTACTGATTGTGGATGATCAGCCATGATCACAGTGAATGGCTCCAAGGGCCGAATGGCCTATTCCTGCACCTATTGTCTAGCAACTGGGAGATCTGGTTGGTTCAGGCGGGCTGAGCGAAGGTGTTCCGCGAAATGATCGCCCAGTCTGCATTTGGTCTCGTTGATGTATAAAAGTCCACATCTTGAACAACGGATACAGTAGATCGTAAGGTCTGGTTCAATTATGCAATGCAAAATAATTTCATTCTTTTATCTTTTATTACTGTTATGAAGGCTGTGACTCGAGCTACAAAAATATGTAAGAGGAACGGTGTATTTCCTCACTGAGGTTGCCATGTTTCACAACAGTGCTTAGACAGTTTTGGCATTTCAGTCACGTCCTATAGTAATACTGCCATAATTTAGCCTCATATTCAGTTATCACATGTATCGTTGGATAACAATAAGGAGTAGAAACCTGGGTTGAGAAACTTGGATTGATTTTCTTTCTAGTGACCATGGACCCTAACAGCAAAATCAAAAACTCCTCTCCTGCTTTGCCAGAAATAAGGTTTTCAAATCTTTGTTCTGTCATTTGGTTTTGAGCAGTACAAGTGGAGATGATTAAATTGCTTCTTTTACTGCAGTAACTGATCTATGACACTAGTGCACATGCTGGATTGGAGAGGACAACAGCTTAGTCCTTTGAGCACAATCTGAAGGATCAATGTAACAGATTTACATATTTTATCGTACAGGGTGCTCTAATCTTCAAAACACAAAGTTGGTCCTGTAAATGTGAACACCATTAATGCTGTTCCACAAGCCAGCTTTGCCAAAGTAAAAATATTTGCTGAGAACTTTCACGTTCCAGATTATTGATCATAAGCAGTGGGATGTGACTTGCTGTCCATGTATCAGCTGGATAGCACTTCAGTATTTAAACTAATTATTGTAGTTGAATCTCATTGAGTGTGCAAGAGAGCAGCTTGCAATCTTTGGCAAAAAACTAATTGTGAATTGTCACGAGCATTGTTTTCCTTCCTGTGCTCACATGAAGGTTTAAGATGCGCAACATTTGTGAAGAGCTTTGGGATGCAACAACGTGCTCAAAATGTTTTTGTTTTTCTTAATAGGGATTCATTATTGTTAGTATAATTGTGCATATGTGGAATGCACACTGCATTTACACACAACACAAACTACGGTTGCCCCTTGTAGTTTAAGCATTGCTGGCCTTCAGTTACAAGCAAGCACAACTTCAGGATAATTTTAATGCCGAACACCATAGTGTTTATTTCATAATGCACAAGGTATCACTGCCATTATAGATTCTTGAGCTGCGTCTGAGCATATCCACTCAAATTTGTTCATGGAAACCCTTGGCAGAGACACACTCCATGTAATTCTCCTGCGCTTAAATCCCTTCAGAATTTGTAGCAGGAACAACAACCATTAAATTTAATGGAGAGGAATAAGGGACGATATTGGGTGATTTATTTATATTTGTAAATTAACTGTGTTTCGAAGATTAACGTTTTGCTATTAGCCAAAAATTGTCATTGTTAACATTTATTAGATGGTAAAGTTGAATAGAATTTGTTAACAGTTTTGAAAGCAGAGAAGTAGGGAGGAAGTTTAGCTGGTTGTCAACATTTTTGAGTATCTCTGTGGAATTGGCCTTATCCAGCCCTACAATGCGATGAGATTTACTTCCAGGATTCTCTGATGAGGGCTGGAAAGACTGCTGCAAGGAAGTTCCATGGGGTTTGTACAAATGTGGGTTTTGTAAGTGGATGTGTGGAATTGACTCACTGTCACTGTGGTGATCACGGTGGCGCAGCGGTAGAGTTGCTGCCTTACAGCGAATGCAGCGCCGGAGTCCTGGGTTCGATCCCGACTACGGGTGCTGTCTGTACGGAGTTCGTACGTTCTCCCCGTGACCTGCGTGGGTTTTCTCTGAGATCTCACACTCCAAAGACGTGCAGGTTTGTAGGTTAATTGGCTCGGTAAATGTAAAAATTGTCCTTAGTGGGTGTAGGATAGTGTTAATGTGCGCGGACCCGGTGGGCCGAAGGGCCTGTTTCCGTGCTGTATCTCTAAGCTAAACTAAACTAAAAACTGTGATAGAGTGATGAAGTTACGTTAATTCTTTAAAACACCCAGTCTTAAATGTGGTTTCAGGATCTGTCAAATGGTTTCATGCCAGTTTCCACCCAGTCCCTCAAAGCATGTAGTATTCTTTTTATCATGGATGGAAATTCATGGAAGATGCATTTACAAGGGATTATAGTCACGATTAAACATCCCTGCCTCTGTGGAAGTTAAGGATGTTGAAATAAATAAAGCAGTCAAAACCATCAATTCAGAAAAGCATCCAAAGTCAAAGTATATAATTTGATTCTTTCTGACCATGGCCATGTAAAAAATGGGAACTCCTTGATCTAATAGACAATGCCCAATATTTTGTTACATTTATCAATCACCTGTAGGAGTAAGGAAACCAATAATACTATATTTACGAACAAAGTTAAGAGGTGACTGCAGTCTGCCTCATTCAGCAAGTAGCTGCTAAACATTTTGAGATATTTGTGCCTAATGCTTCCAATCAACAGTGAAGCATCACCCTATTAAACCCCTGTCTCACTGTGCGAGTTGACCCACGAGGTACCCCGAGTTTAAAACAAATTTAACTCGTGGTAATCACGTACAATTAACGCAGCGGGAACGTCGGAACTCGTGGACGCAATTTAGCGACTCTTGGCGCTAACGGCAGGTACCCGTGAAACTTGTTAACTCTCGAAAAAGTTCAAACATGTTTAAACTTTTCCATGAGTAAAATGTACTCTTGTGGTTAAAAATTGAAACATTTAAACACGTTGTAAGAATGCAGTGGCCCGTGCGTTTACCTTAGTGACTCGTGAGTCTACCGTGGGAACTCTTTAACTCAGCGGGCAGGCAGCATCTCTGGAGAGAAGGAATGGGTGATGGGATGACATTTCCAAATTGGGGGTGGAGTGGGGGGTTGGAGCAGGGAGGGGGGGGGGTGGAGGAGAGAGGGTGGAGAGTGGATGGAGAGGAGGGGGAGACAGATGAGGGTGTCTTCATTCACTAGCGGCGGGTGCCGGTCACTGAAACAGGCAGGTGAGATTTCACGTCCACCTTGTGTGTGTGTGTCTCTCTCCCTCCCTCCCTCTCACACAGGCTGAGAGACTCTGCCTCTGTGAGTACGTCTCTTTCTCCCCCTCTCCCACACACAGTAAGGCCGAGGTAAGTCCATCTGTGTAAATCCATCTGTGTAAGTCCACCTGTGTCTCCCACATACACAGTAAAACTCTGCTTTGTGTGTATATACGTCTCCCCCCATTTCTCTCTTTCTCCGCCCACACACAATAAGACCGATGTATTCTGCTTAGTCTCTCTTCCCTCCCACACACACAGATAGACCGAGGTCCTGTGCGCTCTTTCTCTCTCCCCCAGTCACGCCGAAGTACACCACACTGCCTCTCTGCCTCTCTCTCTCTCTCTGTCTCTCTCCCCCTCTCTCCTTCATACACAGTCAGAGGTCCACACTGTCTCTGTGTGTCTCTCTCCCCTACACACACACAGAGGTACACACTGCCCGTTGTGCGTGTGTGTGTCTGCCTCACCCACACACACAGTTAAAGGTACTCCACGCTGCCTGTGTGTGTGTCTCTCTCTCTCTCTCTCTCTCTCTGTCCCACCCCCCCCCCCCCACACCCACACACAGTCAGTCAGTCAGAGGAACTCCACACTGTGTGTGTGTGTGCGCCTCTGTCCCTCCCTATCACAGTCAGAGTGAGGTACTCCCCCCGCAGTCTCTCCGCGGCCTCTCCCCGGGCAGGGTGCATCTGCCTCCCTCAGGCTGCCCAGGCAGTCAGACACGACTCCGGTGGCAGGCTCCATGCACAGCTCCTGCCGGCCGGCTGGGAGCGGCGACGGAGGACAGGGGGAAGTTGGCCACCGGGAGATAACCTGTTTTATTACATATCGATGTCTGAAGAAGGGACTCGACCCGAAACGTCACCCATTCTTTCTCTCCAGAGATGCTGCCTGTCCCGCTGAGTTGCTCCAGCTTTTTGTGTTTATCTTCGACCATTTAATTTACTTTTTAAAGAAACTTATAAAATGTGCAAACGTTTTGATCATGTGGGGAATATTTGAATAACTTGTAAATAAGTCACATTTCGAATGGCAATGTAATGGAGCTTAGAATTTTCAGAAGGATGGAGTGGCTTTAAAGGGGTGCCACTTACAGAAGGGACTTCACGGTGTGATATAGCAGTGAGATGTGGATAAGCTCGGATAGAACTCAGGTGTGCAGTAATATTGAACTCAGCGCTGCACGGAAATCTTCCAAGTAGATAAAATTAAAATTAATTAAAAAATAAAAACTGCTGGAAATATTCCGCAGGTCGGTTTGCGTCTGTGGAAATAGAGACAAAAGTTAACATTTCAGGACAATGACCCTTCCACAGATGCAGTCTTCCTTACTGGGTGTTTTAATTCATGTTTCCTGCTTTTGTTTCATGCAATTTTCTTTCTCGTTTTATGGATAAATGTCAGTATGTGATCTAAATCAAATAAATGTCAGAACATGGTTCAAAACGGTAGCACTGATCCTTCGGGTGTAAGCAGTGCGATGCCGGACCAGGATTAAAGGTCAAATGTTTCTAGACAGTCTCGGCTCTCCATGCAGTCCGAGTCTCGCTGGATCCTCGTAATCCTCTGCCTCTGTCAAATGGGTGAGCTTAACCTGCCCCCCCCACCCCCCCAACCTCCCTCCACCTGAACTCACGCCTGGTCACCAAAGCAGCTCAGGAGGCGAACCCTGAGCTCCAACAATTTGTAGGTCACATCAATAGATGCGGCCGCGCTGAATTCTATCTTTAACTCAAAGCCGCAGGATGGAGATGTTGCTTATTAAAACAGACCTTCATTGAAGATTGGCTCAAGAGTAACTCGGGAAAGGAACTTGTTAACTCGGGAGACGAACTTGGAACATCGCAGAAATGACAGTTAACGGCAAACTTGAGTCATACCCGTGGGAACTCGGTTAAACTCTTGATCATACACTTGGAATCTCGTGCACAACCACGAGTCTTTCGCTCGGGGTACCTCGTGGGTCAGCTCGCACAGTGTGACAGGGCTTTTAGTGTCTGGAGAAAGGAAATCACAAGTATGTTTGACAGAAATATTGTTTAGCTTCTTGAAATCATAAAATGGTTCTTCAAAAGGTAAATAGATGTGATGGCCTATTAGGCAACAAAAATGTTTATCGTCCTCGAAGTTGCAGTCTAAATATTAGTCCCTGAACTGCTAACATGTTTCAAGGTGCACTTACATTATGCACCTTGAAACATAACAAAACAGCTTCACAGAATCTGAAGATCGACACAAAAAGCTGGAATAACTGAGCGGGACAGGCAGCATCTCCGGAGAGAAGGAATGGGTGACGTTTCGGGTCGAGACCCTTCTTCAGAACCATCATAGCAGAACAAAAAAAATAAGCCATGTCAATTGGTTTTATTCACCACTTAAAACGGACAATGTGTTTGAGGATTAACTCTTTTGATTAAAATGGTGCGCAAAATATATTTGACAATGTGTGGTTTACGTGTTAACATTATATGGAGCAATTTCTATTTTAAGAGGATGAAGAACACAAAGTTCTCCTGGAACAGCAAATAAGAGCATGATTAGAAGTGTGTTAATAACATTGTTTGTGTGAAATGTAACCACTGTGGAAAGAAAAATTGCATCAAGTTTGAAGATATGAAGCTGAGCATTCACCCAAAGATGGGAAGGTCAAATGGGGTGGACACAAACAAAGTTGAGTCATTACTTTTGGAAAACATTTAATCAGATGATCCCATGATGGTGATGGGTAATAGAATATATCTAGTCTGATCAGGAGTAATTTTTTTTAATGAAAGTAAAATAAATTTTCTTGAAATACAAAAAAATCAATTTCTTACCCTATTTTCCAGTCTGGTCACTTGCTCCTTGTAGTAAGCATTGAGTCTCTGCAGTTCTTCCTCCTTTTCTTTCAATTGTTTGGTCTGAAAGACAAAAGACCAGACAACTATAATTTAACAAATAAATTATATTCATGTTAGTAGGGATATTGGGGTTCAAGTTCATAGCTCCCTGAAACTGGCAATACAAGTAGATAGAGCGGTAAAGAAGGAATATGGTATTCATGGCTTCATCAGTCAGGGCACTGAGCATAAGGGTCAGGAGGTTGTATTGTAGGTTGATAGGACTTTGGCGAGGCTGCATTATGAGAGTGTTGTGTGCAGTTATGGTTTCCCCTGGAAGGCTGTGAAGGGTTTTGAGAGAGTGCAGAAGAGGCTTATGAGATTGCTGTCTGGATTAGAGGGTACTAGCTTTAAGGAAAGGTTGGACAAACTTGGATTGTTTTCTTTAGTGTTGCGAGGCTAAGGTGAGACCTGATAGAAGTATACAAAATTGAGAGGGGTAAAGTTTAAAAGGAGATGTGTGGGGCAAGTTTTTGTTTTTAAAAATAATGTACAGATGCTCTCCGATTTAAAATGCTTTGACTTACAATATTTAGACTTTACGATGGTGCAAACGCTTGGCAACAGCAGCGAGCCGCACGTCACCTTCCAGTCACGTGATCGCATTGTATTAAATGCGTTTTCGACTTGCAATATTTTCGATTTACGATGGGTTTATTGGAACGTAACCCCATCGTAGGCCGAGGAGCAGCTGTAGTGGGTATTTGGAATCTGTTGCCAGGGGTGGTGATTGAGGCAGATACGGTCGTGGCATTTAAGAAGCTTTTCTATCAGAAATAGACACAAAAAGCTGGAGCAACTCAGCGGGACAGACAGCATCTCTGGAGAGAAGGAACGGGTGACGTTTCGGGTCGAGACCCTTCTTCAAACTCTCGACCCGAAACGTTACCCAATTCCTTCTCTCCAGAGATGCTGCCTGTCCCGCTGAGTTACTCCAGCTTTTTGTGTCAATCTTCGGTTTAAACCAGCATCTGCAGTTCCTTCCTACACTTTTCTATCTGAACATGGTTATGCAGGGAGTGGAGGGATATGGATCATATGCAGGCAGGGAGATTGGTTTAACCTAGTCATGGTCGGCATGAACGTTGTGGGCTGAAGGGCCTGTTCCTGTACAGTGCGGTTCCGTGTTCTATGATATTGTCACTACAGCATGGCAAAAAGCTTATTTATAATATTCAATCAGAATTGTGTGCAACACTGTTAATCTGGGCTATTTTTCACAGTATTAGCTTGACCACCCCAAAAAGAGCGTCAGACAAATCGTGAATGAGGCAATTAGCTCTTTCCCCTTCCCTGACTCTCAGTCTGATTAAGGGTCTCGACATGAATCGTCACCTGTTCCTTTTCTCCAGAAATGTTGCCTGACCCACTGAGTTACTCCAACATTTTGTGTCTATCGTCGGTGTAAACCAGCATCTGCAATTCCTTCATACACAATTAGCTCTTTTATAACGTTAAGATTTTACTGGTAGATTGAGGCTGGAGAACAGGTTTCCACTGTCCCCTGACAGATACTAACTCATTGTTGTTTAGCTGCACTGGGACAAATGCCAGACAATATCTACTCTGAAAATAAGAGCAAGAGAAGCAATTATGAATGAGAAATGTTTTATGTTGTATTGTCAGATGTAAAGAATATCTCGGCAACATTAAGTCAAGTGCCCATAATTCAATTTGAAAGATAGAACTAGAGGAATAACATTTCTCAGTATTGCAATACATACAAGCTATTTTAAAAACTGCTAATCTGGGCAACCTCACTGATGACTTTATTTAGATTAGTTGCTTTTAAATTTAATTGTCGGAGGTATAGCAACTTCTCCCCAGACAATACTGATAAATGCCAGCATTTTTGACAGAAATATCCCAAAACATTTAACAATATCCTTCAGCAACTGTAAAACAATTATTTCTCTTTAAAAAAAAATACACTTCCAACGGAGAATTATTCCAGGATCGTATTGTTCTTTTGCATTTGCTCTCAACGTCCTTCAAGGCACGTTAATGACTTCGGCAAGAGCTTGAGAGTCTTTTGATGAATCCTTTATGAAGTAGCTGCTGCTCAGAATATAGATACCCTGATAATACTCTGAAGCAATGTCTTCTACAATCCCAACACACCCTTTGTGAAGAAGATGATGGAGCAAACATGAAGTAAAATTATCTCCCTCATTTACTCTTGATTTCTTGTCTTCGGAAACATTTGAGGTGTCAGCGTGTTTGATTAGCTTTGTGGGAGGGAGGAAATCAACAGGCCAACTTAGATAAACCCAGTTTGTCATTATTTATGTTCACTATTGAATGCTTTGACTGTATGAAGCCAAAGACTAGTAGGTTTTGTATCACAAGAATTGTTATTTCATTTAATGGAAAACTGCCTAACTTAAGTTTCACATGGTTCTGTATCTTGTGTTTGATATATGTTTAGGTACAGCTCAACACAACAACTTAAATTAGAGGTTGACAGAAGGAACTGCAGATTGGTTCACCAAATTGGTTTGCAAAAAAAAGACAAGGGTGCTGGAGTAACTCAGCGAGTCAGGCAGCATCCCTGGAAAACAGGAATATGCTGAGCTACTCCAGCACTTAGTGTTTTGCTTGTGATTCCAGAATCCGCATTTCCTTGTGTTAACATAAAGGAATTGCTCCATTGGGCTGTTAATTAGCAAGGAAGTAGCACAATAAATATGCCAGATAACGATTGATCTTCGACACACACCGCGATAAAATATTAATTCCCTCTGCTATTGGTGCACCTGTTATAGTGCCTATCTGCAAAATGCATGCTAACAACTCAACTGGACCACCCGTGAAGCACTGTCCAAATCCAGGATCTCTACGACCAAGATAGACAAGGGGGCTTCCAGCATAAGGGAACACTGCCTCCTGAACATACCCCACATATACCACACACAACTCTTGGGGGGAAAAGACAGCTGAGCCTACATCATTGCTGAGACCAAACCTGGGAATAGCCTCCTATCAGATTTGTGTGAACGTCTGAAGCCTTTCACAGTAGTGATTCGCCCAAATCTTCTCATGGGGAAAATAGGGATGTGCAGTAAATGATGGCCAAAACTATTGTGCCCTGATACCAAAAGTTGACGGTTTAAAACAAAACATGGGGATGTTTTGTGTTTTATTATATTCATATTTCAACAGTGTGTAAAGGGACCAAAATACAATCCAATTGGCTGCATCTAATAGAGCCAGTGCACTCAACCAGTTCAGAAAATTCACTTAGTTAACATAAGATGTAGAAATTGGTTGTTTGGAAAGAATAAAAATTGCCTCAATTTTGCCTCTGAATTCATCTTCAGCCTTCTTCTTAATTATTATTTCTAGTTACGTAAACAATTATTTACACAAAATTAAGTAACAATCGTAAAATGTGGAATCATTTTATGTTTATATCAACTTAATTAAAACAGCAAACAAGTTTCCAATCAGTTTTATTTTAGGCATTTCTCTTGACGAGCCACTGCACTGAAAAATAACAAATCCCAATTCCCGAAGGGTCCGAAACCAACAGTTAAGTTTACACTCTGTAGGCAATCAAAGTAAATTCCGAAATAAATTCTAATTGATTTATCTTCAGCCAAATGCACAGGAAAAGAGACTGAAATAAGTTTAAATTTTGTGAAGTATGGATAACTACGCTGTATTTACATTGTTATACTGTCACATGTTCTATCATTTAACCTCTCCTGCTTACCAGCTGATGACTGGCATTCTTTGTACTTTCTAGTCCCGATACCTGTTTCTCTTTCACCTTGTCTCCACTTCTAATGAAATATACTTCTCACTTCACAGATATTGCCCGACCTGCTGAGATTTCCCAGTATTTTCCACCTTTGTCTTGTTTTGTCAGAGTGCAAAGTGATACATCTTGTCAAAATGGATGGCGAGAGACAACACAAGCTAAGTGGCACACTGCCAGCAGGTGTACAACACGGAAGGAACTGGGGACATCTGTGCTTACATTTTTGGAAGTGGCGTCATGGTGACAGGCTGTTAATCAAACATATGAGACCCCGTGTTTCATGAATAAAGGATTAAAACCAGGGAAACCACAACTCTAACAGGACAGTGTTAATAGTTTGAAGTTACAATGTTAAATTAAAATTTGCAAGTTGAATTTTCAAAGTGCAAAACAAATTGTGGTTAGTACTCTTTAACAAGAAGGTGAAAGTCTTCAAGAAGGTGCCAAAGAGATGTGAAAGAACAGAGAGATTTCAACAAACAGCTGAGTTAAAGAAGCTGGGTTTCTTGGGCGAAGAAGAATGAGTGACAGATTGGCAAAGGAGTACGTGGTCAGGATGGGTTTAAACAGAAAGAAGTTATACCATTTGAACATGATTCAAGGACTGGGGATATAATCAAAGTAATAGGCAAAGGATCGTGGAGAATTGTAGGATATTTTGTTTATGCAGAGAGTCATAATGGTCTATAACTCTGCTTGCAGGAATGGTGTGAACAGCCAATCTGAGCTTTTGAAATGAAAATGGATAGTCATTTGAAGAAAAATAACTTGGGGAATTGAGGGCAAAACGAAATAGATAGTTCAGCAAACAAAGAGCAGAGATTGGATTGGCCGAACAGCCTCTTGTGACGTACCAATGTTATGATTCCATGATTTCCAACATTTGCAATACTTAGCAGATTCCACTTGCAAATTCTTATTCAAAATTGCAACTTACAATGAATTAACATTGTCCAGATAGAGAAAATAATGAATTCACAAACTTGTCAGTGGTGCCAGATAATTAACAGAGAATATTGAAGAACATGTGCCATTGCAAGAATGGGGAACTTTGTTGATCACAGCCTCATTATCTTCATATTACTTATCAGAACAATCTGCATTACAAATGAGAGAAGAAATCTGGGAAAAAATTGGCAAAACTAACCTGAGGCAGAGCTGCTTTGTGAATTAGCATAAAGGAAGACTTGATACAATGTCGCCTCTGTCAGTATTTCGTTTTTGATTCGAGGAAGGATATTGTTGCTGCATTCAATAATCTCAGCCCCAGATATAAAGTCCCACAAGCACTGACCATCTCCACCTCTCATCCCTAACTACCGACCCTTGCCTGGACCCCAGTATCAATACCTTGGAAGTTACCATTGACCAGAAACTCAAGTGGCCCAACAGCATAAGCAACTAAATTACAAAAGTAATTCAGAGGCTGGATCTGCCTCACATCCTGATACCCCAAGACTTTCCCTTCATCTACAGGACACTTACTCATCCAGGACTAAAACCAGCTAAACATTCACCCTTTGCCACCAGCACACTACATTCCATCTACAACATGAAATAAAGCTACTCAACTTCTACTTTAACAACATCTCGTATGCCCTTGGCCTTGCCACCTAAAAGGACATGGGTGTCAGGCTCATGGGCCCTTGTGAAAACATTTGTGGTTCAAAGGTAGCTGGAATAAAAAGTAAACTAAATTAACAGGAACTGTTGACAAGAGGCAGCAACCTCAGCCAAGCTGAACCAGATTCAAACAGTACAGAAATAAAAGTCAAAAACAAGGAATAACAAACTGAATAGCAAAGGAAGACTAAATATTTAATAGGAATTGAGACTTGTGCAGCTTCCTGGCAGAAATGTGCAGAGATACGGATAGAAAACCCCCCCATCAGGGTCAGCTGAGAAAAAACAGGAATGAAGATCCAGACTCCTGCCACAAAAAGGCAAGGAAGCACTGAAATGAATAAAAGGTGCACATCAGGAACATATTCCAAATGGATTTTAAAACACATTAAAGTTGAAATAAATACAACACGCCTGAAAAATAATGAAGTAAATTCCTGTGTGTATATTGCACAGCCCACTTTAGGTAGTTAGGGAAGCACCTTCCATAAATGGAGACACAAGAGACTGCAGATGTTGGAATCTTGAGCAAGATGCAAAGTGCTGGAAAAACTCAGTTGGTCAGGCAGCATCTGTGCAGGAAATGGACGGAGAGGTTTCAGATCGGGAACCTTCTTCAGACTTCCATAAATGTTCATTCCGATATATCTACTATTGCAAATCAACTAAATCAAGTTTAATACTTCTATCTTCCATGAGTCAAGAGATGCAATATTTCCTTTTCAAACAAAGATTCAGTTTGAAGAAGGGACCTAACCTGAAATGTAACTTCTCCATGTTCTTCAGAGATGCTGCCCACCTGCTGAGTTACTCTAGCGCTTTATATCCTTTTCTGTAAACTAGCATACTCCCTTGTTTCTGCATCTAAAGATTCAAAAATTCTGTCCGCGCATCATCCTGATTGTCAACGTAATATTTATTAGTTAAATGATTTTATCTTCTGGATGAGTATATTTTCCATTTGTCGGTTGTCTTAAGTGTCTGAGACCAGCTGCAGAACATATTAGAAGTCAATTACAAAATGTTGAGCTCGAATTACATGGCATTAAGCTATGGTTAGATGGCAAGTTTGACTAATTGGAAGCCAACAGTGAGCAACTATTTTTTAAATATAAAAATAGAAATCTGAAATCTTTTCAGTTTTATTGGGCTCAAGTTCAAGAAATCCTATGATGTGCTGTGACTTCCTGATTCCCAGACCAATTGCATAAATCCTGAAGATAGGCACAAAAAGCTGGAGTAATTCAGCGGGTCAGACAGCATCTCTGGAGCAGGAGAGGGACAGCCAAGAAAAAAATAGGTCAAGTAACAGGAGAGACATTGTATCCTTCAGAAGATGGTAATCATCCATTCAGGAGGCATATTAGAAAACAGAAATGTGATTTGCAACAGTGGCATGGCAATTATATAATGTTTCTAACATTTGCTTTATTGTGGTTATAACTGATACTTCTAGTTTCATGTCAATGACGCAATATACCCCTGAAGGAAAATGTGCTCGAAAACAAAAGCATTAAAATCCACAATGATTGGGACAGCAATATTTAAAAAAAAATTGCAATGTCTTATTGTGGAGAAATTGAGACACAAAAAGATTTCAAAGCTGGAATCTGGAGAAAAATATAAACTAGTGGATGAACTCAGCAGATCTGGATTTCTCAATTCAGTCCAGAGGAAGGGTCAAGACCTAAAAAGTTGACTGTTCATTTTCCTCCATGGATGCTGCCTGACCTGCAGAGTTGCTCCTACAGTTTATTTTTTACTCAATGCAGAGAACAATTTGACCATTTAATAAATACATTATGTTTTTGGAATCCTGAACAAAGGCAACATTGGTATTATTTTTTATATCCAAGATTACAATAACATTTGGTTTGACTGCATTGACACTTAAATCTTAGTTGACAGAGTTGCACAGGTGTAATCTATCCTAACATATCCATTCATAACACCATAAGAAATGGAAGCTGATATCGGCTATTTGGATCTTTGAGTAATAAATCACTAGTTTCATGGTTGATCTTTTATCCAACACCATTTTCCTGCATTAACTCTGTATCTCCTTGATTCTTGCTGTAACCAAACTAATTAGCAGTTGCAGAATTTTCAAAAGATCCTAGAGTAGCACTTTGTTGGGAATGTGAGGTTTTGTTCGAAACGTTAAAACCATGAAACAAACCAATCAAATTAGGAAATAATTTGTCGTATTTTCGTAGACATGGTGAAAGCTCAGCAAATCTTGTAATTTGCCATCTGATTATTTACCCATTGAATATATCTCAAAGCAATTTTCCTAAATTCAAAATATCAAGCAGGAATGCTTTACTGTACAACAACATGAGCGGAAATCAGTTTTGAAGAGTTAGAAGGATAGGCTGCTTATCATAAAAAATAATGAACTAACATCTTCCTTCTGTAATTTTCTAGCAGCTTTACTTTGTATTTGAATAGTATACTGGGCAGCAGCTGGTATTTATTGTAGAAAATAGAATGGACATAAGCCTGCAGTAACATCTGCAAAACAAATGTGTTTCATCTGTGCATCATGACTACAAGAAAGTCATACAGTGCAGTAAACAAGTCGAAGCATCGGAGAATTTTTAAAAAGTGACAAGACCAGGATTTATTGAAATTCATAAGTTGCCCTCGATGGGAGGTGTTATGTAGATGTTATGTAGATGTACTGGGCCAGTAATGCATCCAAATCAACATCCTAGTATGAATGGAAGTATCATTATAATTCTCCCTCTCATTCTCTCCTATATTTCGTCCTCTCCATAATGACCTTCATTGTGTTGCCAGGCTGACCATACTCGTGAAATTGAAAATCATTTTAAACAACATTCTTACTTTAAATAATGTATGGAGGGGAAAATGTTGATATTCATCTTTATATTACTGGCTATTTTTCATAAGGCACATTGTCTTTGTCTGACATCACTAAAAATGCCAGAAATGTATGCAATGCCTTTTCTCCTTACACTACCTTGTTGTACTTGTGTATGGCTTGAGGGTACACATGTATAGTGTGATCTGATTTAATTGGATAGCAAACAAAAGCCTTTCACTGTACCTTGATACACGTGACAAGAATAATCCGACACTAATATGGGTGTGCTTCAGTGCCATCGTACTCTATGGTGGTTTCCAGACCTGGCCTTGTGAAGCGACACCATTATTCTGATTCACTTCTGCCACAAAACAATGATCCAATGACTGATGCTGAAAATAGCTGGTGAGTTAAGTCTAGCCAAAATAAAAAAGATAATAATCAGATGCTACCAATCGGAAATAAAACTGCAGGTCAGGCAGCATAAGAGGTAAAAGAAGCAGAGTTAATTTGTGAAAAGTTTTGCGATCAAAACCGATATTATGGAGACAGAAGAGATGGGTGAATGGAACGGACTGCTTATGAATTGTCTTTTTTTCCCTTCTTTAACCATGGTTTCTCCTCTACCAGAGTTGCCAGGGCTCACAAATGCATCTCCTCTCTTTCCCACACTTTTGCTCTCACCCACTCCCTTCCTCATCAGAGTAAAATAGAGTTCCTTTTTAAAAAAAATCATTTTCATACCACCAGCCTCTGCAAATTCAACGGATTATGATCCGTACTTTCCACTGGTGTCAACGAGATTTAATCACCAAACTCATCCTACCCTCTCCTCCCTTTTCAGCATCCCGAAGGGACTGCCCCGCTAGAACTCCCTGATTCACTTTTCCACCTCCACCGACCAATCTGCTTCGCAGGCCAATATCGTGGGCATACTAATTGTGTTTTACCTTGACCCTTTCCAATCGTTCTGAGACCTGAACAGTTTTTCCAGGCGAAGCAGTCATTCACTTGCACTCCCAATTTAGTATTCTGTACAAATTTACAGTCCCCCCGACATTGGAGAATCCAAACACAGCTTGGGTGATCACTCTGCAGAATGCAGAATTCAGGTTCTGCCTGTGATGGAGAACTGAGCATCCAGTGGCTTTTCACATTAACTCTCCATCTAATTCTGATCTGTTTTGGGCCTGTACCATTCCAATATCCAATAAAAGTTGGAGGAACATCATCCCATCTCTTTATCCAAATCGCAACCATTGAGACTCAAGACTGAATTCAACAACACCAATCTTTCATCTTTCTGTCAGTTGAGATACAAGGCCTCCGGCCTGTAGAATTTATTCTGTTTTTTTCCCATCCACAACCTGAATTGCTGAGTATTTCAAACGTTCCCTTTCACTCAGATTTCCAGCAATAAATTTACATCATGGTTCAAGATAATCAAGTGTGTTTCTTTGTTATTTGCACTGGATATGAACTCGAACAAGAAAATTCTTGCTGTAACACACATATTAGATGCAGCAATAAAGAAAATATAAACTATTATTGGTTCCAGTTTCTTCCTTGTCTCTGCCCTCATTCAACTCCCTCTCTTTCCAACCTCAAGGCAGATCAGCTATGATTAAAAAACAATCCCACAGGCAATTATATTATTTGAACAAACTTGGTTTTCACCTGACCACATCCCTTTCATTTGTTCCCTTCAACCATCCCCCTCTCATAAGTTCATAAATGATAGGTGCATAATTAGGCCATTTGGCCCATCGTCTACTCTGCCATTTAATCATGGCTGATCTATCTTCCCTTCTTAACCCCATTCTCCTGCCTTCTCCCCATAATGCCTGACACCCGTACTAATCAAGAATCTATCTCTGCCTTAAAAATATCTATTGATTTAGCTTCCACAGCCTTCTGTGGCAATGAATTCCATTATCAGTATCTTAAAATACTTCATAAGTCAACATGAAGGGTCTTCGGCCTTAAATGTTAATCTGTTTGTCTTTCTTCAAAAGATGCTTGATCTACTCGGTACCTTCAGGATTTTTCTCTCTTTACTATAGCTGAAATATACAAACCAAATTTGGGTACAATGAGTAGATCTCCAACTTAATCGTCATGTTCCAATATTTGTCGAGACTATCTTTCAGGGCAGTCCTGATGCTAAAAATCACTTAAGATGTGGCTGTGCAATGATTGGATAAGGTTGGGGAAGAGATTGGCTTCTATGAATAGGTGAGAAGACTCTTCTATTCTTTTATGATGCACACACATTACTAAACAAGTAGGTAGATAAAAATGCTGGAGAAACTCAGCGGGTGAGGCAGCATCTATGGAGCGATGGAATAGGTGACGTTTCGGGTTGAGACCCTTCTTCAGACTAAACAGGTAAATATGTGTTAAAAAATGCAGTTGCTATCGTTGTATAGAACGATTTCTTTCTGGTGCACATATGCACAAGCTGAAAAAACATACCGGCTACCCCCAGATTATGTACACCAGACCTAAAGACACCCCTATATAAAAAGAGCCCTCATAACATTATTAAATTCAAAGTATAATACCTGATCCTACAAATGGCAGAAATAATTTCCTCTCCCTCTTTCTTCCTCCACTTTTAATAATTGGTCTTACTTATCAGTCTTATTGCTTTTGATGGCATTCATTACAATGCCGTAGAGTATGGTTACCATATGGGGTGATTTTTTGGGGTACTTTCCAAGTTATGGACAAAATTAACTTATGAATGACTATAAAAATTGAATCCATTCATCACCGCAGGACAGCCAGTACTCGCCCTATCTTCTCACCGAACTCTGGCTGAAACAAGCAGGCTTTACCTGATTTTCATGAACAGTAATCCTTTTCTCAGCTGGGCAAAAGTGTGCTTCACAGTGGGAAGTACAATAAAGGATATGACCAGATGTTTTACAAGTACTTTAGACCCAGGAGTCAAATTCTACAAGTGCCAATTAATTTTGAAAGCTTTTGAAGAATTCCTTAACCGGCTGTAAATGGTGCAAACTTCAAGCATGAAGAAAGTGCACTCTCAAAGTAAACAGTGCATGGCTTTGGTCATTAATAGGTAATTATTGCCAGCATTAATCATAAAGTTTGTGGGCTGCAGAACCTGTGTTAACTTACATGGTATTCAAGTAGCTCTTTAGTATGGACACTAACAACTGAGCAGTGGGATCGTCGTAGATACAGGTTCGCGAAGAATGACTTGGACTAAATACTGAGCAACGTTATTTTACCAAATTGGAACTATAGAAGCTGGCCTTGAGCGAAAGACAAACTGCTCGCGGAATAGCAGGTCGGACAGCATAGTAGAGGGAAAGGACAGATGACGTTTTGGGTTGAGGCCCTTCTTCAGATGATCTTAATAATTATTTTTTTAAACTATTCAATTCACGTATGTCCCTGTAGAGAAGAACATTTGTCTTCCTTTTTAAATCCTGCCTTTCTGTGACTCCAGACCCACACTAATGGTCGACATGAATATGTTTGGCTGAAGGACCTGTCTCTTTGTCATGGCTATATGGGCAGTAAGTTGTCTGTTAAATATCCTCCAAAATTTTCTGGAAACATTTGAGCAATTAAGGATTATGGTTGTCAGTAACTATTACTACAGTAACTTGTCAACAACTCCCACATCATGTGAACAAAAGTTAAAAACATCGTTACAGTGTAAGATTATACACTTGGCTTCTTGGGCTCCAAATCTCATTGACTCTTCCTGATATTAAGTGTGACAGATTTATAAACAGAAGTATCTTGGAGTACTTATAAATTCAATATTTATGCAACACATAATGTTCTTCCAAACAAGATCCCTGTTTGAATGTACTAAATCTATTATCTACTGCTTTGTGCAGTCCACAGTTTAATGCACACCAAACATTATGCTTCACTGAAATCCCAGTAAAGAATATCACTGCATGAATATTCCACTTGTAGATTGTATTGAAATCCAAATAGAAAGCATTGGACCGAATATCTGAGGGATTAAAGAAAATCCTTCCCAGCCACAATCTGGTAGAAAAATGTATTTACTGATCAAAACTAACCAAGTTTATAGTGTAAAGTTGTAGATTTTGTGCGTCAGATAGCATTTAATCACAAAGAATCATCCAATAGTAATTTTCTACATTAAAACACAGCCTCTATTTTTCCCTCCATTATACAGATTTCTCAGGCTTAAAAATAATGATTTTCATGAAGCATACCCTCTCAAAACCTGCACTTTCAACTGTAACATCTGCATTCGATTCACATTTTAATAATTTAACTCTACAATTTAACAACTGCATAGCACATCAATGTAACAAAAAAGCCCTTCATGTGTGTGTAGGATTTGTGGCCTCTGCAAAATGAAATTGTAAAGTATTTCTACATCCCATGGTCATTGATGGTTTTTCTGTGCTGCCAATACTACAAAGCCCAGTTTAGCAAAGAGTAAAGACTCCTGCAGATGCCACAGAGAACAACCTTGGGCAACGTAACATCCCTTACTACAAATGAGAGGACATGGTACTTAAAAGGCTGCAGTGGCATGTCTTGCTGTGTAGTGATGTGTCTCGCTTGAAAAACAAAGCATCTGCACACCAGAACGAGGAAAATCACACCATGGATGCGGCGACTTAGAAATCCTAAACATGTCAGAATGTGTGAGTAATCAGCGCAAGCACATCTATAGTCCCAAAAGGATCACAACAGTCACTATCAGAACAATGAAAGGTAATGCATTCCTCTCAGAGGAAATAATGATGAATAAAATGATTAATGTCCTCATAAAATCATGAGGTAGAAATATCAACATTAATACCCGATGTGCTACATTAAGCCTATAAGCATGCAGTACTTTTACAAAGATCACATGCACACTTCTCAAAGACTGCCATATTATAGAGTGTAGACAAAATATGCATATCAGTTCTATTAATTGGGGGAAAAGGAGTAGGGAGTAGTTTTAACTTTTGTTCGTGCTGGGAGCAGCAGGTGTTACTAGAATCATATTGTTTCCAGCAAGATTTATGAAGTGTATGCAGCATAGCTTATCCATTTACATATTTCCTCGAGGTTTCCTAATCAATTGGGACAGCCGTTATCAAAATACTGTCTTTGCTATGATGTTCTCAAGTGCTCTACTTCCATTCATCAGTGCAACAGACAATATTACTCTGTTGTCTTCATCCAATTCTTAAGTACAGAATAGCAAGGAAAATCAGAAAACATGTTCAGGTCCTCTCCAGGTTACAACAGTCCTCCGTTCAAGTTCAAGTTCACATTTATTGCCACATGCACCAATTGAGGTACAGTGGAATTTGATTTACCATGCAGCCAAACAATCAAAATGAGCACAATACACAATAGAATATAACATGAACATCCACCACAGTGAAATCCACATTCTTCACTGTGGTGGAAGGCAATAACTTTCAGTCAGTCCTCCTCCTTTGTTCATCCGTGGTTGGGGCCATGAACCCTCCACGGTCGCCGCTACGGATGGCCCTATATACAGGTCCTTGGGATGCTCGAAACTCCGACGTCAGGACGGACGGACGGACACTCAGCGGCTTGGAGGTCCCGAATCGGCCGCTTCCTACCGGAGACCGCGGCTTCACGATGTTATAGGCCACGGGCTGGCAGTTGGAGCTCTTTTCCGGCGATCCCCAGCAAGGGATCCCAGACTCCGGATGGTAAGTCCACGCCACGCCCGCGGCTAGAAGCTCCGCAGACCACAGCCCCATGATGCCAAAGTCACCTGGCCAGCAATTGGAGCACTCCTTTCTGGCAACTCCCGGCAAGGGTTCGCCCCGCTCCGCGGTGGAAAACTCCATGCTGCGCCTGCTGCTGAAGCTCTGGGCCCGACTCCGGGAAAGGCCGCTCCAATCCAAGCTGTTAGGCTGCAAGAGGGGAGCCGGGAAGCGACATGGAAAAAGTCGCCTTTCCATGAGGAAGTGACCGACAAACTGTTTCCCCCTTTCCCCCCACACCACCCCCCACATAAGACACACCGAGAGACACCAAAACAAGCACTTGGACACACAAAAAAACACCAAAAATGTCAAAATAACAAACACGCTGCTGGCAGGGCAGCTGACTCGCAGCTCCCCCAACCGACCAATGGTTCCTGAGAAAGGTTCATAAGTTGAACAGTTCGTAAGTCAGAAACGCGATTGCTTGGCAATATATTGAAATAAAAACATTGGGCCAGTCAAAGACAACATGTCATTAATCCAAGGCATTTACTTAACATGGATGAGAGGAAACCAGAGCATGTGGAGGTAACCAACAGAGTTATGGGAAGGACATGCAAACTTTACACAGACAGCATTGGAGGTCAGGATTGAAGCCTGGGCGCTTGAGCTGTGAGTTAGCACCAGCACTTGCTGCTCATATGAGCCACTAAGGTAAAGATGCTTTATATAATGCTGTTGCTGCCAATATGTGTTGATAGCTTTTTATCCTCGGGATGTTACACTGTTCATTTTATGTCATAGAATTATACAGCACGGAAACAGAGCCTCTGGCCATTTTGCCCAACTTGAACATGCCGACAAGATGTCTGTCTAAGCTTGTCCCATTTGCTTGCATTTGACTCATCTTCTTCTCATCCATTCCTATCCATGTCATGTTCCCAATAGTGGTTTGTCTTAGCTACCTTTATCGAGATCACTTCTGACAAGTTACATTCTAACTTACAAGTACATTTCTGTTACTTGCAACTAAATTACATATGCGAGTCTATATGTTTCTATTTAAATATACTGCCAGTTTTGGTTCTGCTTCTGGAGATACTTAATCAAATAAGAACTCTTGTGGCTTTTAACTGAACTTTATTTTTAATAATTATTATTTGTAATAATTTCCCATATGCATTACCAAGTAAGAATTACATTGCAGTACCACAGCCAAGGGAGATTCTGGCCTCACCAATATGCACCAAACGTGGATCATGATCAATGCATCAGCAATCAGGAGTGGGAAACTCTGATATTCCCTCTTCCTCTGCTGAAGTATGCCAAAGTCAATTGCTGTTCCCAAATTCAGTCCTGAATTACATTACAGAACTTTCCAGAAAATCAGAAGCTAACTTAATGTTCTTTCTTTGCTTTTGTATGTGCCAGCATCAGGCCACGTGGTCTTTGTGTCCACCGACTCATTAGCCTGTCCATATTGGAATTCACATCTTGGTTTTTAAACAGGCACATTGCAATCATCTCTTCTTATTGCTTTATCGCAAAAGTGTTCCTTGGAGATTAACAAACGAGAAGTAATTTACTCTGGCAGAAAGAATATGAAATATGGGATGAATAAATACTGACAAATCTGCATTTGATCATCTCTATATTAAAAAGCATTCCCTGATGATGTTTGAGTATATTACCTCTGTAAAGAGCAAACTGTAATTTTCACAAAGCTTGGTGGCTGTTCACAGCCGTGAAGTATTTGACCATGGATCATCAAATAATATACAACACTCCATACTGAAACATGCCAACAAAAGACATGCTTCAGTGGTGTATATCACCAAGTGATCATTTTCTTGAAGGTTTTGAAAAGTAGTTGTGATTTTAAAGATACATTATGTGAGTCAGATCAGCCTTTATGGACAAGTGAAAAAAAAGAGGATTAAATCTGATAAAGTAGGAAATTCTTGTTGGCCCATTACAGGAAAGATGTGGAGCCTTTGGGGAGGGTGCAACGGAGGTTTACCAGAATGCTGCCTGGATTAGAGGGTTTCAGCTAGAGAATGAGATTGGATATATTTGGACTGATTTCTCTAGAATGTCGGAGGTTGAGGGAGGCCTTGACAGAGTATATAATATTATGAGAGGCAAAGATGGGGTAGACAGTCAGAATCTCTTCCTCAGCACCATAAAGTAAGAGGGGAAAGTTTAATGGAGATGTGAAGGGCAGAATTTATTTTTACACAGAGAGTGGTGGAGGCTTGGAATGCACTGCCAGGGGCAGATACAATATTGACATTTAAGAGGCTTCCAGATAGGCACATGGAAGTGCAGCAAATAGAGGGATAGGCATCATATACAGGCAGGTAAAATCAGTTTAACTTGGCATCATGTTTGACACAAACATTGTGGGCCGATGGATGGACCTGTTTCTTTGCCGTATTGTTCACTTTCCAAGATCCCACAGATGAATACAGGACAGCATATTGTCTTGTTCCTGCATTTCACACTTGCAATCTTGTGAAATACAAAATGCCCATTAACCCGCAGAAGTGGTTAGATTTTGAAGTAGTTAATTACAGGTACAGTGTTTTGAGTCATCTCTGAAGGGTATGATGCGATGTAAGCATACCTGCAGAAAGTGAACAATTAACTTGGTTCATGGAACCCAATGGTTGAACAGAAAAGGAAGTCTATCCTCGTTATTCTCTGAACCCCTGGGTTTTGGCTGTTCGCAAGAGTCAGAGGAATATGTAGCATGGACACAGGCCATTTGGCCCAACGTTCATGCCGACCAACATTCCCCATCTACGCCAGTCCGATTGCCATGTACATGTCCAAATGTTTTTTAAATATTATAACAGCTGCCTCAACCACTTTCTCTGGCAGCTCATTACATATACCTACCTTTATGTTAAAAAGTTGCCCCTCAGTATTGTGTTAAATCTATCCGCTTTCACCCTAAACCTATGCCCTCTAGTTAGTGCTTCCTCTCGAAAAGCCTGAGGAAAATAAAATTGTGTGCATTCATATGCCCCTCATGATTTTATATACTGCTATAAGGTCACCCTGATACTCCAACAAATAAAGTCCCAGCCTGCCCAATCTCTCCCTGTAACTCAGGACCTCAAGTTCTGGCAACATTTTTGTGAATCTTCTTCGCACTCTTTCCTGTTTAATGGCGTCATTCCCGTTGTAGCCAACTGGTACACGATACTCTAAATATGACCTCACCAACATCTTGGAAAACTTCAACTCTTGTATTCAATTCCCTGTCTGATGAAAACCAGCACTCCAAACATCATCTTCTCCACCCTGTCATCCTGTTTGTTTATTACATTATCTGTTGAGTACTGTGTTTGCAAACCTGTATTGATTGTCTCTCTTTTTTGTAGTTTTATTGTGGCAGGTTTCCTACTTTGTCTGGTTTTATAAACCCAGTGTGCCATGTATTTATTTAAAAAACTTCTTGGATATAACTTGACGTAACTTGCTCAGACATACACTGACCTTCAGCTCAGCTCTGAGGAGAGGGTATTGTCTCAGAATCTCACATCCTAAATTAAAGCATCGAAACAATATCCTGACCTTTGACTAATAAACTGTCATCAACCTGAAATATTATCTCTGTTTCTCCACCCACTGGTACTATTTGACCTGATGAATATTCTTATTTTCTATGGTCACGTCCTTAAGGGCCTGTCCCACTAACGCGACTTATCAGCGACTGTCTTCGACCTTCAAGCTCAAGGCACACGCCTGAAAAACCTCGAGCTGGATCAACCGTCAGCGATGAAACCGCGAGCGGGATCGACCATTAACACACGCACACATCGCAAAGGCGGGGGCCAGGGAAAGTGGGGGAGCGCTGTCTGAAATTCACACCCACGATGAACAGGAAGGTAAAAGACGGCTGCCATAGTGTACGATAAGTCCTTTAGAGAGCGCGGAGGTGGGAGAGAAGGGGAGAGAGGGGGAGAGAAGAGGGAGAAGGGGGGTGAAGGGGGTAGAAGGGGGAGAAGGGGGGGGGAGAAGGGGGGGGGGAGAAGGAGTGGAGACACTTTTAAGAAGCCAGACAACTTTTAATAAAGTTTAGCGGGCATTTAACATTACTGGTCGGTTTTCCTTGGTCCTGAAAACTCCAATGAGCCAATTAAAATGCCCGGTCAGCAAAGGAGATTGCCGACGGCTACCCTCGACTGCCTATAACTACATAGCGACCCCACTCCACTGTACTACGAGTTCAAAAGAACCATGCCAACCATTTTTTTCTCGCGGAAAATTTTTCAGCATGCTGAGAGGTTGATGACAGCTTCAGAGGCCGCGAGTGTGCAGGAACTTCCCTCGAGCACGAGGGAGAGTTCCAGTGACCTCCTAGGACCTCCTAGGACCACGTGTCGACCATGCTGCGAGTTTGAGTCGAGGGCAAACTCTTCTAAACTCGCAAATTAGGTCGCCGCAGTGGGACAGCCCCTTACGTTTTTAAATCACTTTTTTTTCATCCCTTTCCTCTCTCTCCAGAATGTAAAATGAATCCTACGGCATCACACAAGAAATAGAAGTACTGGCAAATATTACTTCCTTAAATGTGTTTATCGGCTCTTAATCTCAATTCAGGTCATCGATTAGGCAAAATGGAAGTAACTTGGACCCAATTGGATAGGAAACACAGGACTAGTGTCGACGGGGCATATTGGTCGGCATTGGCAAGTTGGGCTGAAGGGTCTGTTTCTGTGCTGTATGACTCTATGACTCTCTATAACACTTCACTGCATTCATTACTGAAATAATTCACATGTTATGTCCGAGACACTACATTTGGAAAACATTAGGCTTGTCTTGGTGGAAAAAACAGATCAATTTTGTAAGACATGGATGCCCTTTACTGAATTCTTACAACAATAGTATGGTGAAACACATATCTAAATTTAAATCCGATGCTAGGTTGGGTGAGGCGGGGGGGGGGGGGAGGGAGGGCGAGGGGCCTCTTATTCTTCTATCTTTCTGCCACACTGCCTTGGTAGTTTAGGGGACTTTCCAGCCCTTTTCCCCCTAGGGAAAATTCTCCAGACCTTTTTCCTCTCCTCTCTTCCCTGTGCTCCATCTGGACTCACACCCATTTCTCCCCTTCCCCTTCCCACCCACCTATATACCTTCCTCTTGCTCCCCACAACTCTCACATCCTCTATCGTTATCTCACACCATTTGTCTTTTCATCTCTGGCTTTTGTCCAACTAACTACCTATCAAAAAACCCGCCTCACCTGTATCCACCTATCACTCACATGGCTTTGTCTTGCCCCTCCTCTCATTCTCTCCCCCCACATTACCACCATCGGTCTGAAGAAAAACATCACCTATCCAATTTCTCCAGAAATGCTGCCTGATCTACTGAGTTACTCCAGCACTTTGTGTCTTTTTTTGTAAACCAGCATCTGCAGTTCCTTGTTTCTCCTTTCCCATTTTTTTTTCCTTATTGAAGGAGCTCACACATTCCCATATTATTTTCATCTTTGTTTGGGAGGTTATTGAACTGTATTTACACTTAACTGACTGATCTCTCCAACAGACACTTGGGCTTTAGTTTAAGAGATCAAAGCCAGGAAGGATACTCAAGCATAAGTATTAACGCTCGAACTGACAAAATAAATCTGGAATGCATATCAGGTACAAATTGGGAACACAGTGGAAAGTTGACAACTGGAATGGAAAGAAAACAAAAAATACTTTGAATGAACAAATAGTTAAGAAAAATAATTAGAGTTAAAGATGCAGATAAAGTCAAATCCTGCAATTCAGACAAGTGTGCAAACTGTTAATCGGAAAAGCTTCTGCAGCTTAGTTATAACAGCTTAAAGGGCCTTTTGATATCAGTACTTGCATCCTTCATCAGAAGTGTTTACAGGTTTGTGCACCTTGCAGTTACCATCCATGCAAGGTAGCTTAAAATGAACAAAGAAACAAATCTGATACAAGACTTGAGAGAAAATGTACTCAGCAATTTGCAAGGTAATGTTCACCATTGAGAGTTTGTTCCAACCTATGTCAGCGATGGAGATTGACAGCTTTTTCCAACATTGAAAAATTGATGTACATTCAAAATAAAAGCATTGAATAGGACTCATGACCACGACTTGAAGAAAAATAAAATGTACCTCTGAGCCAACAAAAAAAAAGCGACTTGTGGAAGCATTTGATTTTCAATGTGTCATATGGAGTGAACAAAGAAAATTCCGATCACATTTTCTTACAAATGGTTCTGATAATTCCACATGATAATTAATACTAAATATACATAAAAGAGAAAAAGGTAAAGAATAAATAGAAAAATAAAAAAGAGGATTTAAGACATCATGAAACAATTATTTCAAGCCAGTGATGTACATTTAAAATATAACCAGTCATAAATGTCCACAATCAATTTTCATACAGCAAAGATCGACAAACAGCTTTATTGGTGTTAATTGCAGGGTAAATATTGTCCAGAGTGCCACAGTAAACAAGAATCAGATGGAATTCAGCACCAGGTTATTTTCAATAATGTGAATTTTTTTTTGATTTGTTTAAGCCTCCTTCTACATTTCCTCATCTGACCTCACATGCTTATCCAATCTGCCCTCAAGCACAAGTCTACTATTCTACAATTTCATGGTACCAAATCCATCCCATTAGTTAAAACGGACGTCTCAAATTCCTCTTCGATTTCTTGGTGACAGTCTCACATTGATAGCCTCTGGAGCTAAGAGCAAAGCATGCAGGAGCTCAGCGGGTCAGGCAGCATTGCTGGAAGAAATGGGCAATGTTTCAGGTCGGGACCCTTCTTCAGTATGATTCCAATTGATGGGTTCTTGCCTTGCTTTTCCCAGCAAGCAAAGGACCATTTCTACTCTATCTAAATAATTGTGAAGGCATTCTTTGATGACCTTTTAAACTTCCCTTTCCAGAAGTTGTTAGCTAAAACCTTGCATTTCTGGAATTATTCATAGAAACCTTTCTCATGTATCTATACTTTAGAAGCATACTTAAAGCCCTGTCCCACAGTACGAGTTCATTCCAAGAGTTCTCCCGAGTTTGCCCTGATTCGAACTAGGAGATTTACGGTAATGGCCACTCGTCGGTACTCGGGGCTCTCGTGGACATTTTTCACCATGTTGAAAAATCTTCACGAGTCTTCCCGTGCTTACCTGCCGTTTGCGAGTCTTCCCGAGTACCTGCCGTTAGCGCTAAGAGACGTCCCCGAGCTCCGACGTACCCGCTACGTTCATGTTCTGTGCATACCACGAGTTTGGTTTTTTTTAAACTCGGGAGAGCTCTTGGAATTAACTCGTACCGTGGGACAGGGCTATAACATACATTGTTAAATAGATAGTTGAACAAAGTGTTTCATGGAGGGCTAATTAAAAAAAATATTATATTCTCCATAAGTAAACATTATGGTGTTTTAGTCCACAGTAAAACTCCGTACATTTACTAAATCTGTTTCTCCCCGCTCCGCACCGCCCCCTCACCACTGATGAAAGACAACTGAATGGAAACATGAACTCTTCCTTTCCCATGCATGTTGCCTGACAAGCTGAATAATTCAACATTTTGTTTCAATTTGATCTTTTTTTTAAAAAACAAAGTTAATTTAGGTACTCCCAGATCTTTGTTTTTCTAATTCATTTAAATTCTTATCAAATAATTGTGGCCAACATTTTATTTTCCAAATATATTACTGTACATCGATGATAACATTTATTTGACAAACATTTGGTCATTTCAAAGAATTACTTACATTTTCTTGTGATTTAAAAAAAACCTGCATATTGATTACCCTCTGTCAATTGACCACCAATCCACCCCCTGCACCCTCCAGTAAAATTTGTTGTCATCTGCAAATGTAGAAGTTATGTTACAAAGTCTAATTCATGATTACAAATTATGCAGAACAGTGACCTCAACATTTTGCATAATCGGCAAACTCTACTCTTACTATTTAGCATAATTAACTGCCTTCTTTCTGGAGCCAATAAGTGATCCAACAAATCATTAATTTATGGAAGGAACTGCAGATGCTGGTTTATAGCCAAAATAGACACAAAATGCTGGAGTAACTCAGCGGGTCAGGCAGCATCTCTGGAGAAAAGGAGTAGGTTACGTTTCGGGTCGGAACCCTTCAGACTCCTTAATTTATGATTTTGATTTAGTTTATTCTAGAGATACAGCGTGGACACAAGCCCTTCAGCCTGCCGAGTACACGCTAATCAGTGATCACCCTGGTAATGTGGAGACTAAATTGTCCCTAATGTATAGTTCTATCCTACACATTAGGGACAATTTGCAGAAGCCAATTAACCTACAAATCTGCATTCTCTGGAATGTGGGTGGAAACAGGAGCACTCGGAGAAAACCCTCGCAGTCACAGAGAGAACGTACAAACTCCAGGATTGAACCTGGATCCTTGGCGCTGTGAGGCAGCCACCCTGCTACTGTATCACTGTGGTGCCCTATGATCTCCCACATATCCAAGGTTTTTTAGGAGATCTACCTTATGCAAATTAGCTGCTCTCTCATATCTTCAGAGACTTCAATAAAGTTGATCAACTGAGATTTTTCCATTGGAATTAATTTCTACAGCTAACTTTCATGTAGTTTATTTCATAATCTTGATTGGAGGAGTATGGATCACATGCAGGCAGAGGAGGCTAGTTTAACTTGCCATCGTGTTTGGTGCAGATATAATGAGCCAATGGGGCTGTTCTATATTCTAATCCTTTACAAACGTATGCTGCTTATCCTTTGAATAATGCTGTAGGATCTTTTATATTCCGTTTAGAGGACAAGTTTCTAGGTGAGAGGCTAAGATGGCATTTGCCACAATACACTGCACCCTTGTATTACACTGAACCATCAGCTGAGTTTATTTCCTGAAGTCCTTAACTTTGCTTTTTGACAGTTATTGGTCCTGCTATCCACTGAGCCAAGAGTAATGTATGGCACAGCAGACATTGTCTTTTTTCTGTTCAAGAGCAACGTAAGACAACAGCACAAAGAAAAATTAATTGCACCACCAGACAAAACAATTGGATGAAAGTTTCCCCATATCCTCATAAAACCTGTTGGCAAGTACCTTTCCACTGCACAATTTCCACTTTCAAATAAGCAGGAGCATCAAGCCAGATTCTGCTGGCTTTCAGCAGATAATGCTTTGCTTGATTCCATCGTATTATACTAAAAATCAGCATTTTGCACAGAATCCCTAATATTACAACACTCATGGTAAACTAAATGATTCTTTATCGTCTGCCATAATTCTGTAATACTTTCAACTACACCACTGAGAGAAGATAAATACTTAATAGTTGCTTGATGGATTTAGGACTCCCATGTTCCAAATCCCTTTCTTTTCACAACATATAATCTCTGATTTCTACTCGCTTACTCCCAATATTTCTAGTCCACATTTGCACGCCACAACATATTGAATGCAATAACTGCACCTATTTCAGAGATGAACCTTATTTAAGACAAATAAGACACTTAACACACTTTCTGAATGTATACTGTCCCCTGGCTAGCCAACTGGAAGCATGCCACCTAACATTTCAATATACCTATCTTTGTTTTATAAGCAACAGTGAAAAACACACTGTATCAAAGAACTGAACGAAAGGGCTAACACCTGCTTTCTAAAGGGCTTGTCCCACTTGGCCGTCATTTACGCGACAGGCCGGCGGTAGTGACTGATGCGCGACGGTTGCGCGCGTCATCATGCGTCCGCACAGCCGTCTGGAGCGCGTAACGTCATTTGAAGATAGACACAAAATGCTGGAGTAACTCAGCGGGACCGGCAGCATCTCTGGAGAGAAGGAATGGATGATGTTTCGGGTCGAGACTCTTCTTCAGTCTGAAAGAAGGGTCTCGGACCGAAACGTCACCCATTTCATCTATCACAGAGACTCCTTACTTCCACAGAAACATAGAAAATAGGTGCAGGCCAATCTAACTATCTCTTGAAATTTAAAATCTACCACTTTAAAAGGTTTTAAAACTCGTCATTTTCTGCAACGTCGTAGACATAGTCGTAGGAAGTCGTAGAAGGTCTTTTACTTCGGCGAGTCAACACGACCTTGACATTTTTTTCAACTCGTCTAGGGTCTTCTAAACTCGTAGATTAGGTCGTCCAAGTAGGACAGGCCCTTTAAGGAAATGCCTCTTGCCATAAAACCACACTAAGCTTGCAATGAACAGTCATCCAAATGCCACATGAGATGACAGAGATCTAAGAGAGATACACGACTGCAGTGAATTAATCCTGCTGCTATTATTTAAAAAGGAGAATCTGAAATATTCTGTGTGCGGTGGTAGTGAAAATGGCCTTTGATCTTCATTGTAACAGAAAACCAATTTGACGTGTTCAAATGAAAATCATTTATAATGGATGGAAGTGGCAGCTGTGTTTCACCTTTCCTGCTTTGAATTACACCAGCCAAGACACGGAGCTAACTGAGAATAAAGCAAGTCTGATAATGAAAAATACAAACTTTTGCCTTGTCCAACAAGCTCTTCAGAGTCCTCCTTTCTGTTATCTATGGTGGATGAAACTAAATAATTCGTGGCATGAAAAACCTTTCTGGGTATTGAATACCTTGATGCATTCTCCAAAATGTGCGGCAGAAAGTTACAGGTAATGCAGGTTTGTTTAATTTGAAAATGACCAGGAAAGGTTTTTGCCATTTTACTTCCAGGAATTTAAAATAAACCCTTTAAATGGTACATTTTGTTATTACCCATGCAAACGTTATGCTCTGAGCCATATTGTTTGCTTGAGTTAGATTCAAAGGATTATGCCAAGTCTTCTCTAGGCTTCCATTTGAAAGCATGATTTATTGTTTGTGATAGATATTATGACAAAATGTTAGTTTAAACATTACAGTGCGGTCAGAATTTACCTCTGCATATTGAGATTTGCTCTGCTTGGAACACAATTTAAAAAGGCATTATATATTCTTAATAGTAGTCAAGTTGCAGTTGAGAAATATTCCATCAAAAACACTGGACAATTGCAGCCGTCTTCAAAATCAGTTAATAAAAATAATATATACTGGGCACGTGGCTCGACATAGTCTGAACTGGCTGATTCCAAGATAATTTCATAATTATAATCTATATTAAATGAGTAGTCTTCACTCTTTCTTCAGTTACACAGCATGCCAGAGATTTATTGTCAAGCCACAACTGTGTAGCATAAAATTGAACATCGTAGTTGGGAAAAGGTAAGCCAGGAATAGAGAAATCACTTTACTGTACCCAACAGAAAGACCATAAAGTCTTAAATACTAAACTTTGGGCCAGCCAATTAAGAGAACCTGTAGTTGAATCATGCAAGCCGGTCGAAGTCTAGATTCCAGCTAGGAACGGAAGAAAAGCACAATAATTGGCTTCAACTTAATAACGTCCACAAGTCCACACCTGCTGTCCAGGTAAACCTTGTTAGAATTATTTTTGTGTATGAATTGGATCTGGCCTGGCTGTGATGACCTCTTTGGTCAGGCAACTTGTCAAATTTGACAAAACCTTGTGTGGTGAGAAATTGCCACTCAGGTGAGATATCATCAAGAATGTGTGCAAAAAGATGAACGGAGGAAAGGGCTTTGAAATAACGAAGGCAGACGACAACTTATGAATTCCTCTTAATTATGTTTTAAGTCACGTCAATTCTTCAATCATGTTATCAAATTATTTTTAAAAACGACTCGCAAAAGTAGCATTAGTGCAAATCGTAATTTCATTATTTCACTTACGATGATTACCTGCAATCCCTCACACTGGACAGGTTTCTCCCCACCCTTCATTAGAGAAGAACAGGAATGCACTGTCTAACCTGATACGTACAAGTGCATTCGTCAACTGAATGTGGAGCTCACAAATGTGAAAAGGTCAGACGAGGCTGTGGACTGACCATCAATCAGTCCCTCAATTTTTTTAAGCCAGCCGGCAGTCCGCTGTGCCAATTAGAGCATCAAGAAATTGAAACTTTGCCACTAGATTTTGTATCAGGCAATTACAGAACCATCCAGACCTTTCCTCTGATGCAATTTAGACCTTTAGATTGCAGTGTAGATTGAAAACAGTAGACACATATCGCAGTCCCACAGAAAATGAATGATAACTGACAGGAGACAACCCCATATATTTTTGCCCTCTCCTCAAATACAGACAAGAATCAACTTTAGGGAGCATATGCAGTTAAAGCTGAAGGAATGGGATAAATTTAAATGTTTTTGCCAAATGGTGATATTATTTTCAGCATCTTACCTAATTAAATAATGTTCATAGAAACATAGAAAATAGATTCATGAGTAGGCCATTCAGCCCTTCGAACCAGCATTCGAACTTCGAACGGCATTCAATATGATCATGGCTGATCATCCAAAATCAGTACCCCGTTCTGACTTTTTCCCCATATCCCTTGATTCAGCCCTAAGATTATTTAATTGCATTAATCTGTAATGATCCAAACACTCATGCAGAGAGTCCATTAACCTTGAAGCATAGCACAGTAAATACAAGATTTGAATTCATGGAGTGTTTATGCTGCTTTTTGGTAAAATCTTGCACATTCCCTCACATGCCTACACACATTAACACTCTGCACTCTGTGGCGTTGAGCTTTAATTATTATAAAATAACATTATCCACATAACAATTACAACTGTTGTAAGCATAAGAAATTTCTGAACTTTGAAGCATCTGCTTCTTATTTCAATTCTTCACCTAATCTCCCTTTCTTTACTGACGTTTCGCATAAAATCTTCACCAAAGAGCTCAAGTTTTGTAACCAAGAAACTTGGGTAACTTTTTAAAAGAAAAACGGAGGCAAATTGAAACGGTCTCCTGCAATCCCAACCATACAAAGCGTCCACCAAACCCGAGTCTTTCTTTACACAAAGTAAAATGTAACCATCAATAGGCAATGTCTCTGCCCACACTTCAATGTCAGAGGTAGGGCTCATATGCTGCTTGGACCAAACATTGTGCTGGATTGATTGAGTTTCTAAACCTCAGCAATATTCACCATTAACACTGCCCACATCTACTACAGTCTGTTTATGCTATTACCAATCCAAAAGAATTTCTCGGACTCACAGGGTATCTTCGCTGCCCCATTCAACGTTTTCTCATCAACCTTCCATAGTCAGCAGCACAAAAACTCTCGGAACAATATTATGATCCTGGTGGGCAAAGCTATCCAAAGTCTGAACACTTAAGCCTGAAATCTCTCCCAGTTTTGCATTACTCCCCACATTCAGTACTGACTTTAAACAAATTGCCGGAGGAACGTAAGGGGTTGAGCAGCATCTGTGGGTGGGGAGGAAGGAAATGTAGGCGTTTTGGATTGAGACCCAGTATGTCCTAAAGCAGGATTTTGACTTGAAACGTCCACAATTCCTTTCCCCTTGAAGATGTAGCTTCACCCTCTAGCAGTTTGTTTTTTTGATCCAGATTCCAGCATCTGCAATCGCTTGTGTCTTCAGCACTGCTATTCTTTACATTCTCTTCAATTGCAGCATAACAATGGAAATATGAACAGGAAGGCCCTTTGAACCTATTCCTCCATACAAGGATGTATCCCATCATTTTCCTTTACGCAACTTACTTGCTGCCCAATTCCCAAATCTAATTTTTCATGGCAGAACTCAAGGATCAGAGTGATGACTGATTTCCAGCATCTGCAGTATAATAAAATTCAATATTCTGGCATCCGATTGAGATTCAGAAATACCGCTGGTCTGGCAGTATGAAATATGGACCAAGAGAGGTGTGAACTGAGCCAGGGCTCCGGATTGTGGCTGAGGGAGGGGGCCAGACTGCGGACTAGGTGTGCAGTGAGAGCTGTAGGCTGTGGGCCGAGGAGCTTTATTCCAGTGTTTCGTGACCCAAGTCACCAAACTACATGAAATTTTAACATATTGTGTAAAAATATTATATAAATCACCCCTGAAACTCGTCATGAACAAGACTTGCACATTTTTTTAAATTAAATTAGAGAAAAACGGGAAAATTAGTCCAATCAAAGCACGTTTAACATTGAGTTGTATGCCAGTTGGCCAATCACGCGCTTTGTTTCAGGCTAGCTAGGCAGGGAGCACTGAGAGGGCTTCACTGATGCCTGTTTTACTGGAGATTCCGATGAAGATTCTTTCTAGTTCTGTGGAATACATGTCGTGGAAACTTGCAGCAGGGTAATTGAATTTAGTGAGAAAAGCATTAATTCAATTCAATTCAATTCAATTCCTTTATTGTCATCTTGCAAGCAACAGTTGTACAGTGCAAAACGAAAAGACGTTTCCCAGGGAATACCGGAGCATCGCACATGAAGTTTAAAACATTTCACACATAATAACACTAAAAACAAAAACAATCCAGTCCCTGATGGAACAGTATAAAGTTAAAATAGATAAAAACAACGTTAAAATACAGTAAGACCAATCATAGACATGTCCGGGGTGGCTGATTTGAGTGGCCAGTGCCAGTTATTGAAGTGGCCAGTGCCAGTTATTATAGTGTCCGTGCCAAGCCGCAGAATCAGGTGACTGTGAGTACAGAGTGGCTCTTTAGCAGCATCACAGCATATGGCAGGAAGCTGTTTAGCAGTCTTGTAGTCCGGGCTTTGATGCTGCGATATCTCTTGCCTGATGGCAGGAGATCCAGGTGTATGTGGAGGGGGTGCAGTTTGTCCTTAGCAATTCTCTGAGCTTTTTTCCGACAGCGGCTCAGGAACAGTTCTTGTACCGAGGGTAGGGAGACGCCAATGATCTTCTCTGCTCCCCTCACTACCCTCTGCAGTGCCTTCCTGTCCGGGCAGTTGCAGGTGGAGTACCACGTATTTAAACAGTACGTGAGTACAGACTCCACCGTACCCCTGTAGAAAGTCCTGAGGATGTTGGTGGGGAGTGAGGCCTGTTTTAGTTACCTCAGGAAGTGCAGTCGCTGATGGGCCCTTTTGACGGTCCCAGTGGTGTGTCTGGACCAGGTGAGGCTGTCTGTAATTTGCACCCCGAGGAACTTTATGCTCTCCACTCTCTCCACTGTGGCGCCACTGATGTTAAGGGGTGCATGCTTTGGCTGCGTCCTCCTAAAGTCGACAACCATCTCCTTTGTTTTGTCGACGTTTAATTCTAGATTATTTTTGCCGCACCATTCCACTAGTTGTTTTACTTCCTCCCTGTACATTGATTCATCATCTCCGCTGATGAGTCCCACCACTGTTGTGTCATCCGCGAATTTTATGACCTTATTGTCCCTGAATCTGGCAGCACAGTCATGTGTGAGCAATGTGAACAACAGCGGGCTGAGCACACAGCCTTGAGGGGAGCCGGTGCTCAGCGTGATCGAGCCTGAAGTGTTCTTGCCCACACGGACTGACTGCGGTCTCTCTATCAGAAAGTCCAAGATCCAGTGACACAGGGTGGTGTTGAGGCCCAGCAGGGTTAGTTTCTCCACAAGTCTCCGTGGGATGATGGTGTTGAAGCTGAAGTCAATGTACAGGATTCTGGCGTATGTGTTTCTTTTTTCCAGATGCGTGAGCACTGTGTGCAGCGTGGTAGAGATGGCATCCTCTGTAGAACGGTTGGGGCGATAGGCAAACTGGAGGGGGTCTAACGATGAGGGGAGGCTGGCAGTAATGTGGGGTTTCACCAGGCGTTCAAAACACTTCATTATTATTGGGGTCAGGGCGACAGGGCGGTAGTCATTTAGGCAGGCAACAACTGGTTTCTTCGCTATGGGGATTATTGTACTCGTTTTGAGGTATGTGGGGACAATGGCTTGACTGAGGGAGATGTAATAGATGTCTGTTAGCACATATGCTAACTCCTCAGCACATTCCTTAAGCACACGTCCTGGGATGTTATCGGGTCCGACTGCTTTCCACGGGTTGACCTTAGACAGGATTCTCCGTGTGTCCATCGGGTCTATGGTCAGGACTGGCTGGTCGGTTTGTATGCAGGGACTGGCTCTCCCCTTGGGTGTGGTGTTTGCTGCATCAAAACGAGCGAAGTTGTTCAGTTCATCTGGGAGAGAAGAATCCGTGTCAGTTACCTGCTGCCTTGCCTTGTACCCCGTCAGTGTTTGGATTCCCTTCCACATCCTCCTGGTGTCTCCTGTGTCACAGAGGTGTCCCTGGATTTTTCCCGCGTAGGCGCGTTTCGCTGCCCTGATTCCTTTTTCCAGTGCAGTCCTGCTAGATCGAAGAGCGGATGTGTTACCGGCTCTGTAGGCTGCATCACGAGCCCTCAGCAGCGAGCGCACCTCTGCTGTCATCCATGGCTTTTTGTTTCCACGTGCAGTGAAGGTTTTCATGATGGTGACATCCTCGGTGCACTTGGCAATGTAGCTGGTTACAGTCTCTGCGTACTCCTCGATGTTGATGAGGTCATCATAGGATGCCGCTGTCCTGAACACATCCCAGTCAGTGTGCAGGAAGCAATCCTGCAGTGCTGAGGCTGCTCCCTCTGGCCAGACCCTGGTGTGTTTTCTCTCCGCTCTAGCTTGTTTCTGCCGAGGTCTGTAGGCTGGTGTTAAAAACATTGAAATGTGGTCCGAGTGGCCCAGGTGAGGACGTGGGGCTGCCTTGTTAGCCTCTGGGGTGTTGGTGTAAACCAAGTCCAAGATGTTCTCTCCCCTGGTCTCAAAATCCACATATTGCTTGAATTTTGGGAGCACCGTCTTAAGGCTGGTGTGATTAAAATCCCTGGCCACCACAATGAAGCTATCAGGATATTTGGTCTGGAACTCACTGATGGCGTCATGCAGAGCTCCCAGTGCTTCGTTGGCCTTAGAATTTACATTAGCACTTGGAGCAACATATACAGCCACAACAAAAACAACGGAGAATTCCCTCGGCAGATAGAAAGGCCGACATTTCACGATGAGGAATTCTATCAGCGGAGAGCAGTGTTTCCCGGCTATCGTTGCTTTCACACACCAGTCCTTGTTTATGTACAAGCACAGGCCTCCACCTCGGCTCTTACCAGAGCCAGCTGCCTCTCTATCTGCACGGAACGATGTCATTCCCTCCAGCTGTATTGCTGTGTCTGGGATATTACCGTGGAGCCATGATTCCGTGAAAACAAACACACAGCAGTCTCTTATATCCCTGTATGTTGTTTTGAGAAGACGCAGTTCGTCAAGTTTGTTGTCCAGGGAGCGGACATTAGAGAGGAGAAGCGAGGGCACTGCAGGTCGGGTGGGGTTAGCTGTTACCCTGGCGCAGATGCCTGCTCTTTTCCCCCGTCTCCGCCTCGTGTAAGAGCCTGCTCTTTTACCCCGTTTCTGCCTCCTCTCACACCGCTTGCGTCTCCTCCTCCTCTCTCTCCTCTCCCACCTCCACTCTCCGGTCGTATACATTTCTGTGGCCGATATGTTTGACTTCGCAGCCGGTAGTAGTAGTCCATAACGGCGTATTTGGTCTAAATCGCACCAAAACGCGCCCGTACTACACCGTGGTTTGCCCCGATGTTTAGGAGCATGTTCCTACTGTACATATATCTTGGACAGACTGGACAAGACACACAAAACTCATTTTTTAACGCTCCGACTATCTCCCGAGGGGCTGCTGCGACTGTGCGCGCCGCCATCTAAGAAGTCTGAAGAATGTGCTGCTAAGTGGATGGAAGTGGAACAAGGCCTTGAAAGCAAAGTCGCTGCTGAGGTGCTGCAACACAAAGGGGACAGCCAGGAATCAATTCTAACGGAAAGGTAAGATCTAAAGTCTGAATTTATGAAAATCTATCTGTATGGACTTTAATTAATTTAATTGCACCCTTTTATAATGTAAAAAATGAGATTTGGAGGCTGTACATTCACTCATTCATTCACTCACTCACTCACTCATTCATTCACTCATTCATTCACTCATTCATTCATTCACTCACTCATTCATTCATTCATTCACTCATTCATTCACTCACTCACTCATTCATTCATTCATTCATTCATTCATTCATTCACTCATTCATTCCTTCATTCACTCATTCATTCACTCATTCACTCATTCATTCATTCATTCACTCATTCATTCCCTCCACAGATGGCTTAACAGCTGCGGCCCGCCTGCAGTCCGTCTGTTTTTTCTTTTTTTTTTGTTCCCTTGTCCTGTTTTTAGTTACCTTTGCTTTATTAGGTTGTGTATGTGTGTGGGTGGGGTGGGAGAAACATGTTTTTATCTCTTCCTCGGGGGAGGTGCAACTTTTTTTCTGTCGTATTCCCCGTCTCCGTCTGCGCCGAGGCCTAATGGCGGAGCTGCCGGCCTCGGAGCTGTGGCAGTGTTCCAGCGGCAGCGGCGACCCGACTCAGTCTTGGAGCTGTGGCGGCGGCAGCAGCAGCAGTAGCGGCGACCCGACTCGGCCTCGGAGCTGTGGCGGCGGCAGCTGCGACCCGACTCGGCCTTGGAGCTGTGGCTGTGGCGGCGGCAGCGGCAGTGGCCCGACCTCGGGCCCAGTGGACATCGTCGGGAGCTCGCGGATCACAGGTTGGTGACCTGTTTTTCCGGAGCTCCCGCAACGACAGCTTCGTCCGCTGGTCTGGAGGGCGGCAGCTTCGGCAGCTTCGACCACCCCAGGCCGCGGAATTGGAACCGGCCCGTTCGCGGAGCACGGTTGCGCCGCGGGACTGACTTACTTACCATCACCCGGTGGGGTCACAACATCTGAAGCCTGGATGGCCTCGGCGCAGAGGGAAAACAAAGAGGAAGAGACAGAGACTTTAAGATTTTGCCTTCCATCACAGTGAGGAGGTGCCTGGTGAACTCACTGTGGTGGATGTTAAATTTGTGTTTATTGTGTGTTTTTGTCATTTTTATTATATGTATGACTGCAGGCAACGAAATTTCGTTCAGACCGAAAGGTCTGAATGACAAAAATAAAATTCAATTCAATTCATTCATTCATTCATTCATTCACTCACAACCCATTAATTAGGCTGGTTCAGGAGCAGGACCTCTGCGACAGTGTCATTAAAAAAACACTCACAATTATATTCATCATATTATTTTAATATAATATAATTATAATTAATTATATATGATTACAGTCATATTTACAAGTTATATATATATATATAGGTATAATAATATATAGTTTAAATGGACTGCAACACGGAAATAGGCTGCCCATGGTGTAATATGGGCATTGGCTACTTGATGGCGCTCGCTTTCCCGATCTCATTTTCTAATTAGTTTAATTAATTAATGTGCAGCTTTTGGCAATGACGAGTTATGACTTCCTTCTCAATTATATTTCATCTAAATCTGTGGAAAATTTCATGTAGTTTGATGACTTGGGTCACGAAAACTGATTTCTAGACACATTTTTGATGCCCGGCCCACAGCTTATTGGGTATTTCACACTAATAAGTAAATCAGTTGCTGGTTCATCACAATTTCTGGAATACCATGGTCAGGAATGTGGGTAGGCTTTTGGCCAGAGCCTTTGTTTATTTCCTGCTCCCTTTAAACTCACTTGATCCACTGGTAAATATATTACATTACTGCATAATATCTTTAAGGAAAATAAAGTAAAATTGTGTGCTAGGAATTAATAGGAATAATGTGGATCCTGTCCGCTCTGTGTCTGCCAATCCGGAACCATCAAAGTCACAAAGGTGAAGGATCAGGATTAATGGTGTGTATTTAGCTCTAGGAGTAATCTGCAAACCCTCCGTTGCACTGCCTCCACAGAGTGGAGACCCTTCCCGACACATGGAAAACTTCAGTGTTCCACAAGGGGCCTCATCAAAGCCCTGTGCAACTGGAGCAAGGCTTCCTTTCTTAAATACTCCCATTGAAATGAAGGCCAACAGGGCTTCCTATTTTTTCAGTACACATGGAAACCAAATCTCTGCAAGCCAGCTTCAAGGACACCAAACTTGTCACCAATGCACAGTTGTTCATAATTTGGCAAATATTTTACTTTTCTGTACTTACAAAATGAGTAACTTATAAAATGAGTAATTTACATTTGACCACTTTAAACTCCATCATGCCACTCACTTAACTGATTCAAAGGCCTTTGAAAGTTCTGAGTCCTCGCAGCTTATTTGTCGATGTTGGGGGAGTCCAGAACCAGGGGCCACAGTTTAAGAATAAGGGGTAAGCCATTTAGAACTGAGACGAGGAAACCTTTTTTCTCAGAGAGTTGAGTCTGTGGAATTCTCTGCCTCAGAGGGCGGTGGAGGACGGTTCTCTGGATACTTTCAAGAGAGAGCTAGATAGGGCTCTTAAAGATAGCAGAGTCAGGGGGGAGGAGGGGAATGGGGTACTGATTGGGGATGCACCTATTGTCTATAGGTGTGGGGGGTGCGTGGGGGAGGGGGAGGTGTGGCGTGGGGGTGTGTGGGAGGGGTGTGTGGGCTCACCGGTTCCCGACCGTACTCACCGGCTCTAGGACCCGGCTCCAGACTCACTCAGCATCTGTTGTCCCCAGCGCCTTTTGCGCCCACAGCCCCCGCCCGCGAACACAGCCAGACCCCGCCCGCGAACACAGCCAGCCCCCGCCCGCGAACACAGCCCACACTCCACTCCTGCAGCTTTATTCTCGTTGCCGGTGATTGACAGCGGGTGCCGGAAGGGGCGTCGCCGTCCTGGCAAATAACAGACCAATAACTTTTGTAATATTTCACCGATCGGAACAAAACTTGGTGCGCTTGGAACAGAGGACAACGGTGAGTAAGGAGGCAAAAAAAAACTAGCGATATAGGGTACTGTTTTTGCTCAAATTTAAAAACAATGCAAACCGGAAGAGGACAAGATGAGAGTTTTAGTAATAGTATATAGAGGACATGAACCCATATCTTTACAAAACGCCTTTTACACAGCACTTCAAAATAATAAATACACTATCCATTACCTCAACTCTAGACACTAATAAATTTATCAAACACAGTATTCCTTTCCATAAAATCATGCCGACTTTGCCTAATCACATTATGTTTTACAAGTGCCGATGACAAACTTTCTTAGAAACGGACTCCAGATTTCCCTGACATGTGATGTTAGGATAACTAGTCTGCCCTCTCCTTTCTTGAATATTAAAATCACATTTGGTTATCTCATATCCTGATGAAACTCATTTAGAGTCTTTAGAATTTAGTAAATCAAAACTAATGCACAGACATCAGTGATTTCCATTCTCAGGACCTGCACTCAAGTTTTCTAATTCTTTATTGCAGACATCTTATGCAAGATCACACACAACTTTATTCCTTTCCATCACAGTGAGGAATGTGGGGAATCCGCTCTGGTGGATGTTTATGTTAACTCTTGTGTGTGTCTTGTTGCTTTTTTATAGTATGGCTGTATGGTAATTCGAGTTTCACTGTACCGTAATTGGTACACGTGACAATAAACAGACCTTTGGACTATTATGTAATATAAGGAATACAAACTTAAAAGGAAATGGAGTGGTCTTTGATTTTCTTTTACCAATTGATCACAGAAAATAGCTACAGCAATCTTATGACTGTTATTGATGCACTCGTTATTTTATTTTTGAAACAAGCTGATTTTATTTGAAAACCATTATATTAGCATTATTTTTGGATAAGAGCCTTTGAATTCCTGAAAAACATGAAGTCCTGGAGTGCCCTTGAATAAAACACAGTTGGAACAACCAGATCTGGGCTGTGAGCAATGTATTCCTTTTTCAGGGACACTCTGCTGCTGACCTTTAGCTAATAAAAGATATTGCAGTCTGGCTCCTGATGGGTTCCATTTTATGGCCATCCAGTCAACAGACTGTACTTACTACATGATACGAGACATTGCTGTGCTCCATGGAGTCACTTTTGCTGATCTCCCATGCTGCTGCCAATGCCAATTTAAAAGGCATGACATTTTTTATTTATCTCTTTCACATTTGTTGTTCTCTTGCTCGACTTCTATCTTTCTTTTCCTTACAAAGCTGTGTAGGATAGTGTTATTGTATGGGGTGATTGATGGCCGGCCCACACTCGGTGGGCCGAAGGGTCTATTTCCACTGTTTAAGTCTAAAGTAAATCTAAAGTAAAAGAACGTTAAATTGGCATTTAAACAGACATGTGAACTGAAAGGGAATTGAGGGGATATGGACCATGTGCAGGTAGATGGGATGAATTAGACTGGTATCATGGTTGATGCTAATCGTTCCTCTCTGTACAGATCGTTCCTTCCCTTCAAGTATTACCAACATTTCAGAACTTCCAGCAACTGCAGTATTTCTTTTGTTTCACTGCAGTTTTAAATCTGTTGGTGCGTAGCATTTTTCACTCCTATCCAAAACAAAAATCAAACTTCATCGATCAATTGGGGAAAAAGAGATAACAGTGTCAGTTTCCTGACTGAGATAACAAAGTATCCAGAGCCCCAGATATTAAAAGGAAATAGCATGATACTTTCCATTACTGCTCTTGATTCAACTGCCTAAATTTGATTGTAACATACAATAAATAATTTCATTAAAAACTGTTCAAGGAACAGAATAAGTCCATTTTTACCTTCACCTGAACGGTGTGTTATTCTTAAGAAAGTAAAAGTGCACTAATGAAAATAAAAATGCAAATAATTCTAATGCTATTCTAATTTGTGATGACAACGCATCTCTTATCTCAGATGTTGGTGCCCTGTTGTCCATCTTGGATACATATGTTATCTCCAGTACAGAGCTCCAGCTCCCAGCTATTTTAAATTTCAGTAAAAAAAAGCAAATGTAAGAAAACATCATTCTCTCACAAACACTCATGAAATGAACTCATGACTATCTGTCAGTGCATCCTATTTAGATCCTAATGTTTTCTTGCTGCCATTCCATAAAAATAAAACAAAAATGTTGCAATTTAAACACACATGGTGACTGATCAGCACACTGAAACAGTATATGTGACCAAACTATAAGTGGTTACTTCATCAACCCCAGATTGGAATTCTATATTTGGCTCAAAAGGAAGAACTGGATTCATTTCAACTATGCCAGACCTATAGACGCGAGAGTCCGCAGATGAGTATGTTAAATGAAAATCAGAAAGTACCCAGAAAAAAAATGAATCTTCATTATATCTGGCAAGGACACAGATAAGGATGGAAAGAGAGAAATTGGAAGGTCCAAACCTAACATGATTTTGGTGGAGGAACAAGTACAAAGATGTTGTTTTGGGAAGGGTCAGACAGGCTTGCAAAGAAGGGCTGGCCAAGGAGGAGGAGGATAAAGGTTTGAAGGAATAGGGTGATAGTGGGGAGAATGAGAAGGGGAGGAATAAAAACTACACACGTCCTTATTTAACTAAATTTTGAAAGATTACATTACTGATAATTTATTGTATTATTGTTTATTGTATATTTATTTGTTGTTATTGCTTTAATGGGCCTGTAAAGCTGCAACAAGTAATGATTTAATTGTTTAATTCCCATGCATATGACAATTAGACACTGTTGACTCCTGACTCTCTTGGTTTCGATTGTGGTCGTATTTTGTTGTGGCTGAACTATAGATGGCTGATAACGAATGGTTGTCATACAGGCAGACTGAAATACAACGCAGAAAATTTAATCGTAAATACTGGGTAAAAAATGCACAATGACATTTAAGTTTAATGTAATCAAACCTTGGTTCACCATAAAAGCGCATTTGATAGTTGTATCAATAGATTTATTAATCTCAAAATCTATTTTTTTTGCTGCAGCAGCTGAAGGGGTGGTGAAAAGTGTGGCACACCTTGCTAACAATAGTCAACATTAAGTATTTGCAGAGCAGGTCCTCGACCGCTGCTTCATTTTACTTCAATTGGAATAATGTTAAAGATAAAATTGGAAGTTATGTAAATATTTACAATAGGAAAACACTGCCACTTATGAATATAAAGCAATGCTACACGGTGCAGATAAATCAATACGGGAGAATTGGAAAACTGCACAAGAAATGAGGAAATGTAACATTTTCACAAGGATGGAGTTTCTATAGCAACTGCAATGACTTCACTTCATAAACATTGCCCGATTCATTGATTCAACAGAATAATCAGTCTAGTGTGCAAATCTTTATAATTCAAATCTATAATAAATTATAGGCTGATTTTAAAGAACCATAAAGTAGCCTTTTGATATTTAATTCTTAACTTAAATAATAATATTTGGTGGTGTTAGGTTGATCTTAACTGAAGCAGGAATTTGCTCAAATTATTGCAGCTGTGACTACATTTCTCATGTTAGACTATTTTATACTGTAAATGATACCACAGAATAGTCGGATAGACAATAGACAATAGACAATAGGTGCAGGAGTAGGCCATTTGGCCCTTCGAGCCAGCACCGCCATTCAATGTGATCATGGCTGATCATCCCCAATCAGTACCCCGTTCCTGCCTTCTCCCCATATCCCCTGACTCCGCTATTTTTAAGAGCCCTATCTAGCTTTCTCTTGAGGTGCAAGTGTTCAACAAAATTGCAAAAATGACAGAACTTTATTTATTGATGAAGGGAGACATGAACTATCCCAATGGAGACGAGCAAAATAACAATGTAAAAGGAAACGGGCGGCACGGTGGCAGAGTGGTAGAGTTGCTGCCAAACAACGCCTGAGACCCGGGTTCGATCCTGACTACAGGTGCTGTCTGTATGGAGTTTGTACATTCTCCCCCTTGACCTGCGTGGGTTTTCCCCGTGTGCTCTGGTTTCCTCCCTGACTCCAAAGATGTACAGGTTTGTAGGTCAATTGGCTTGGTAAAATTATAAAATTTCACAATTTAATGCAGTCCTTGTGTGAACTACGATGAAGTTCTTTTTTAATGTCTACTCCCTTACTAAACATTACATTCAACTATTAAAGATAAACTTAATAATTGGCCCACAGTGGATAGTTGAATCCAAAAAAAAGACTTAGATTGGGGTTTGAATGGTGACTTTGCAACAACTATTAGTAGTTTCCTACCTTACTAGAGTTTATTTTTGAAATGATGATAGACACAAGAGATTGCAGATGCTGGAACCCAGAGCAAAAGACAAAGTGCTGGAAGAACAGAGTGGATCAGGCAGCATTTGGAGAGTGACTCCACAGGTTGTGACTCATGAAACATCACCTATCCATTCCCATCCCAGATGCTGCCTGACCCGCTGAGTTCCTCTCGCACTTTCTGTTCTAAAAAATGGTATTCAGTGCAAGTGGAGCATGTGATGAAAACTTACAAACATTCTCAAGATGTTTCTATCTATTACTCCAATTGGATTCCAGAATACGTGGAATCAAATGAATTTCATGATACTGATTCCAAAACCTGTAGTGCTCTATTAAGCGTCAGAAAGTTAGCTTTTGGCAGAAAGTTTGCTGGCGATCAGTGAAATCACATTCAATGAAAACAGTTCTTGTTACATTAAATGAACATTCGCCAATAATACAAAAGTGGTAATGATATTGAACTGCTGTTGAATCAATTTGTTAGTGTACAAGTATTTTGTTATTACTAAAAGCCCGTGAGGACCAAGTGTTGGAACTTTGCCATCATCAACTTCGATAAACCAATTTCTCTTCTGAAATCAATTGGTATTAATTAACGTTGATTGTAAGCACAAAATGATTTATCTTGTACATAGCCATTGCTTTAACAAAAAATGTGTCAACTTGAAACTTTGAACAAGAATATAACTTGTACCTTCCACATGGACAGCAAGTTAGCCAGAAACATTTTCACTGAATGGATTCAACTCAGGTTTGGGGGAAATCCAACAGTCTACAAAAGCAGTCTGAAGAAGGGTCTTGACCCAAAACGTCACCTATTCCTTTTCTCCAGAGATGCTGTCTGACCCGCTGAGTTACTCCAGCTTTCTATGTCTATCCTCGGTTTAAACCAGCATCTGTAGTTCTTTCCTATACAATCTGCAAAAGCTCAACAGTTTAATGTAAATCTGCTAAATGAATGATTTTTCCACAATAAAATCAATATAGAAAGCCAGGGACAACCTAATCAAAACACCGTTCCAAAAATCAGATTTTCAAAATACAATTACAACTTTAATAACTGAAACAGAACATACTGAAAATATTTGTGTTGCTCACCATTCAGGTTAATGTGAAAGTAAGCCAGGAACTGACAATAAAGAGAGTGTGATTTCCTGAGATGAATTGACAGCATTACACTTCAGGTTACTGTATTCGTTTTCTAGTCTTCTCACTTCCCATAATTTCAATCAAGATTATTAAAGGTGAGTATCTGGCAACAATGCTTGTGAGACATTACCATTTGCAAACTGCATACTATTTTACTGCATTACATCAATGACTCAAACCAACATCAGTGTCCTCTCCCCGGTCAAAATTTCCATTTATGAGTCACTAGTTATATTCTATCAGCTCCTTTGGACAAGTCCAATGCCAGATTCCCAAAACAGATAATATTCTGACATTCATTCTGAGAAGAGATTACCATGCAAACAGAGGGAAAGATTGAAGAACGCGCTGAAAGGCTCCTTGTAAAAAAAAATCCAATACACTCATCGACTCTAAGGGATGCCTCTATTGGAATTATAATCAGAATTACCAAAGAATATATTCAGAATTAATACATCAGGGGAATACATTACTTCTGCGTAAATTGCATATGGAGTACACCACCTCACAACCTACTACCATCAAGCTTCTCCTGCCTCATATGGTGGACGTATCTGCAGTTGGATGTTGACCTCCACTATTATGTCAGAATCCAGAAAACCAGAATGAAAATAAGAAATTCTCACATCCAAAGAACTGTCCACGAATACAACGTTTCAGAGGTGTGTAATAAGGAACTCACCTTGAAACCTTGAGGTGTGTAAGAAGGAGCTGCAGATGCTGGTTTAAACTGAAGATAGACACAAAAAGCTGGAGTAACTCAGCGGGACAGACAGCATCTCTGGAGAGAAGGAATGGGTGACGATTCGGTCTGAAGAAGGGTCTTGACCCGAAATCACCCATTCGTTCTCTCCAGAGATGCTGCCTGTCCCGATGAGTTACTCCAGCTTTTAGTGTCTATCTTCAATGCTTTAGAGATACTTCACTGGCTTTAAAACAGATCAATACCTTGAGAAGAGCTGTACAAATACCTGTTTATTTTTATCTTTGATGACATCTTGGCTGGGCACAAATCCTATTCTTTATCATTGTGCACTGACAGAAGCAGAAAGCAGGGGGAAACATAGCATGTCCTCTTTAAACACTAGTATCTTGCAACAAAAGATTACAATATATTCAATCACACCATAAGAAAAGGTCACAAACCTGTTGGGGGGATTTTAATGTTCATTGCCAACTGACGACCAACTGATCTAACATAAGGTGCAAGGCCCGAGGTTTACAATAAGAATCAGACTTGGGTTTACTTTACACCTGAAAGCTTACCAATGCTTAAGTGGCACACTCCTGGCAGATGAGCGATCTGGTGAAATATTGAGAAGTACTAACACCTTTATATCTGGACAAAATAGAGTACCATGAGAGAAATAGTACCATAGAGTACCATGAGAGAAAAATGCATAAAACCACAAGTCTTTCTAAACAGCAGGGTTACTTTCAGCTTACCGTCTTTACTGCAAGAACTGAACTGGTTCAATTTCTATTTTTGACTGAAACTTTGCATGAAGATATAAATCCCATGAAATTAGACAGGTTTTTGTAAAGCAACAATGTTGTTGAGTGTGATTATGCATACAATGTGCATAATGTTACGATTGGTATTCTGCATCCTGAATCCGATGTGATTTTCACGTGCAAATATATACAGTGCGGCAATATAAATGTCGTTTCTGATGCACCTCAAAGGTGTTCAAAGAAACAAATGCCATTTGGCAGCATCTGCAGTGCCAAAATGAAAAACCCTCCTCAGGAAACAAAAACGACAAGATCTTGGTCCACTGAAATATTATGTCATTCCACACAAGTTGCATCTGTGAAGGGAATGATCGTCTGTCTGTTCATTTCCCCCGCAGATGCTGCTTGACCTGCTGAATTTTTCCAGCAATTTATTTCAGTTCAAGATTCCAGCATCTGCAGTTATTTGTGTCTCTATTCGACGCAAGTAATTGGAGAGGACAAAAGACTTTTCGTAAGGCAAGAGTGGGAGATTGGTGTAGGTCAGCCCCCACAAGGACCTATGTTAGAGAAAGCAAATAGGCCAGATAATTTACCTTCCTGCTCTCAATATATTTTTTATGGACATAGACAAGTCATGTCATGTTAAGTTTATTGTTACGGAGACAAGTACGGAGAGGCACAGGTGGAGTGAAGTACCGTGCCTGCAGCAGCATCACTGGTATGTTGACTCAAACAGGCAAAAACATTTTTTCGTAAATTATACATAAAATTCTAAAAGGTAGATTGCAAAAAAAAGACATTAATACAACAACTTTATTTCATAAAACATAAATCTACAGTAGTGCAAGAGGTGGTCCATGGTGTTCCGTTGTCCAGTAAGAGTTAAGTTGTGCAGGTTGGTCCAAGTATACTGTTGGGAGAGTCTAGGACCAGAGGTCATAGCCTCAGAATTAAAGCACGTTCCTTTAGGAAGGAGATGAGGAGGAATTTCGTCAGTCAGTGGTGGTGAATCTGTGGAATTCATTGGCACATTGGAGGCTGTCAATTGATATTTTCAAGGTAGATTTTTGATTGGTAAGGGTGTCAGGGGTTATGAGGAGAAGGCAGGAGAATGGGGTTAAGAGGGACAGATAGATCAGCCATGATCGAATGGCGGAGCAGACTTGATGAGCCGAATGGCCTAATTCTGTCCCTATCACTTATGAACTTATGAAATGTGTACCACTGTCTCAAATACAGTTCTAAACGTCCAATGTTTCCAGTGCTCCACTCCCATTGGTGGTAACACTTGTGTGTTCCTGGCCTCAGTTGTACTTTGACAGGGATAGGTGAGAAGATTAGTGAACAAATAACACCAAGGCTTGAATGAAAGGTACATAATTTCCATTGCTCTCACTAAAATTTCAAAATTCCTAATGGTAAGCCCATGAAATTATAGGCACCTCAACTCTCAAAGTAGGAAAAGTAAACATTCGTCCTTGCAAACTACACCGATGACGGCAAAGTAAATAACATTTATCTTGTATTTTCGAGATCGCTTAAGTACCTCTACAGTAAGCACTGGCATAAGTATTGAGGCTTCCTGGTTACAGACTTGAAATAATTCCTCTGTGGACAATTAGCAGTCCCAGATAAGTCATTTTATTTTATTCCACATGTCAAATTGGCCTTCACAAAGAGAAGGTTAAAGATTAAAGACTTCCTAGCAACTTTCAAAACATATTTATGGAGAGGAAGCCTTTCAATCAGAGCCAAGTATATTCTCGAAAGAAGGGTATTGCTGATATACATTGCTAAAATGAATTGCGATCATCTAATAATCATTTCTGCTTGCTTTGTTAGTATCTCTCATTAAACAATCTCACCACTTTCTATATAAAGAATGACTTGGGCCTCTTCAGCTGCGTAAGGAACCTCACAAATATGTTAAGTTGTTAACCACCAACATGTGTGCTCCCACCTCTAATCCTGCAGTGTGGGAGGTTTCTGCTTTGTGACTTCCATGGCAAAACAGTTGAAACAGTAAACTCTCTTGTGCAGTGCCCCACAATAAACTGACGTTGACCTTGACCTTGACATTGACTACACTACATGTGAATGAACACTTAGCAGTTTATACCATGATTACATTATGTCATAACCAAATTCCAGTTTTGCTCAAATTCAATAAAAAATGCATTCTGATGTTAGACAAAAATGCTGGAGAAACTCAGCGGGTGAGACAGCATCTAGGGGGCGAAGGAATAGGTGACGTTTCGGGTCGAGACCCTTCTTCAGACTGTGAGGTGGGGGGGCGGGAAGAAGAAAGGAAGAGGAGGAGACAGTAGGCTGTGGGTGAGCTGGGAAGGGGAGGGGAAGGAGGCACTACCTGAAATTGGAGAAGTCAATGTTCATACCGCTGGGGTATAAACTGCCTCAGCGAAATATGAGATGCTGCTCCTCCAATTTGCGGTGGGACTCACTCTGGCCATGGAAGAGGCCCAGAACAGAAAGGTCGGATTCAGAATGGGAGGGGGAGTTGAAGTGCTGGGCCACCGGGAGTGGGAACCCAGTGGAGGTGTTGGGCGAAGCGATCGCCAAGCCTACGCTTGTTCTTACCGATGTAAAGCAGCTGACACCTAGAGCAGCGGATGCAATAGATGAGGTTGGAGGAGATGCAGGTGAACCTCTGCCTCACCTGGAAAGACTGTTTGGGTCCTTGGATGGAGTCAAGGGGGAAGGTAAAGGGACAAGTGTAGCATTTCATGTGCTTGCAAGGTAAAGTACCCGTTAATCCTCCGACATTTTCGCCACCTCCAACGGGATCCCACCACTGGCCACATCTTCCCATCTCCTCCTATTTCGGCTTTCCGCAGAGACCGCTCCCTCCATAACTCCCTGGTCAATTCGTGAACATTGACTTCTCCAATTTCAGGTAGTCCTTGCTTTCTCCCTCCTTCCCTGTTCTCCCACAGCTGCTTCTTTCTTTCTTCTCCCCCCCCTCCCCCCCATCTCCACATCAGTCTGAAGAAGGGTCTCGACCCGAAACGTCACCTATTCCTTCGCTCCATAGATGCTGCCTCATCCGCTGAGTTTCTCCAGCATTTTTGTCTACCTTCGATTTTTCCAGCATCTGCAGTTCTTTCTTAAACATTCAGTTTGATGTTGAATAGTTAGTCTTTATTTCTGGAATGCTGATTCTTAACTTACATAGCATAGTAAACTTTATTATGGAATTTCAGTAATGAAAAATGTTATGGTCTATCCATTTTACTGAGTTTACTGATTGATTATCCTTCAAGTTTGCTATTTTGGATGGTGTCCAAACATAAATTTGAAGAATACTACTTCAAACTCTCATGCTAACTCAATGTTATTCACGTTATTCCCTTTATCATGTGGATGGCTCGATTGTAATCATATTTTGTCTTTCTGCTGACTGGTTAGCACGCAACAAAGGTTTTCACTGTACCTTGGTACACGTGGTAATAAACTAAAGTCAACTCAATGGTGACCAAAATTTTAAATCAGCAGTGCTTTTAATGACCTGTTCCTCATAACTCATACATCCATGCAAGTTATAAACATATTAACATTCATTATAATCACCAAAACATGAAGACATTTGTAAATGAACAATTTTATGGTCGGCATGTTCTGTGGAAAACTGCTGAGATTAGTTTGCACATTGAAGTGGTTTCACTTCCTATAAATAATTCCCCTTAAACAAAAGCAAAAACTTCACGATGCTACAAATCAGTCTGTTGCCTCTGAGAAAACATTGCCGGCACTGCCTCTTCACAAATCAATCTGTGTTATCCTTTCATTATTAAATTCCACCTTTATGGGTTGCTTATTACAAATTGTGAGCCAAATTATGTAATTTATTCAAAAGCCACATACTTTGATTCCAAGAGGTTTGAAATCTGATCTCAATTGCAGCAAGTGTTGGGAGTTTCAAATACATGACATAGTGCATTACTGATTCCTATACAGTATGGTGTTGTAACCATTATATGCTTTTTGAACATGTTCACTGTGACAAATTTATAACACCATTACTTATTGCATAAATAGAAATTACCTCAATGTTTCTTCAGTGCACAACAGGTGGCTATGGTGAAGACTTACAGAAGACGAGCTGTTTAACCTTAAAGGGATTATAATACACTCCACAATGATTTCCCCATACTATGCACAATATTCAATAAACACATTTATTTATCTCATTATCCAGAAGCAGGATTGCACCATTAAGTTATAATATTACTGACAGGAATTGCTTTTGAGCCAGATTGTGCGTGAAAATCGGTTGAAGTTCCTGTCCCTGGCAAACGTTCAGGCATTGGCTCAGGTGAGTTCAACTTCAAGTAGGTTCAACGTCCCGAACCTTCAGTGAAATAATATATCTCAAGAATGACTGCGGTAACGCAGTTGACCTATGGTCTATGGAACCACTTACCTGCAACAAATCTTTATTGGGGAAGAAGAGCAAAGCAAAAATTTGTGAAAAGTTAATGTATAGATTCACATTTCAATTTGTGATTATGATCTGTGGTATTGGATTTCTCAGCTAGAATCTTTGCTGAGCCCTCTGTCATAAGTTGAAGTATTTTTGCCATCTGAACAGTAGCCAGCTCCCCATGACCAAACTTTAAAAAGATTATTATGCAGTGCAAAGATAAATTATTCATGAAGAATCATTTAATGGACTTTAAAAGGCCTCCCTGTTTGAAGAGTAGTCGGCTCTTCAGAAACTACATTTGTATTGGAATTTTATTTTCAATGGCACTTTTTTTCTACGTCTAGTACTACCAAACTTCAGGATTCGTTTAACACCCACAAGCAGCATTCCCATAAATCATTTTAAAACATATTTTTAAAAATGCTTAGTTTTGGAAACTTGGAGGAAACTTCAAGAAAATAATAAATTCAGACAAAATCTTTAATGTGGCAAAATTCTTAAGGTGATTGATGGTGATGCTACCACGCATAATTTTATCCCAAGTTACTCAAGGAAATATTAGGAGAGGAGGAGAGCAGATTAAATAAATGGGGTTATGGGGAAGGTGGCACAGAATTTAGACTCTTGATAGCTGTAAGAAAAATTGCTATCCATAGAGCAAGTAAGTTCAGGAATGGCCAGAAAACCAGAACTGCGAACAGTAGCCGAGAGGGTTATGGCAGGTGGTTGTGTGTGTAGGTGGGGGGGGGGGGGGGGGGGGGGGTAAGGGGTTGCAAGAGATGGGAGAAGATGAGCAAGTAATGGAATAGATTGGAAACAAGGATAAAAATGTGATAGTGCAGCAGAGCCAAAGCAGATCATAAGGAGGGAAGAGTGAATCGGACTAGACGTGAGTTAATTCAAAGACCACAGAGTGTCTGACTACAAATTTATTTAAGATAGAAAGAGGGGAGACAGCCAGGGGTGTACTTAAAGAGTGAGCCTTCAACATCTTAAATGCCAGAACTTTCCAAAGACTCTTCATGGATGAAATTCCTAATCATTTAAATCATCAGTACTTGATCTCTACATTGTAATTGTAGACAGCCTATAAATTGATGTAACCTGATAAAATGTATTTGCCCTTCTCCACAGATGCCCACTGACCTGCTGAATATTTCCTGCATTTTCTTTTTTATTTCAGATTTCCAGCACCTACAATTTCTAGATTGTCAATTTTCCTGAGTATCTTATAAGTGTTAATAATAAATCCATTTCTCACTTTCTCAACAGCAACAAACAGATTCATTCTACTTAATTTTAACTCTTAGACAATTACTCCTTCCCAGCAACTGAAACGATGAAGCTTCATGTACTGTAATATCACCAAAGCGTATCCTTTCCAAAATAAGGCCACCAAAACTGTACACTCTACGCCAGATGTGCTCTCAAAAGCCTGTACCATTTTTGTAGGATTTGTTGAAACTTGTATTTAAGGTCAACTTCGATTTGCTTCAATTACATGTTAACCTTTTATTTCTTGGACAAATGCACCCCGATTTCTCTGCACATTAACCTTTATTAGTTTCATGACACTGAAAGTATACTTTTCTACACTTTCTATCAAAGTAACTCCATAATAGTGACCTCCATCTTCCATTTTTTTTGCCTGTTTATTTAACCTAACCTTTGTGAAATTTACTTTCCCAATTCCCTTTGCTGTTTTAACAAACATGGATACAGAGGATATATCAAGGTCATCCATATATCAAGGTCATAAATACAGATTGCCTGTAGTTAGCTACTTAGTTCATATTTTATGTGGCATCCAATTGAATGCCTTTACAAAATACAAACAAGTATTAAAACAAATCTGGTAGGCTCAGTATCATATGTTGTTTATTCATCCGCACACCTTTAGCAGAAGATAAATATTTAACAGAACAAAAGAAACAATTTTCACAACTTAAATGAAGCTATGTGGACAGTCACACAGTGAGAATTATTTGCATCTCAACAAATTTGGCCAGAGCCACTAAAACCTAAAACACACACAATTTCAGTTAGAATGTAAAACAGTGCCACACAGGGAATGTGGAAACGAGGAACTGCAGATGCTAGTTTACAAAAGAAGACACCAAATGCTGAAATAGTTAAGCGGGTCAGGCAGCATCTCTGGAGAACATGGATAGGTGACGTTTCAGGTTGGGACAGTTCTTCAGACTCGGAGAGAGGAGAACTTCTTCAAAATGGGCATACCTTGAGGAGATTTCGCAGTGGAGCAGTGAAATATGGAAAAAAGAAACTGCAAATGCTGGTTTACAAAAGAAGACACAAAGTGCTGGAGAAGCTCAGTGGGTCAGGCAGCATCTCTGGAGAACATGGACAGGTGACGTTTGGGTCGGGACCCTTCTTCAGACTGCACAGGAAAGTGTTGTCACTTAGTGACTATGCTGAACTTGATGTTAATTTAAACTAATCCCCTCTGCTTCCATATGATCCATCTCCCTCCATTCCCTGCGTACGCAGGTATCTATCTAAAAGCCTTTTAAACATGGCATCATGTTCCACGCATCTACCACTTTGCGTAACCACTTGCTCTGCATTTCTCTCTTAAACTTTCCCCCTTTGACCTTAAAGCCATGCCCTCTTGCAGTTGACATTTTCACATTGGGAAAAGGTTTTGATTGTTTACTTTCTCTATGCCTCTCATAATTTTATAAAGTCCCACCAAGTCTCCAATGCTCCAGAGAAAACAAACCAACTTCATAAACCGCTTCTTACAATACCCTCTAATCTAACCCCCTTTATCCTGGTAAACCTGAATCCTCTCCAATGCTCCACATCCTTTTTGTATGCTCTTCAATTAAATTAAGGCCAATTCAATCTAAATTACATTAATGTAGCATTTTAATGTAGCAAAATTTCCCAAGGCACATAACAAAAGAATGAACAAATTGTGTACCAAACTACAAAAAGGATAGATGAGCAATAATTTGATCAAAGATATATGTTTCCTGCATCTTAAAATTGTGGAAGGGTAGGTGAGAGCATTGAGGAACCAATTATAGATCATTGGCAGTTGGTTGCTGAAGGCATTGAGCCAACGGTGGAGTGATTAAATTTGGTGAAGATCAAGGAGGTCAGACTACAAAAACATGTATTAATTTAGGACCTTCAACGTAAAAAATATCCTGAGGCATTTCACAATGATATTAGCATGCATATTATGATTTAATATCCTTTAATAGTGTACTAATGTGTTCTTTGACCAGTTACTCATGACTGCTGTGCTTTTTATGTGAAAACCAATTTGGAGTTTTCTCAGAGGCAAATGTGTGCTGTTTATGTCTGGGTAAGTGCATGTCGAACAGACAAAAACCTGTTTCTCGTAGATTATAAGAAAATGGTTATGTACATCTCAAACGATGCCATACTAATCGTTTTTAACAGACATTTCAGAGATTATGCAAATAATGTGTAATGTGGTTTAAACTTTGAAAAAAAAAGGCAATTGCAGGGTCCCATACTGCGATTTTTAATATTTGTGTCATGTGAAATTTTAGTGAATGCTGTATCTTGCATGTATTGCTTTTGGGCATCAACTTTCCACTCTGCAATCCCTCATAAATGTTGATGCTGTTTTCATATTCTTACTGCTCCAGGGTGCGGAGGAATTTACTTTACATATACTTAGTACATGCTGCAGCGGCAAGGCGAGAACAATACCACTGCTTGAGCCATGGCTCAGGAATCTGCAACGACTTCTTTGATTATGGACTAAATACAAAATATTCAACAGGTTCTTCACTCCCATTGTTTGGGGGAGAAGAGAGAGAGGTTTTAATTCCCTGAGAAGGATGAGATTGATTAAAATGTTAAAATGTAAAAAATTCAAACATGATCAATATCCATCCACTGCCAGATTTAACGATGATGAGAGAGGACAAGTGATGGTGAATAATCATCTCCAAGAAGGTAGGACGGTCATTAAAGCAACATAGAGAGGCTCACTGGCAGCCTCAACGGCAACAGCCCTGAACATTAATCTGCGATCATAGCTCAGGAATCCAGACACTTTGCCTCCAACATTGATATTGGTCTATTATTGTTAAGTGTACCCAGATACAGATAAAAATGTTGTTTTGTGTTATCCAGGCAAATAATACCATACGAGAGTGCATCGTGCAGTGGAAAAGAGAAAATAAACAGAGTATTACAGTTACAGAGAACTGTAGATTAAAAAAAACCAGCAAGAGCTACATGAGGGTAAATTAGATTTGGAATTTATCCTGAGCAAGTGAAAGGTCCATTCATTGGTTAGATAACAAGGAAGAAGCTGTTCTTGAATCTGGAGATACTTGTTTTCAAGATTTTGTATCTGCAGTCCACCAGGAGAGGGGAGAAGAGAGAATGAACAGAGTGGTCCTTGATTATGTTGGCTGATTTCCCAAAGCGATGTGATATAGATCGAGTTGGTGGGTGCGGAGACTTGTTTGTGTGATGGACTCTACTGTGTTCACAACTCTGCAAATTACTTGCAGTCTTGGGCACAACAGTCACTACACCAAGCGAAAAGCTACTCTCTAGGTTAAATATGACTAGAGCTCTCGCTTAACTTTTTTTCCCTGTTGCCAGCCGGGCAACCTTGGCAGCTTTTTAGGTTGCCAAATGACAGTTTAGGTGGTCATTTAAGATGGCTTGCATGACGCGTGCAATAATGTGCTCGGACGAAGTGCGTAGTTACCAGTCGGAATTATACTCAATGAAGCATTCACATATTATTTCTGCTTCAAATAAAGTCACAAACTAAACATATTCACCAATCAAGACATGATATATCCCACAATGACATGCAGCAACATTATAAGACAGTATCTCAACTCGTTTTACACATTGCAATTAATGCAATTTCTATTAGTTCTTTCCACTTCCAAACAAAAATGTGGTTGGATTATTCAGCGTATGATCAACCTGTGTCAATAAATCCTGGACCATGGTAACATATATGCGTACGTATAGTTGTGAATGTTGCTCATTAAATAACTACAGTACTGATACTCCATATTAAGAGCATTGATTTGCCGTTAAAATGAATTCTGGAATAACGTGTCAATGGTAGCAGTGACAATCGAACACTGCGGTTTTAATGTTTTACGTGTTCACAATTTAATTAATCCATCTCTATGGATAAAACAAATAATAACATTGGGAATTAAAACACATTTGATTGCATTCCATTATCAAACAATCAAAGTTCGCTCTGAAGACATTTCCAGCACAATAGGGTCAGGGAGGGGGGTGGGTGGGGTGGATAGATGGCGGGGGTGGGGGGGGGGGGGGTTAGAAGGCAGTCGGTGCAGAATGGATGGATTGAAGCAGGTGAATTAGTACGTGTTGGTTGGAGTAGGTAAAATTGTGAGGGGAGAGCACCGGGGATGTCAGTGGTGTTGAATGGGGGGGTTCAGTACGGGATGGATGGGGGTAGACAAAAGTGCTGCAGAAACTCAGCGGGTGAGGCAGCATTTATGGAGCGAAGGAAATAGGCAACGTTTCAGGTCGAGACCCTTCTTCAGACTGTTCCCCCCATTCTTCTTCAATGGAAGGATCAGTACAGGATGGATGGGGGGTGGGAGATCAGCGCAGGATGAATGGGGGGGGGGGGTCAGTACAGTGTGGATCGGAGGGTCTGTGCAAGATGAATGGGGGATCACTACAGGATGAATGAGGGGAAGGGGGGGAAGGTGCAGTGTAAATGGAGGGTGGGTCAGTATGGGATGAATGCGTGGATTAGTACAGGATGGATGGGGGATCAGTACAGGATGGATGGAGAAGTGGAGGATGGATGGGAAAGGGGTAAGTACAGGGTGAATTGGGGAACCAGTGTAGGATGGATGGGGGGGGGCAGGAGAATCAGTGCGAGGTCGATAGGGTGATCAGCGCAGGATGAATAGATGGGGGGGGGGGGTAGATGGGAAGGGGAGCACAGTGGATGTCAGTGAGGACTGAATAGAGGCGGGAATGGGGATCAGTGCGGGATGGAGTGGAGGGGTCCCAGGATAAGGGGGTGGAGGGGGCGTACAAGAGAGAGAGAGAGAGAGAGAGAGAGAGAGAGGGAGAGGGGGGGGCGAGGTGTGGAGGAAGGAAGGTCAGCGCTCCTCGGACAACATCGCCCCGCTGCCTTGGCCGTTGGGAAATCCTCGCCACCGCCTCCCTCCTCCGCCAGCCAACAGCAAGGGGCGGGGCCGGGCGGTGCAGCCGAGAGATCCTATAGCTATAAGATCTTTGGTGCAGCTGCTTCAGACGAGTCGGAGCGAATGACGGGCTTCGCACAGCGGCAGCAGCGGCCGCGATAGCGGCTCCATCTCCTCCTCCTCCCGCACCCCGCCCGCCCTGATAAGGGCCTCTGCTTGCAAACCCGCTAACAGCGATATCCGCTTTCAAAACAAATCCTCCCGCACGCCGAGACCTCCCCCTCCCTCCCTCCCTTCTCCCGGCCTCGGAGTGCGGGAGGGTTTGTTTCGAAAGCGGTTATCGCCGTTAGCGGGTTTGCAAGCAGAGGCCCTTATCAGGGCGGGCGGGGTGCGGGAGGAGGTGGAGATGGAGCCGCTGTCGCGGCCGATGCTGCCGCTGTGCGAAGCCCGTCATTTGCTCCGACCCTTCCTCACCCCGCACCTAGTATCTTTGCCCCGCAATACAGCCGTCACCGCCGACACAAAACATCGCGTTCCTTTTCTCCAGAGATGCTGCCTGACCCGCGGAGTTACTCCAGTTTTTTGTGTCTATCTTCGGTACAAACCAGTATCTGGTTGCCAAGCCGGGCAAAATGACTCGGTGTTTAGGTTGCCCGGCGGCGCTTTGAGTGGTCAGTGGCACCCGGGCAACCTCTAATTTCGAGCCCTGATGAGTCATTGGAAACACGATGAATTTCCTTAGCCTTCTGAGGAAATAGAATTGTTGGTGTGCTTTCTTGGTCAGTTGGACCAAGACAAATTGTTGGTGATATTTACACTCAGGAACATGAAATACTTGACCACCTTCACTTTAGCACCATTGACACAGACTGAGGTGTGTATTCTACTCAATTTCCTGAAGTTGACAATCAGCCCCTTCGTTTTGTTGACATTGAAGGACAATGTTATTGAGCTCTCTATCTCCTTCCTATACCCTGGTGGTGTGATCTACAAACGTATAAATGGAAGATAGACACAAATTGCTGGAGTTACTGCAGCATTTTGTGTCTATTTTCAGTGTAAACCAGCATCTGCTGGTCCTTCCTATACAACTTATAAATGGAGTTAGGACATCTTTGACCCAACTTGTCCACACTGACTAAGATGCCTATCTAAGCTAGTTTGCCTACATTTGGTCCAGATTCCTCTAATTCTGTCCTATCCATGTAGATGTCAGAGTGTCTTTCAAAGGTCATTGTATCTGCCTCGTCTACCTCCTTTGGCAGTTTGTCACATGTACCCAACAACCTCTAGAAATATATGCCAGTCATGTCCCCTTTCAATCTTTCTTCTCTCACCTTAAACCTGTGTCCTCTAGTTTTAGACTCCTCTAACCTGGGAAAAAAGACTGATCATCCAAGTTATCCACGTCCCTCATGATTTTAGACACCTCGGTAAGGTCACCCCTCAGCTTCTTGCATTCCATGGAAAGAGTCCCAACCTGTCCAGTCTAGGTTGTAAGTATATTGACAAGAGTTAGATTTAGTTCTTAGGGCTAACGGAATCCAGGGATGTGGGGAGAAAGCAGGAACAGGGTACTGATTTTGGATGATCAGCCAAGATCATATTGAATGGTGGTGCTGGCTCGAAGGGTCAAATGGCCTGCTCCTGCACCTATTTTCTATGTATCTATGAAAGAATTGGCAGGGGGTGGCCAGGTTAAAGACCAAGATGGTGGGGGCAATTTCCTCTCACGGGCTAAAATGGTGGCTTCTACCTGATTTGGGCATCGTCAACAGGATATATCAATGTGATGTTTTAGTAACTCCCCTGTGGTGTCCACTCCTGGACTCATTCTAATGTGGAATCAACATGTTACAGTCATCAGCATAAATACTGTAACTCCAGAAGCTACAGATCTTGTACAACAACAATGAACAACTCTGGTCATTATTCCAGAGGCACAAAAACAGATCCCCCAGTGTAAATCAATTGTCTGGGCAGAAAAAGAGATGGCCATTAGCAAGGTGTGATTGTCAAGAAAGTTAATGCTAACGAAGACTCTCCTGCCAACATACTTGTCAGAAAAAGTACAAGACCTCATGCAAAACCTACAGATCCAGGCACCAGCTATTTTAGATTACATCACAGTCCAAACAAGGATGTCCACCTCACCTGGGCCACAAGAGACTCACCGCTGATAATAACTTTTGATCATTCATCTATTTCTCTCGCTGTAGATGCTACCTCATCCACAGAGTATTTAAACCACTTTTTGGTTGTGTTTTAAACAGTAACTGAGCCTCCGCTGTATTTTAAATGTCTTTCCACCAGATTCTGTTGATTCTATGTTCGTGCATATCTGTTAGCATCACATCTATACTGTCCAGTTGGCATGAAAACCATCAATAAATGTCCCAAAGAAACTACACATAAGCATAAAGCTTTACTTTAATATGATTTCCTGCTCATCTAGAAAAATGAATGGAATAAAGTGGCCGCTTATACTAAATCTCCATATATTACCAATTGGCTATAAAGGAAATATTAGGCTAATTTACCTCTGGGAATGGCTCCTCCCTTATCATACTGTAGGAATTGCATGGGAGGAGGGCTGGAGAGTGTGCGCGGAGATTTATTGAAGAAGCAGAAAACGTTAAAATGCTGGGGGACATTTAATATCGGGCATCAGTCTGGTTGTCACTGACGAAGAACTGACAAACCTGTGGTTGATTGTTTCAGACAAAGGCAATTTCAACCTGACAGGTTCCGTGAAACAGGTAAAAATTGTGTCTGTTCTGAAGCCGTCTTGTTTAAGAATGAATGAAAGTCAGAAAAGGCATTTGCTCTGTTGCCATGGCCACCACAACACTGGCAAGAATGGAATTGGATCAATACAAACAAATGCTGTTTTCCAATGGGTTGATTAATAACAACAACATTCAAAGACAATGATGACTCAGAATTCCAGGAAACTATCTTGGTATGGACATCAATGACCTGACTAAAAGTTACTGGGCATGCATCATATAAAATATGACAAAGAATGATTTCAGATACCAGAACCTTATTGCACATCAAAGCAAAGAATAGATGTGTATCTAACTTCATCCCTCCACTATTCCTTTCCTGTAGTTGAGACAAAGTTGAACTTCAACCATGAATTGTTGCTACAGGCATTAAATGGATTAGTTTAAGACTTTGTTTTTTACAGCACCATGTGCTCATGTGTCTCACTGCGGCTTTATGAATCAGTATGACTAACACTTCTTGCAGCAGTTACAACAATTCACAAACATTTAGTGCTCTTATTTCACAGAAGGCACAACCCAAATGAAAGTTTTCCTTGTATTTCTCTGACATCAATCCAAGAATAAAAACAAGCTACAGTTAATCTAATTATTTTTACAAGCTTATATCATATGATAAACACCTCCATGAATATAGTGCAAGAAACAACTTCAATATGTTAAATATTCAGAAATTGTGCAGCCTACTGTAATTTCAAAGTTGACAGGAAAGGAAGAACAGTGAAGTGACATTATATAATCTAAATTCCTATAGGAAAAATTTGTTTGAAATGAGCACTATAGGAAACTGCTGCAAAAAACAAACTGCTGAAGGAACTCATTCGAGTGGACAGAATGGACAGATGATGCTTTAGGTCAGGATTCTCTTTTAGACTGATCACTTTAAAGAAGGGACCCGACCCAAAACATAGAAAATAGGTGCAGGAGGAGGCCATTTGGCCCTTCAAGCCAGCACCGCCATTCATTGTGATCATGGCTGATCGTCCCCAATCAATAACCCGTGCCTGCCTTCTCCCCATATCCCTTGATTCCACTAGCCCCTAGAGCTCTATCTAACTATCTCTTAAATCCATCCAGTGACGTGGCCTCCACTGCCCTCTATGGCAGGGAATTCCACAAATTCACAACTCTCTGGGTGAAAAAGTTTTTTCTCACCTCAGTCTCAAAATGGCTTCCCCTTTATTCTAAGACTGTGGCCCCTGGTTCTGGACTCGCCCAACATTGGGAACATTTTTCCTACATGGTCTGTCCTTTCCCTCCATTGATGATGCCTGACCTATGAGTTCCTCCAACAGTTTGTATTTTGCTCAGGTTTCCCAGCATATGCGGTTTCTTGCGTCACAATAGGAAAATGCTTTTGTTGAGCATGCATTAAGGAAAAAATATGTGACAGCAACAGTTGACGGTCGTGGAGGAGGAATAGGATCCAAGACCTTGACTGAAGCTTCATTTTTGGCAGAGCGTACCTTTTATTTCTCTTCCCATATAAACAATAACATCAGTAGGAACCTTTCACTGTCATATTTTTCTCCAAGTGCACCTTATTGGAAAGACAGAAGAGGGTGATGGTGTAATGTTGTTTTTCAGACTGTAATGTAGGCCCCCCTCGGTCATGACTGACCATGGGTGATGCATCCTAGTTGTTGGCTGCTTGCTTCAAACCTTGGCTAGAGCAGCGTCGATTGTGGCTGAAGAGACCAATGCGGGAGTGACAGTCTCTGTGGCAAAGGTCACATTTGTATGTGGTCTCTGGTTTGTTGAAGTTGCTGCACTCCTTTCTGCGTGCCCGCTTGTCAGTTTCTCTTCTCCAATCTTGAAATGTTGGTTCAGGGTACCACTCCACCTCGTGCGGCCAGCTGCAAGGCTCTCCCAGGACTCCTCATCAATGTTGAGCGCCTTCATATCTCTCTTGCAGACATCCTTGTAACGTAGCTGGGGGCGGCCATTTCCGGAAGTGGCGGCGCTGCCAAACAGCTGTGGCTCGCCTGCAGTCCGTCTGTCTTTTCCTTTTTTTTTTGTTTTCTTTTGTCTTGTTAGATGTGTGTTTTAGTTTATTTTTAGTTGTGTATGTGTGGGGGGTGGGGGAAACTTTTTTTAAACCTCTTCCTTCAACGGGGAAGCGACCTTTTCCTTGTTGTATCTCCGTCTCCGTCTGCGCTGAGGCCTAATATCGTGGAGCTGGCGGCCTCCAACTAGAATCCTAGAATCGACCTTGGAGGCTCCAGTGGCAGAGCCTGTGGACTTCCCATCGTGGAGCTGGCTGACTTCGGAGGCTGTGGTGGCGCTGTGCTGTGACCAGACTTCGGAGCTTCGGAGGCTTCGGCCGCAGGCCCTGCGGATGGTAACATCGGGAGCTCGCAGCTCCCAGGTTGGTGACCGATTCTCGGGAGCTCCCGCAACAACAGCTTCGTCCGCTGGACTGGAGGGTGGCAGCTTCGTCCGCCCTGGGTTGCGGAGTTTGAATCAGCCCGTTCGCGGAGCTTGGAATCGGCCGCGGGATTTACCATCATCCAGCAGGGGCTTCAACATCGAGAGTCTCGATTGCCTCGACGCAGCGGGAGAACAAGCAAGGAAGAGATAAGACTTTTTGCCTTCCATCACAGTGAGGAGGTGCCTGGAGATTCACTGTGATGAATGTTTGTGTTAAACTGTGTTCATTGTGTGTGTTTTTTTTTTCTTTTCTGTCATGACTGCAAGGTACGCAATTTCGTTCAAACTATTGTTTGAATGACAATAAAGGAAATTCTATTCTTCTATTCCAATGGTTCTCTTCCCAGAAGTCAGGTCTCCATAGAGGATGTCTTTTGAAATACGGCCATCCTCCATGCGGTGGACATGGCCCAGCCACCGCAGTCTGCGCTGCCTGAGTAGAGTGCACATACTGGGAAGGCCAGTGCGAGACAGGATCTCGGCGTTGGACACTCTGTCTTGCCATAATATGCCCAGGATACGGCGGATGCTTCTAAGGTGGAAGGTGTTGAGTCTTCTCTCCTGTCTGGCATATGTAGTCCATGTCTCACTGCCGTACAGCAGCGTGCTCTTGACATTGGCATTGTAGACTGCTATCTTTGTCTTCACCGTCAGCTTTGGGTTGGTCCACACTCGAGTTGTGAGGCAAGCGAGAGTTGTAGCTGCCTTCCCGATCCTCTTATCAATCTCTGTGTCCAAGGAGAGGTTGTCGGTGATGGTGGAGCCGAGGTACTTGAACGGATGGACGGCATCGAGTTTGTAGTCGTCGATGGCGATGACATGCGGCGCCTCTGTATCCTGCCCCAGGACGTTCGTCTTCTTCAGGCTGATGGACAGCCCAAAGTCCTTGCAAGCCCAATAGAAGCGGTCCATCAGTGACTGTAGTTCCTGCTGGGTGTGGGACATAACTGCAGCGTCATCGGCAAACAACATGTCCCTGATGAGAGCTTCACGTACTTTTGTCTTTGCTCTGAGGCGGGTGAGATTGAAGAGCCTGCCATCTGATCTAGTACGCCGGTAGATCCCCTCTGTTGCAGTGCCGAAGGCATGTTTCAGGAGCAGAGCGAAGAAAATGCCAAAGAGTGTGGGAGCAAGGAAGCAGCCTGGTTTGACGCCACTGCGGATGTCGAAGGGCTCCGAGAAGCTGCCATTGAACTGCACTGTCCCCTTCGTGTTGATGTGGAAGGATTCTATCATACTCTCCAGTTTAGGTGGGCAGCCGAACTTTGGCAGAGCCTTCAATAGGCCACCTCTGTTGACGAGGTCAAACGCCTTGGTGAGGTCAATGAAAGCAACACACAGGAGCATCCGCTGTTCTCTGCACTTCTCCTGGAGCTGGCGAATGGAGAAGAGCATGTCCACTGTTGACATTCCAGCTCGGAAACCGCACTGTGTCTCTGGGTAGACACGTTCTGCCAGCTTCTGCAGGCGGATCAAGATGACCCGAGCAAAGACCTTGCCGACGATGTTGAGGACGGAGATGCCTCTGTAGTTGTTGCAGTCGCTTCTCTCGTCCTTGTTCTTGTAGAGGGTAATGATCGTAGCATCCCTCATGTCCAGCTCCTTCCTGCCAGCACTGGCGGGGGACTTCATACAAAGGAAGCAGTAAGGTAGTCTTGCAATGCTTGATCAGGTCAGGGGGAATACCGTTGCTGCCTGGGGCCTTGCCTGAGGCCAGGCTGTCAATGGCCTTGCTGAGGTCTTCTACCATCGGCTCTGCGTCTAACTCATCCATGGTCGGCAGGCACTCGAAGACATCAAGGGCTGAGGGGGACACAGTGTTCTCTCTCGAGTAGAGGTTGGAGTAGTGTTCCACCCATCTCTCCATCTGCTGGCATTCGTCTGTCATTACTTCCTCAGTGGAAGATTTGAGGGGGACTGTCTTGCCTTCTTAATGTCTTTGTACATTCCCCTGATGTTCCCTGTTATGGCGGCCGTCTGGATGTCCTCACTAAGCTGTGTCCAGTAGTTATTGGCGCAACGCCTGGCAGTCTGCTGAACCTTGCTCCTGGCAGCCGTGAGGATCTGCAGGTTCTTCTTGTTAGCTGACTGCTTGTACTCGGCTAGGGCGGCGCGCTTGGCTCCGATGACGGGAGTCATCTCGGTCGACTCGGTCCTCAAACCAGTCGTGTGTCTTCGAGGTCTTCTTCCCAAAGCTAGCCAAGGCCCGCAGAATTTCCCACTTCTCTGTTGCAGAGTCTCCAGGACATGAGGTGCCAAGTTCTCTCTCAAAAGCCTCTGCAAACTGTTGCACGAGGTCTGGACAGGGCATCTTGCTGACATTGATGCGGGGGTACCCCTGCTTCTTAGTACGGTAAAACCTCTTTGGTTGCAGCTTGATCTTGCAACACACCAAGGAGTGGTCTATTTCACAGTCCGCACTGTGGAGAACATTCTTGATGGCAGCACATCTGACTAGGATCAGATCCAGTTGATGCCAATGCTTTGAGCGTGGGTGTCTCCAGGATTACAGGCTCCACCTGGGGCGCCGTCGAGTATGGCTGCCCTGCCAGCAGCTGTTAGTCTTTTCACCATTTTTTTTATTTTTAGTTAGTTAAAAGTGTTTGTTTTGGAGGTCTTTTAGTCTTTTTATGTGGGGGGTGGGGGGGGGGGGGGAAGGGGGGAAACTATTTTCTCAGTACCTACCTGGTCGGAGATGCGGCTTTTCTCCGAGCCGTATCTTCGCCCCTTCCTCGCGGCCTACGGGCAGACTGGAGCGGCGTTTTCCTGCCGGGACCGGCCAGGACTTCGTCTTCGGCGGCGGCACAGCGCTGAAGCACCATCGCGGAGCGGGCAATGCCTTACCCGGGTCGCCGTGCAGTAAGCTCCGGAGTGCTGTGACCGCCGGCTCCAACATCGCGGAGCTGCGGTCTGTGGTCAGCGGTCTGTGGAGCTTCCAGCCGCGGGCGGCGCTGAACCTTATACACCGCGGAGCCTGGGATCTCACGACGAGGTCGCCAGAGTCGGAGCATCGACCAGCGCGGCTCGTGGACTTCGGGAGCCGAAGTCTCCTGGGAGGAAGCGGCCGCGCCAGACACTCCGGGCCGCTGAGAGTGTTCACCCGACGCCAGAATTTCATCATCCGGCGAGAGGGCCTGAAGCATCGGGCTGCCGTATCGGCCACTGCAGAGGCCTCAATAGGCCCCGACTATGGGTGAACTGGGGATGGGACTGGACTTTGCTGCCTTCCCCCACAGTGGGAACCATTGTGGGGGGATGTTTTTATGTTTATTGTTACATTTTTTAATGTTGAGTCTTAACTTTATTTGTGTGCTGCATGGCAAGTCAAATTTCACTACACCAGTGAAATTTGACAATAAATGTCCTTTGTCCTTTGTAATTAGTGGTGTGCCTTAGGATTTGGTGCTGGGCTCATTGCTCTTTGTCATGTGTATCAATGAAATGGATGGGAACATACAAGGTATGATTAGCAAGTTTGCAGATGACACTAATGTGGGTGGTGTTGTAGATAGTGAAGATGGTTGTCAAAAATTGCAGCAGGATCTTGATTGGTTGGGCAGGTGAACTGAGGAATGATTGATGGGATTTAATGCAGAGAAATATGAGCTGTTGCATTTTGGGAAGTTTAACAAGGGCAGAACCTACAAAGTGAATGGTAGGGCTCTTGGGACTGTTGTAGAGGAGAGGGATCTAGGATTACAGCGACATAGTTCCTTGAAGTGCCATCACTGCTAGTTAGGGTGGTCATAAAGGCTTTCGGCACACCGGCCTTCATCAGAGTATTAACTTTAGAAGTTAGGAGGTTATGTTACAGTTGTATAAGACATTGGTGATGCCACATTTAAAGTATTGTGCTCAATTTTGGTCATCATGTTATTGGAAAGATATTGTTAAGCTGGAAAGGGTGCAGGAAAGATGTACGAGGATGTTGCCAGTTCTCATGGATCTGAGCTATAAGGAGAGGTTGAGCTGGCTTGGACTTTATTCCTTGGAGCGTAGCTGGATGAGGGGTGATCTTATGGAAGTGTACAAAATTATGAGAGGATTACATCAGGTAAATGCACAGAGTCTTTTGCCCACAGTAGGGAAATCGATAACCAGAGGACATAAGTTTAAGGAGAGGGGGGTGAAGATTTAATATGAACCTGAGGTGTGACCTTTCTTTACACAAAGGGTGGTGGGTATATGGAAAAAGCTGCCAGGGGAGGTAGTTGAGGCAGGTACTATCATAGCATTTAAGAGACATTTGGACATGGATAGGATAGGTATTGAGGGATATGGGCCAAGCGCCAGCAGGTGGGACTAGAGGAAATGGGGCACGTTGGGCCGAAGGGCCTGTTTCCACACTGTATGAATATGATTTCATTGATTAGAACAAAAACAATCAATTTTGTTTATCAGTAAATTGCAGTGTCACTGGTACATATTATGACGATCAAATTATATTTCATAACTGAGGTACATATTGATCAGGTATTTTTTAAAAGTGAGAGATTTGATGCAACTGCTGTTCACTCTGGTACAATATATAAAATTTCAGTTGAAGGAGCTGCTGCATTAAGAGGGACTTCAAATAGACTATTTGGTTTACTGAACAACTTAATGTCAGCTCTTCAATTCACAGCAATCCAAAAGCAGCTGCTAGAAATCTGAAAAACTGAAAAAGATTGCTGGAAACATTCAGCGTGTTTCAGATAGATGGCTTTTCATCGGATTTTGAAAGGTCTCTGTACCTGAGTTTTTTTTAAATTAAAATAGAAACTCACAAAAAAAGTTAAGTTTTGTTAAAACTTCATTTATTCTTACAAAAGCAACAGTCTGTCTCATTTAATCAGCTGTCATAGTTACAGTGCTCTGGAGATGGTGTGTTGTAAAACACTGTGATCCTGCAAGCTACATTTGGTGATAAACAGGTTAAGCATTTCGGCAACCATACTTTTTTTGTTATATAGGTTTAGCTCGTCTACATGTAATGTGCTCAGAATTGTTATCAAAATATAATCAATATTTTCCCTAGATATCCATGAATGACTGA